>JAGPOW010003316.1:68567638-68644361 GCA_030014935.1 Caiman crocodilus
CCAACTAAATAGTTGGAAAAATTGTTCTTTGCACACTTTTGGGCACAAACACCTTTCTTCAGGCATCTGGAAAGTCTGCTGGTGTTTGTGTGCTCTCCTAGGTGGAATAGAAGGTGCCATGCTTTATTTTGTTGTTGATTCTGTACTTAGCTTCATGGTGACCTGGTCCATGAAAATAATACGAATAATTAACAACCACATTTCATGTAAGAGCAGCAGTACTAGCAGTGACTGAGATGGCAGAAAAGAGCAGGGAACGACAGCCAGAGGCCATTAATATTTAAGCAGTCACACTTATTTTTTATGTAAATGCTGTATATGTTAAACAACAACTATTTAGAAAAGGACTTTTTTTTAAAGGCATGTTTTTTAAGGGCATGTTCAGTTGTGAGCTACACCTGTGTAATAACAGAATATCCAGGAAATCTATTAAAATGTAACTTTTCATACAGTTTTTTAAGTTATATGAATCCGAGGAAAGAGATCTTTTTTCTCACAAACATTCTTTGCTTTAGAGCCTGCTACAAACCTCCACAGTACATGCACTTGTGTATTGATGTTACAGCAACAAATACATCTGGTATAATAATTGGAGGTTTTCTTTGAACTTCATTTGCATTACATTCCCTGTCAAAATTTAATTTTTTTTTTTAATGACAAGAAACTTTGTAAGTTGTAAGTTTTTAAGTCTGATGCATACTGTTTAACAAAGCAGTTATGGCTGTTGGATTAGCGTTTGGGAAAGGCATACAGTGAGGTCATTTCCTTTCTGAACTGTGAAACAAATCTTATCGAGGCAGATCACAGAATGTGTTATGCTGCTATGTATTCATAAGTGAGATTCCATAGCAACATCACAACCTGATATTGAATAGATGAGAGCACATCTTTGGTACCTTTTTCCCTTTATTTTCTCCCTTCATATTTAAAGGGCAACATTTCTTGTGCTGCCTCAACGGTAATTAATTTGTAGGCCAAATTCTCTTCTCAGATAAACTGGTGTAAATTCATTTTAGATCTCATATATTACATAATTCATTTTATTGCAGTAATATCTAGGGAGTTTGATACTATGCAGACATAGGTTACAGTCCTGAACAGATTCATGCACGTGTTTAACTTTGAAGGACTTCTCTGGGGCTGTTCTTCATGGGTGCATCTACACCTGCACTTTATTGGGCATGTCTACACATGCAAATACTCCCCGGCAGGTGTCTACATGTGGAAGCAGATTTCTTGCTTATGGCAGCAATCTACTCTCACCTCCAGTGGCCCTACACTGGCCCCCTGCAGCCGTCAAGGAGAGCTCTAGGCTCTCCTTGTGTGCTAGCCCATACGCTGGCAGGGAGCATGGGCCAAGAGACAGTTGTCTCCTGGAAGGGGCTGGAGTATTGTTCCCTGCCTCTGGGAGTTGCCTGCTTCTGGGACAGGCTCTGCCACCTGAGCCGGGGCGGGGAGAATGTCCCAGTGCCTCCTGCCAACCAGGGGCTTCTCTGTCCCAGCTGAAATTACTGCTGTCCTGGGTGCATGTGTAGACAGAGTTCATCACATTAAATTGATTGCATATCTAGATGCACCCTGTGGGCACATCTATACAAGATGCTTACCTGCGCATTATCATAGCTTACTATGCAGTAAGCATGTGCATCTAAACGTGCACATGCTTTTACTATTCATTAAACCTCCCTAATCCTGAGTAAATTTGGTACCTGCAAATGCAAGTAGTAAATTTACTAGTAATAGTGCAGTAGAACGCATATAGATGTCCAACCAGGAGCAAAATCTGCTCCTGGTCAGCCATCTACTAGGGGATGGGAGATAGCCCCTGGAAGGCTCCCGTGGCAAAGCCCGCCCCAGCAGCAGGCAGCTCCCAGGGGCAGAGAGCCCCCCTATCCCGACAGCAGGGAGCTCCAAGCTCAGCTCCACCATCGCAACAGGAGAGCAGGGGGCTGGAAGACCCTTATCTCCCAGTGCTGGCTCTTTGACTGTGGGGCTAGTGCTTGGAAATCCTTATCTTTGTGGTTGTGGAGCCAGCGCTGGGGGCTCCTTGCTAGAGGGGAGCCTGTTCCCCACCTAGTTCTGCAAGCATGGAGCTGTAGGGGGAGCAGGCTTAGCTCTGCACTCACAGAGCTGGGACAAGCTCCCCAGCCTGTCCCCGCTCTAGCTCTGCACTCATGGAGCTGAGTTCAGAAGAAACTTCCCATCTTTCACCCAGTGTATAGGGCAGGGACTGGAAACTGTCCTGGTTAGAGACAGGTCCCAGCCCCATGCCCTGATCGAATGATCGAGACACAGGGCTTGGAAAGAGCTGCAGGGGTGGAGTAGATCCTAGCCCCCTGTACTGACCTGCCAGTGGGGCAGCTAGCAGCAAGCTAGCTTCTAGTTGTCCCACCGGCAGATCAGGGCAGGGGTCTGAGACCTGTCCCTGCCCTGCGGCTCTGATTGGGGAGCCAGGGCCAGGAGATCCTCGCTGCTGGAGCAAGGGGACATTGTCTCCACCCCAGCAGCAGGCAGCCCCCCAGGGCCAGCTGTGTCTCCTGGCTGGGTGCTCCTTGCCAGCCCCTGAGCCAGCACCCAGGGGGAGCCTTGAGCTCCCCCCAGTGGTGATAGGTGCCCACTGCAGGGCTGCAGGAAACTTGGTGCAGAAACAGCAAGTCTGTTCTCTAATCCTTGTTTGTGTAGATGCCTGCCTAAAGTGCTTATGCGAAGGTAGTTTACACCAGAGTAAATTTAGGCTGGTTCAAGTGCATGTATGTATGTGCCCTGTGTAAGATTAAGCACGTGTATAAATCTTTGCAGGACTAAATTGACAGTCTGAGCTTCAAAGAGTGTAAATCTTGAGTAATTCCATTGATTTAATTTACATTAATGAGGATTTATACCATTGTTCCTGATGGCAGAATTTGTTGTAGATTATTAGCTGCTCAGTCAAACAGTAGTTTTATAACCTATGTTGTAGAGATGGAGGAAAAAGTAAATTCCAGTTACAGTTAGAATCCACCTTCTCTAATCTTCTGGCAGCATAGTAAATATATTTAGTAAATGAAAAGGTCCATAATTCAACTACTTAAAAAAAATGAAATGTTTTTATAGGTGAAGAAATATTACTAATTGTACAAGTTTTGGGGTGGGTTTTTTGTTTGAGGTTTTGTTTTGTTTGGGGTTTTTTTGTTTTGTTTTTACTTTTTGCTTTGATGTCTCTGTTCTCAAAGGAAATCTTTAAATCACTTATTCTGTGAAGTTAATTTCACTTTTGAATTCTTAGTTCTGCAATGCTTTCATACTAGATAATGCAGCAGAAATTTGCTTCTAACTTTGTTTAGGACAGTTTGGACAGGGATGATCCTATCTCAGGCAGGGTGTTGGACTGGATGACTTCTTCGTAAAACTAACATTAACCCTAACACAACACAAGATAGTGTCCTAACTTGGCATAGGTAAAGCAGAGGGACCACAGTAGCCAGCATCCTGCTTCTGTAAATGGTTGTTAATCCCAGGTAGAGATGCCAGGTAGATGGCCAGGCCCCCTGCTACAGAGGAAGGAAAAAGTTCCCACAGTCTGTACCAATCTGAGCAAGGGGATAAAATTCCTTTCTGACCTCAAATATAGCAATTGGTCTGACTCTGAGTGGAGGGGCAAGACCCTCTATCCATGAACCTCTAGCTTTAAGTCCCAGCAGGTGCACTGGCAAAACCCAGTCATAATCCTTAGCCTTAGCTGCAGCCAACATACTGTGCCTGTGAAGAAGGCTTAAAAACACCAACCTGTACCTGACACACAGCAAAAAAAAAGCAGTATGTTTTGTTGCTTTTTAAATGGAAGCACAGATGGTCATAGAGAGGGACCTATCATAGTTGGCCTTTCTTACATTTCCTTGCTCCATACCTTACCCTTATCACTTCTTTAGTACTGTAATAATTATTGCAGGAACAATTTTAAAAGACTATCCAGAGAGAATAACCTGCAGGCTTGTGCTACAACATATGACTCATAATGCTTTTTTTAATCTTTCTGAACAGGAACTTGCTAGGCCCTGATATCTAACCAGAAATAGCCCATCTTTCAGGCTCAGACAGTTGAACGTTTTCTCTTTGTGTCAGGCCAAATGGTCTCATGCTTCCTGTCTAAGGAAATGGGTATCAACTTCTCTTTCTCTCTTCCCCCTAACTCCGCCCCTCCTTTTCTCCTCTGGATTGCTACTGATCAACTCTAGCTTGCTTGGGAACAGGTAAGAGGATGCTTTTTAACTGCTTCTTTCCTTAGGTACTTTTCATGCCATAGTTTTGTAATTAAAACAGAATTCAAAACATCTTTTAATATTCTGGGTTGTTGTTGTTTTATAAGAAACAGATATGACATCCTAATTTTATGGAGGCACACTAAAGGAAAATGCCTTGCAAACTATAGCATGTAAACTACAGCAATACACCTTTACATAAATAAAAATATTTTGTTTTTCCTGTGTTTCAAAAAACTATCATAAGCATTTTTTTAAACTTATGTCCAAAACCAAATTAGCCCTTTCTTTATTATTTCTGCTTTTAAAATGTAATCACATGTATATGTGAATAAAACTTCCACTGTATTTCTTTATTTTTCTCTAGGTTTAGGCAGTGTCATCAAATGTGATCAATGGGAGTCTTTAATGTCAGGACACTACTTATTGTGTGATATTTAAAAATAAAACACGATCGTACATTCTGTCATCTTGATCTTCAGGTTATGAATATGAGAACATCCCTGATTTACCAGCAGCTCTGATGACCATTGCCCTTTTTTATAATCAGATAAGGTTAAGAGCACAAATGCTACAACAACAGCAACAATTCTTTAGTATGGAGACCCTGAGAGGGTGGGCAATGGGGTGGGTTACAGCCACCCCAAAATTTGCCATAGCCCCTCCTCCCAGCACCGCTGCCACTTGCACTGACTTGCCCCCAGCTGCCCTGGCCCAGCACCCCCACCAGAAAGAGGCCAGTGCAGGCCCTGGCCCCAAGCCTACCATCACCCCACATGCAAGTCTGGGATGCACATGCCCCCCATGTCTCAATCTGCCCGTAGCACTCCCCTCCCCCCCCTTCCCCAATGCAGATTTATTGGCCAGACTTATGGGCTGCATATCAGCTATTGGATCAGTATCAGCCGAATTGGCTGGTTAATAATTGCCCCCCACCCACTGCCCCTGGCCCCCAGCCTTGCTTCCCCTTGCCCTCCAGCCCCTGGCCCCCAGCCTTGCTGTCCCTTGCCTCCCCACCCACAGCCTCTGGCCCCCAGCCCTGCTGCCCCTTGCCCCCACCCAAAGCCCCTGTGCCTCAGCCCTACTGCACCTCCCCCCCATCCAAAGCCTCTGCCCCCCCAGCTCAGGCTCTGTGGTTGCCAGCAGCTAGCCTGTCTCTGGGTAGTAGCTGGAGCCCGGGCTGCTCCGAGCAGGGCTTGCAGCTGCCTGCTGGGAGCAGCCCGGGATCCTGGCTGTCAGCAGCTCCCCAGAGCCGGTGTGGCTGCAGCCGGGAGGCTCCAAACAGCTGCACTGGGCTCATCACCTCCATGCCAGGAGCTGGGGAGAGACCAGGGCTACTCTGCTTCAGGCTTTGCCCCCACCACCCGTTCTGAGGCACGCCTGCTCGTGCCCGTGCGGAGCTGGTGCCAGAGCATGGCGCAGCTGTTTGGAGCCTCCCAGCTGCAGCTGCCCCGGCTCTGGGGAGCTACTGCCAGCCGGGATCCCGGTCTGCTCTCAGCAGGCAACTGGACACTGCTAGCCCTGCTGTGAGCAGCCCAGGCTCCATCGCTGGCAGCAGCTTCCTGGAGCCTGGGCTGGCTGCAGTGTGCCAAACAAAATGGCCTCACATGCCATGCTCGGCACACATGCCAGGGGTTGCTGACCCCTGCCTTAGGGCTTGTTGGGGGCAGACAGGCTGGTCAGGGAATCATAGCAAAGGATTGACATTCTACTACCTAGGGCTAAGCAAATAAGTCACAAATGTATAATACAGACCATATGTAGGTTTGTGAAATATTCGTGGGCAGAGCCAGATTCCTTTAAATGTATTTTCCAAATTATTTAATTTTGTGGGCATTTCTTCGTGAGCTACCAATGCTCATTGCTTGAATTGTGATGGTTAAATGTGACTGGTTAAGTGCAAAATATAACAATACTGTTTCTGCTATGCTGTTGGACTCAGGTATAAGTGTTTCTAGTATAAATATATGCAGATTTAAAATTTAGTTCCAGCAAATACTTGTGGATATGATTTTGAAATTTATTTTCCACAATCATTCAAGCCAACAAAACTTGATTGCCTGAACATTTGTAGGCAAGTGCAGCCAAAGAAAATACATCTTGATGATTTTGTACAAATATTTCCTGTGTTCATCTTGCTGTAGCAGAAAGACAAGGCAATATATTGCAAGGATTTAAGTACTATAGGAATAGAATTACAAAGTAGAAAGAAAAGACCTTTCTTATTGATCTCTCTTTTTTTCTTATGGCCTCAGATATCAACTTCCTAATCTATGAACTACTGTCTGGTATTATTATCACTCAGTGCATGGATTCTATCTGCCTGGTTTGGGCATTTGTAAAGATTGCAGCTCTCAATTAAGTACTGAGCTTTTTGTTAGATACCACATTTTACAAAGGGGTGGTCCAAGATGTTCATCTTGTGAAGTGTTATTTTGAAGTGTCATTATCCAGATCTCAGTCTGTTCAGTTGACATACTCTCTGTCAAGGTTGTGCCCAATGCGGGATTCATTTGGACTTATTGATCTGCTACTTTGGAACAGTCAAGAAAATCCAAAGAATAATAAGAACATCTCATTTATAGAACACTTTTAATCTCAAATGATTGAACACATTTTATAGGATTACTAATGTTGATCAATCTTTCTATATTGTTTTAAAAATGTAGATACTTTGGAGGTCTAGTCAGTTCCCAAGCCCTATAGTTGGAGAGATTTTAAAAAGTGATCCAAGCAATATTATTTTCTTTTTTGAAAATATATAAACAAGATAATATACCGTTCTGGCCTAAGAGGAGGACAGTATTGTTTTTTATAAGCCTCTAGGTCAGGGGTTAGCAACCCCTGGCATGCGTGCTGAGCGTGGCACGAGGCCATTTTGCTTGGCATGCGGCAGCCAGCCCTGGCTCTGGGTAGCTGCTGCCAGTGCTGGAACCCGGGCTGCTCCCAGCAGGGCTTGCTGCGTCCCAGCTGCCTGCTGGAAGCAGCCCGGGATCCCGGCTGGCAGTAGCTCCCCAGAACCGGGGCGCCTGCAGCCGGGAGGCTCCAAACAGCTGTGCCAGGCTCTGGCACCAGCTCTGCACGGGCACAAGCAGGCGCGCCGCGGAGTGGGTGGTGGGGGTGGGGCCTGAGGCAGTGCAGCCCTGGTCTCTCCCCCGCTCCTGGCACGGAGGTGATAAGCCCAGCGGAGCTGTTTGCACTCTGCCCAGGGCCCAGGCTGGCTCCAAACAGCTGCGCCGGGCTCATCACCTCTGTGCCAGGAGCCGGGGAGAGACCAGGGCTGCGCTGCCTCAGACCCCTCCCTCACCACCTGCTCCGATGCACAGGTGCACGCGCTGGTGTGGAGCTGATGCTGGAGTCCAGCACAGTTGTTTGGAGCCTCCTGGCTGCAGCTGCCCTGGCTCTGGGAAGCCGCTGCCAGCCGGGATTCTGGGCTGCTCTCAGCAGGCAGCTGGGACGTTACAAGCCCTGCTCGGAGCAGCCCGGGCTCCAGCAGAGCCGGGGTACCCAGATCCAGGGTAGCTGCTGGCAGCCACAGAGCCCGGGCTGGGGGGCAGGGGTTTTGGGTGGGGGGCAAGGGGCAGCAGGACTGGGGGACAGAGGCTTTGGGTGGGGGGCAAGGGGCACAAGCAGGGCATCTTGCCATGTACCCCTTGCCCTCATTTTGTTTTTCTGCCATGCCGGCACTCCGGCACCTTCTGAGGTAGGCATTATGGTGTTTCTTGGCACTCCAGCCAAAAAACATTACCTACCCCTGCACTAGTTGCTAAAATATTTGGGGTTGTACAGACGTTAGAGATGGAACTGTGCTTTTAGGAAGAGACTAAAGCGAAAGTAAGGGTAAAACCAGTTTTTGAACATGGATTTCCTGTCCTTTAGGATGCTTGATATATGCAAGAGGTTCCCCAAAAATCTCAGGGTTTCTATGACATTGGAGGGCCAGTTAGTAAGGAGGATATTTTAATTCTCATATAAAGATCTATGAGTATGTGCTCAAACAGAGCATGTTCTGTTCTGTATTTTTGACAGTATTCTCGATTGCTGTTCAAGCCTGTGTAATAAGTTCCCACAGGAACTAAATAAGGCACATTTCTTTGACCTTGCTTTGCTTAATACAAATGTATAGCAACACAGGTATAGACATAGTACATTAACAAATTGTAGGTCATTTCTCATGTCTCCCCCTGGGGAAAAGATGGGAAAATGAACCACATGTACTATGTACATAGTCACGGTGCTTAATGGGCTATACTGGAAGGCACTCGTGCTACAGTGATAAGCATGATATAAGAACCTGAATATAATAGAATGTATGCAAAGTATAATAACGTTAAAATAATAGCAAGAAAAGGTCATTAAAAGGCAGAACAAGAAGAAATTAATAGTTGTTATTCAGAATTGTCGAGAAATATAAATTTAGTTAGGCTAATGAAAATGCAGATATGTGCAGATTTCCAGGAACTGTAATTATGTCACAGCTTGTTGCTAGGATTTCAGATAATCATTTCTCTCTGTATACATGTATATTTCTGAAGTTATAGCTCTGAGAAGGATTTGCCATTTGTAACACAACTTTTATTTTAAACATCGTAAAAGTACCAAAGTTAACATGATTCAAATGTTTGAGTTTTATGTGCCTTTTTAGAGAAAGTTCTGTATCTTTCAGACAGGCAACATGGAATATGTGACAGTTGCTAAGACAACTAATTTTTTTTTTTTGTGGAATGGTAGGATAAATAATTGTATGAAGCATGTGCAACCTACATACCTTTCCTGTTAGCCAATTTTCCAGTATTTCCTAATACAATATATGATTTATGACCTTGACTTAGAAATGGGTTTTCTTTTGTCCAACTCAGTCACTTTTTTGAGGGTGTATGATTTTTATGGATATAGCAAAGAAAAAACTATTTACATTCTGGAAAGCAAGGATTCAAGCATCTCTTAAAAGCATTCTTTACAAAGAAGAAATTAATTCCATTTTCTGCCTGAGTAAATTTCATTAGACTTGTACGACACTAGGCCAAACTTTTTTTTTATCTAATAATTCTGTTTTTCTGCCCTTCTGCCTGTTCATGTTGTGATTGTTACCTGCATGTTTTGAGAGCTATTTTTCACATGTGATTTATAGTAAATTATATGGCAAATTATATGGCCAAATGAGGAGTAATTGCAAGGGCTTGAGGTGAGATTAGAGCTGTGTATGCCATTCCAAGTACACACCTTTATTCTATGTCAGAACTGGATTGCCTGGCAGAGCAAATCCAGAAATTCTTAAAGGCCTGGATTTTGGGTCAGTGGGTCCAAGCTATATGAACTACTAGAATGCTCAATAGAATTAGTCTACTGCGCATTAGCACATCATGGTGAAAGCCATGCTAATGCGCAGCATAATTAGTCTACTGCACACTGGCATCACATAAAAGACATGTCAGGTATTAAACTTAATGCGCCACAGTGCATTAATGCACATGTAAACAGCATCCAACGCTGTTCAGTGAAAACTGCCATAATAGTTCAAAGACAAGCCCTGGTACTAAAGATTCAGATCCTGTTCATTTACAAGCTATTCATTTTAAGTCCAAGTACATAGTTAAATAAATGGTTCTTATCTCCCTCATATAATTACCTATTTAAAGGTATCACCTTTAATTACCTATTTGAAGGTGAAATTTCTATACTGTGAAGCTATCTCCACTTCCATTGAAATCAGTGGCTTTTTAACAGTTGAGTTTAGTCAGATCAGAATTATGCCAATAAAGAATATTTCAGCTATCCCACTCTAAAGCCTTTGAAAGCAGGGGCTAATCTATATATGGAATAATATGTAAAAATTCCAAAACAAAACACTTTCTATACCACAAGATTGCTAAATATAATAGTAAAATTAACAAAAATAGAAAAAGAAAAATATTAATAATTAAAGTGAACCTTTAAAGCAGAATATAAACATTGAGAGCTATGAAACTCTTAATTTCATGTCATGTAAACATTTTTGTAATTCATCTTGATATATATTTTTATCAAACAAACAATACCACATTTTGCCTTCCAGAAATGAAATTAAAGTTACAGAAATCTTGCTATTATTTCTAACGTTTCCAAGACAGAGACACAGTTCCCAGTTATGTAGGTTTAAGAGTTATGTATTATTTTAATTTTTAAAAAGTTACTTTGACATTATTATTATCCATATTATGCTGGATGTTTTTTCATTATGCACTTGCTAAAAATTGTTACTGAAATCTGATCCAGCTTTCCAAGTAAAGGATGTTGGTATATGACCAGAATAACTCTACGAACCTGCATTTCTGAGAAACAGTGCATGAAACATACACATTTTCTGCATGGATGAGAAAGTAAGGAACATTTGTTATTTATTTTATGCATTTTTAAACCCGGTAGATCATTAGCTCCCATTTCATTGATGTTCAGTAAGGAGAAGTGATTTTACTAGTTTAATACTGTTTTCCCTCACTTTATACTGTACATGCATTCCTGGAAAAAGTAACTCAAATTCACATAAATTCAATGTAACTTTACAATGTAACAAATATGTTCCAAGACCTCAACTGTACTGACCCCCAGGCCCATTTCTACCACTTTTACAAGACAATTTTGGTCCCCACCAACAGCAGACAGTGCACACAAGCACAGGGCACTATCATAATGGAGATGGCAACTATAGAAGCATGCGTTGCAGATAATGAGCAAGGAGCACGCATCCACACAGGAGACTATAATTTGGTGCGTGACACTCCCACAAGGCACTGCACAAAGCAGCTGACTGCGAGCTTCTACCACACTGACCCCATAAGGGTGAATTTACATCGTATATAATGAATTTTTGGTATGAAAAGTGTCATCACATAAGAGTGAATTTGCACATGCAGAACCAGCATAAAGCAAGGAAACCTGTATAACTTGCATGGATGTAATGAAAACCTTTCTCTACTATCAGATGAAGAGAGACAACTAAAATTACATCAGTAAATAAAAACTATTTTAGATATTCCTGTGTTAATAACTACATTTTCTTATTCCAAAAGACAAAATGACAGTATGCATTATGATCTTCCCCCATATCCTTTTCCAACTCTCATCCCTTTCTTTTCAAGAGAAACATATGAAATTCCCTTTTGCTAATGATTGTATGCATTTTAGTTTTTATCTATGATGTTGTCCATCTTGCTTCCATTTAAGTCAGTCACAGCAACCACTGATTTAAGTGAGAACAGGATTGTAATGCATAATAAGGGAAAGCGGTGAGAGTCTAAGAGAGGTGTAGGAGAACTTGAGAGAAAGAGGCTTCAGCAAGCAGAAGAGTTGGGAGGCACTGAAGAATTTTTAGGGGCTTGTTAGCTAAAGGCTAACCCACAGTTGTATCCTGCTAAGAATGTCACTACCTTCCTCTTTTCAATTTATTTGGGAACGGGCAGAATTTGCCTCCTTTCTTGTTCCCCTGAGAGCAAGTGGTGCTTAATCTAAAATATCTATCTTTGACTAGTATGTGTTATCCATGTGGCCATTATTTGTTTGTTAACATGTCTTAGCATTTTGTGTGTCTAAGCGCGTGCATACACATGCTTGGGCATCTGTGTAGAAGGACGTAGGTATTTAGATAAGAGGGAGAGGGAAAGATTACGATGTGAAGAACAGGAAAGTATGGCATAGCAAGCACCTTGTGAGAGTGGGGGGAAAAAAGAAGAAAGAAAAAATGTGGGGAATCCAGTATGGGGAAAATAGAAAGCGAAGGATGACTGGGGGGGTGGGGCGCGGGGGCGGGGAGTGAGAGTGAAAAGAAAGAAAAACCCAGGAATGAATACAGTTCTGTAACTGATACACAAGAGAGAGGGAAAGGAAAATTGGAGTCAAACCAGAATGGGAAAAGCACATAATAAAACCCAGAGGGGCAGAACTAGAGCTGGTCAAATAGACTTGAATATAGCATCTGATTAATTTTACAGGTAGTATTCAAACAAACCAATATTATCTTGCAATATTTTAGTAGTATCCTACTACTAAATACTATCTGCAAATGTATTTGCTGAATATACTCAATTAATATACTCAATTAATAGTTTTTTTTCTGTTGTACAGTCTGCTGTATTAGTAAATCATGCTAAATAAGATTTTGTTTTGCCCTGATAGACTGATTTGGTAGGTGGTTTTGTAGGTGAAAGGTAAATAACTTAGTTTCTTGGAAAGTAAGTTAAAATATCTAGACTATGAAAACATTAGGAAATTGATCCTCTTTCTAACATAGTTAAGGGCTGACTTACATAGATTGTTTGGACTACACTAATATTTGTTGAATGGATGTGATGCCCAGGTCATAGCTGAATATTGACTGGGGGGAGGCAACCCTCAGCATGCATGCCAGTGTGTCAGTGTGTGGCAGGAGAAGGCATTTTGCTTGGCACTTGTACTTGAGGGCCGGGGCCTGGGGTTGTGCTGCCACAAGTATTGGATCCCTTGCAGCTCCCCCACCATTTGCCCTTGGCATGCTAACATTGTACAAGTCGAGGTTGCGGGTGTTTTTGGTGTTCTGTCCAAAAAAGTTTGCAACTCCTGTTGATATTTGCTGTTGATATTTTCTGCCAAACACTTTCTTTATTCATCTCTGGATTCTTGTGTCAAGGGATGCCTCCACTTCTGTAATACTGTTAGGAAATCCAGGAGCCCTATTATGAAAAAGATAACTTAGTGATTTGTGATTTTTTTCATCCTTTTCAAAGAGATAGATAACCTCCTGTGCTTTAATTACTGCACAGCACTTGTGATAAAATGTCATTGAATCTATGCACTATAGAATCATGAGAGATTACTCAACATTTGTTAAAATCAAGCATATAAGGATCCAAATGAGTACTGAAGGGCAGCAACACTTAAGGAAGTTATAGGAATAAAAGTATCCATTTATAATAGGTCTGGATAGTCAAACAATTGAGGTTAGCAAAAAGAGTTGAACATTCTTTACTCTCAGTGCAGTGTCCTATTTCCTCACCCATATCTGGCTTGCTTTGCTTCCAGAAAGCACTGAGGTTTCTGACTTGAAGGTCATGTCAAGAAGTCTTGCTACAGTTTGAAAATAAGGGGAAGTTAACTTGTAGCTCATCATCGCACACATCAGATGGAAACACTGACATTGATAATTGAGGTTGAATCATTAAATATTGTTTTTGGAAACTATGTTAAAAGTTGTTGTAGTAGTAAACGGGCTTTACAGTTTTAATACAGATGGAATTACAGATTTAAAAAAAATGTAATTCAGTCTCTAGTTATCTAAATTATGCTAATATTTGATTATGATTAAGCAGCCCTCTATTTTTGACATTGCTACAGTAGAGTAAAATGTCCTTCATGACAGTTGGTGATGGCTTATACTTTCCTGTCCCTGTATTTTGCAATAAAACCCCCACTATTTTTATGGTTAGTACTTGATTTATGTATATGACCAGGTGCATAAATATTTGAAAGGGAACAGTTTGAAGGAACATTTTTTTCATGAGCAACTTTTAGTAGTCATTAAATCGTACTGAGGCCCACCTTGCTAATTGTGATAAAATAGGCCTTTTTTACTGTCTGGCATTATATATAGTCTTTTACCTATGTGTAAAGTTCATGAATGATGGCATTTTATATCTACTTTCTACATGTACACATGATATAAAGCAGTTGGGAACCAGGTTTGATGAGCTAGATCCTGCAGGGTGCTACGTTGTTACTGAAATGAAATCCCACTGATTTTAATCAAAGCTAACATGGTCAGCGTGCTGAACTGGAAAAATATTTATGTTATCCTTTCATGAATATTATGTGTGTGACTGAGTTTTCCTGGCTCAGTTTCCTGTTGCTGCCTGTCTCAGCACAGAGGATTACAATCAAGAGAATCTGTAAAAGGGTTGTTAAAGGGCCAAGCAGGAAAGATTAAACAATTGCACAGTTTAGGAAGGCCCCAGTACACAGGAGTTAACACAAAAATGTCTGGGTCATCAGCTGAGGGGTGTAGTTAACTGTGGCCAGAATAAGATGTTTTACTCTGTGAGCCCTAGGGCTAGAAACAGACAGTCAAAAAGCTCAAGGCTGAATCAATTCAATCTTTGCAGGTTTTGTTAAACTGCATAGATTGAACCAATAAGCAAGTGAACTAACATTTGCTTTTCAGGCAGGAAAGGCAGCCAGACCCTGCAGTGGTCCATACTATTAGCCGGTGGTGGGGAGGCACTAGAGCACGCTTCCCAGCCTGCTGGCCACTGCAGGGAGCCAGAGCCTGCTGATTCCCTAAGCTATGCCTCCTCCTCAGCCTCCCTGCTGGCTCAGCAAGGGGTTGGGGGGGAGGAACCCACCCACCCTGCCTGGTACTGGATTCCCAGCTGGGAACAGTCTGGGACAGGGGGGAGGAGAAGCTGAAACTGGGGGCTTTACTCTGCCCCCTTCCCCCTGCCAGGCTGGGAACAAGGGCTAGAATCTCTTAGACAGTGGTGGAGGCAAGTCTGCACCTGGGCTTGGCTCTGCCCACAGAGCAGGAGGCTACTCCTCAGCCTGGGGCTGGTTGACTACAGCAGGGGAAGGGATGACCACAGCAGGGGCTGGCTCTGCCCCTAGAGTTGGAAGCCAGGAGTCATTCCCACTCCTCAACCTCCAGGCTGGATAGAGGGAAAGCCCACAGCAGGACTTGGCTCCATCCCCTTCCATAGCTGGGTTCAGGACTGAAGTCCCCTAGTCATGCCCCCTTCTTAGCCTCCAGGCATGCTGAGGGGAGAAGGTAGAAGGGGGGTTGGTCCACCCCCTCAGAGCTGGGAGCCTCTGCCTACAGAGCTGAGAGCCCCCCTCAGCTTCCAGGCTGTCTGGGAGTTGGGGAGAACCCTGCAGTAGGGCTTGGCTCTATGCTCAGAGCTGGGAGTCGCACCCCTTTCTCAGCCTCAGGGCTGGCTGAGCAGAAGGGGGAAGGTGGAAATCAGGGAGAGGAGAAGCTTGCACTGGGGCTTGGCTCTGCCCCTTAGATCTGGGAGCAGGGCTAGAGCCCCCTGCCACATCCCCTTCAGCCTCTGGGTCAGCTTCCAGCTCTGGGGGCAGCCAAGCCCTGCTCTAAGCTGTCCCAGCCCTGCCCTCAGCTGGTCCAGAGGCTGAGAAGGGGACATGGCAGGTACTCCAGCCTTGCTCTTGGTTCTGACTCCAGCCTTGCTCTACAGCCTGCCCTTGCCCTGTGCACAGATCTGGGGGTTACATGCCTCTCTATGCCATCCCTGGGGGGGTGTGCAGCAACAAGCGCTGCCCCCTCCTCCATACCCCCAGATGAGCCACTTGTGGCTCCGTCCTGTGCCCCACCTGCTGCAGTCCCCCTCCTCCCTCATCGTGGGGCCTTGATCTGCCCCCTGCCCCTTCCCTCCTCCTGCCCTTTTCCCCCAGCAGACTTACCAGCTGGATGCTGCTCTCCAAGCTGCTGGACTGCATATTGGTAACTGGATTGGTATCAGCCAATATGGCTTGTTAATATGACCGTTGGTATCAGCCCTAAAAATCTTTATTGGTGCACCCTTAAAGATAAACACCTGAGGTCTGTGCTTTTATTGGCATCCCAATAAGGGGATGCAGTGTAGGAATGGCATATGCTGTGAGTATATATGTAGCTGAGAAGGCATACAGATCTAATCAATTTATAATTGATAATTTATAAGACTGTGAAAAATTAAATCAACGTGTATTTGCAATATTAAAAAATAGTGGTCAGTTTGCCCCCTTATATTGGCAGAAATACTGAGAATTACATGCACAGCTGTAGATAGTTTGCCTTTTTAATTGCAGATCTAATTATTATTGTTACTGCCTTATAGTGCAGTGCTAGTTTACATTTATTGATGTGAGTACCCTTTCCATCCTTTCTTGCCTTTTTCTTTTCCCTGTGTAGTAATAAACTAGGCAACTGGCTTTCTCTCATGGGAGCAACATGGAGAGCATGACAGTTCTGTAGATTAAATACACATAAAGTCAGGGTGAAAGAATTTCCTTTGTTCTGACTATTTAAAAACACAGTGACTATTTTTTAAAAAGGAGTTTTGCTATAGAGGACCTATATTTATACCCTCTTGACTGAATATTCTGTTTACAATTAAAATAAACCATGAAAAGAATAGAGATTAATCATTACACTTTCTAAATGTATCAATAAAGAAGTCTAACTATTATGGTTATCTATGTGGAAAAATGCAGATTTTCTGTTATGAGTTATCAACGGAAAAGCATCACTTGGCCATGTGTTCCTATATGTGGAGCCTGCCCTTACTCTCTCTTTCATTATTAATACAGCCATATTCAAAGAAACTTCTTAAAACTATTCATTTCTGGCAGAACCTTTCAAATCCGTTCATTGCTAATTTAATGACCAGTATCACCTCAGAGTCTGAGGTAGCTTGCAAGGTGTTTAAGGTGAAAACTAATTCATAGCACTTCTTCATACCTTGTGAGGGAATTTAACTGAATTAGGTCTAGGTTGTTCCAAGTTTTATTTCTTCAAATGACACTGTGGGACAAGGCGGCTTGTGGGGGGAAGCTGCTGACCCTGCTTTAAATATCTTGAGTTACAGGTATTGTGCAATTAGCTGGTTAATTGCAGAATCAGCTGAAACCAGCTACATGTGGAGAGTATCTTTCACAGCATAAAAAGGTTCTACCAGCTATAAAGTTTGACTTTGAGAATGTGTACTAACTTTATAACTGGTTAGTATCCAATTTCAATTTGCATGTTTAGCATGGTCTTCTCTGCAGCTGAGAGCCCTGTCAGCTGACCAGACTCTTAACCGCAGGGGTGCACTATGACCACCAAATAGGTTGACCACATTTTCAAAAGGGGAAAGTGGGACAGACATGTGCCTGTCCCCGCAGGCCTCCCACTGCTGTTGGCACTGAGATGAGCAGAGTAGAGGCAGATGCAGGCTCCACTACAGGCTTGGGCCACCCACCCTACTGCCTTTCCCTCGGGAGTCCTGCACCAACTATGCACCCCCTCCCTGCCTAGCAGCAGCAGGGGCACAACTCCATTGCCACTGCCCCTGCTGCTGCTAGGCGGGCAGGGGGTACCATGCCATGGCAGCCCTGGGAAATAGTCAGCCTGCAAGGGGAAACCTACTGGTTCTCGGTCCTTGCACAACACTGCAAATCCAAGATAAATGCTGTCCTAGAGTCCTGCAGCCCGGGACCTGGGCTTAATGATCCCATTGCAGGATTGTCTCACTCAGTTAGGGATGGGTAGTCTCCCTACCACTAAAGACTGGGAGTCCCACAGCTGAGGGGACTTTTAGCTGGAGCAGCTGTGAACTCTGGGTGCCAGCAGCTCCCTGCAGCCGCTAGGAACATAAGTGACACATAGGTGGAGCACGTGTTCCCCCTGACAGGGCCGCTACCACCCATGGTGCCTGCAGTAGCTCGCCAGCTCTGCTGCTGCCACCAACAGCAGCAGCTGCGCCTGTGGAAGCTCGCCCCAACACTTATGGTGGCACCTGCGGGTGCCCCTTCAGACTCTGGAGGCACCAGTTGCCCATGGCCAGGATCCAGCTAGGTCCCACAGCTGTGGCCACTGGGTCAGCAGTGAGCCTCCTGGTCCCAGGAGGTCCTCAGGATGTGGCTGCAATCTCCCAGCTCCTGGGGATGCGTAGAGCCTTTGGGGCGAGGAGATCACAGTTCCTTCAGTCTCCCAGCTCCAAGGGTATAGAAAACCCCCAGGGCTGGGGTACTACAGCTGCCACAGTCTCCCAGCCCTGGATGCTTCACATACCCCTGGGGCTGAGGGATTGCAGCAGCTGTGTCCCCCAGCTGTGGGTGTATGTGAGAGCCCCTCAGCTGGGGAGCTCCCAGGCATGGGAGCTTGCTTTTCAATTCACATGTGGCATGGCAGGAGTTGTGATTGTGTGGATTGTGCATTAGATCCTGTTGAACTTTTACCTGCGCATATAGAGGGGCCCTAAGTGACAATCTCCTTTGTTTGGAGTTATTTAACAATGATTTTGTGCTAAGCACCTGCTGCGGGAGAGTCTGAACCAATTCGGGAGAGTCTGAACCAACTCTTAAAACAAAATGAAAGGAGTGCCTGTGTGTTGAGTTAATTGTTTATGGCAGGGATTTTCAACCTTTTTTTGGTCAGGGTACCCCTGGTGTCCAGTCAAGAAGTGGGGAGTCCCTTGGTAGCCATTTGATGAGCAGCAGAGGGTGGGGATGCAGCAGCAAACCTGGAGGTGCCACTGACTTCTCTGTGCCACTGCCATGTACCCCTGGGGCCTTCCAAAGTACCCCCAGGGTACGTGTACCCCCGGCTGAAAACCCCTGGTTTATGGAATTGGAGAAAAGGCCCACAAAGGGTGTGATGTATGCTTTTAATGTGGTCTGTCTCATACTTCAATTTTTTGCAAGGCAGAGCATTGATTGTGCACTGATGTAAACGCAAAAATATGAATAATGGTAATTTAAGTGATGCCTCCTGTTTTGGATTTCAGTGCCACGGATAGTAGCATTTTCTTGTACCATCTTATCCCAGTCTCTTATTCATTCTTGTTAGAGATTTTTCAGATTATTTTCTACTCACATATCGATGGAGGAACAACGTGGATAGCATTATTTATCATACTGAAATATTACAGAAGATCATTTATATAGCTTTAATTTTGTGCGGGAAGGTAGGGGTTGGGGCTGCTTATTTTTTTGTTCTCCTTGAATAAAATAAGAACAACTTTGGGCGAGGTGGGGAAAGATAATGTTTCTTGGAAATAGTGAGTGCATCTGTTTGTTCTATTAAGGCAATGAAATAAATTCCAGCTCAGTTTGCACTGAAGACAGTTGCTGCTGGGCACAGCATCTACATGTATGTCTGGGAGTACAGCACTTTGAGCCAGGGCAGAGCAGCCCTGGGATGGCTGGGAGCCTGGGGGTTCAGCCCCCGGCTCCTCATAGCAGTGTCATGTGGCGAAGGGGTTGGCTGGGGAATGAGGGTGCTAAACTGTGCCACTGGGCAGCAGGCAGCCCGCACATGTTAGCATCTTCATGCCCCAGGCAGCCCCTGTCACCAGTCTATATGTGCATTTTGGCAAAGTTATATACTCCACTGTGAGATAATACTGACCCTGACAGTACTGTTTTATGGCGGAGTTAATTAATTTACTGTGCCTTAATACCAGCATACATGCAGATGGTGACATTTTACTGTGGAGCTAATTAGTTCACTACACAGTAAAGAGCATATGTAGATGCACCCAGTGTTTCCTTGAGGAGGTTGAACTAAATGACCAGTGGAGGTCCCTTCCAGTCCTACTTCTCTATGATTCTATGAAAAATGGCAGGTGCTTTTTATCTTCACTAAGATCTGACAGTGAGATCACTGCTCTCTTGTAAAACCCCCCACTTATTTGGCACTTATTTGTTGCGCCACTTATTTAATTTATTATTAAAAACATTTATTATAGTCTGGGCTGAGATAGAACAAGAGAGGTAGTGAATAGATTGTAGCTCTGTCAGATATTATAGATAATACAATAGTCAATATTATCTGTCTGTTCTGGAACGCACCTGGAAAATGGGTAGTGTTTATTTTGCCAACTTTGATGAAATACATTTCTTGTTTGCTATGTGCATTGGGGAATGGGAGGGAAGGATTGTCTGATGCGCACAAGTCTTATGGCAAGTAAATGATGAATACACGTTTTTGCCATACATAGTGGGCAAGAAAACTGTCACTTTCTTCCTCATACATATCTCACTGAAGTTTTTTTTTTCCTGTCACCTGGAGATAAGTCCACTGCTCACTGTTCTACATAGGGGTACTGTATAAAGCCATTGGAAAACAGAAGTGAAAACACAGCAGAAGCAGAGAGGCAGAATACAGCTGCCCTGCTATTGAGATTTTTGTGTTAATTACATGTTATAGTAGTGCACTAATCTCTGATGGATTCCTATCATTCTGTGGCTAGGTACAGACAGTCAAAAAGCCTGATGCTGAATCGATTTGATCCATGGGCATTTGGTGCCTCCTGGATCAGGGGGGCACATGCCCCCCCAGCAAGCAGTCAGCAGCCAGGGTGGGGTGGTCCCCTTTGGCCAATCTCAGCAATCCCTGTCTCTGGACCCAGGCCCCAGCCAGGGTTTGCCTGGGGGAGGCAGTCCTTGCCTTTCTATCCTGCCCTCGTTCCCCAACTCCCCTCTTGCTTCCCCAGCGCTGGAGCAGACAGCACAGCTGGGATGGGATGGGATTCTGACAGTATAGCCATCATAGAGGGCATTCCGGTTTTCTACTACCCTGTCCTCTATTGATATGAAACCCAACACCTTTATGTCCTCTATTTATTTTTCTCTTCAAGAGACATAAAGAAGACATAAAGATATCTGCTTTCATATCAATAGATGACAGAGGACAACTGGACTTTCCTCTGTGATGGCTAGACGCTGGGGGACTCTGATTATCTTGAACCAGGAATGAGTCTGGACAGAAGTTTTATAAACCGGTTTGACCCAAATCAGTTATGTCTGATACTACATTCAACCAGGTTTACCTTAATCCATCTTTGGTCATTTTGAAACTAGTTGATGTGCATTGAGCTTCTGTTCTGTTACAGATTTAAACCAGTTTCTGGTTACTTAAATCAGTTTATGTGCAAGTTCTGTTCCTAGCCTGTATGTGCAGTTTAGTATATGAAGCTAAAAATTAGTCCGGAACCCAGAAACCTTCCCAAGGGGAGTCTTCTTATTACTGGCTATTGAGTTTATTGTCTTCCTGGCACTTTTGCATTCCTTGCTGCAGAGTGAAACAACTTCAGAAGGGCTGGAGAATGCCCCTACCTCAGCCTAGCCTATATAACTTCGTGATCAGTGCTCTGTCTTTTGGGAAATGGCCAAAGGAGGGCATAGAATACTGTTTTTCTACTTCCTGAAGCAGTGTTCTAATCATCAGATTATTACTTCAAAGGCAGGCACCACACTATCCTCAATATACAGCTGCTTTAGGAAGAAAATACAAGTTGGATGTCTGTATCTTAAAGGATGACTTAAGCACTGACGTCCAGGAAGGGTTTGGGGCTGTGAGTTCCAGTAACAGCTTTAGTTAAGACTGAAGGCCTGAGAAAGAGATGGGATTTTAGAATGCTCCTTGTTTTGTGACCTTTTACGTTGGTGGGGTAATGCAAGCTCCTTCAGTGCAGGCTGTTGTGGTGACTGATTCAGGCTTATGAATTCCATGCTTGGAGCTGCATGTGTAAAAAAAATAGGTGTAATATACTCAATGTCACCAAGCCTAACTCAGTTTGTAGATCTGGGCCTTTGTCTAGCAGTATCATCTGGCTTGAAGGGTATTGTAAAGGCATTCAGATATTATAGTAACTGAATATTATGGTAACTTAATATATTATAAGAACTGAATGAACAAGGAGCAATGGTCTCAAGCTGCAGCAAGGGAAGTTTAGATTAGCTGTTAGGAAGAATTTTCTCACTAAGAGGGTAGTAAAACACTGGAACAGTTTACCTAAGGAAGTGGTAGAAGCTTCATCTTTGGAGGCTTTCAAAACCTGGCTAGAGGAAGCTTTGGTTGGGACGATCTAGTTGAGGATGAGCTTACTGTAGCCAGGGAGTTGGACTAGATGACCTCCTGAGGTCCCTTCCAAACCTAACTTTCTATGATTCTATGAATATGTATCAAAGACAGACAGTGCTGAAATAGTTGGATCAATTATAATCCCCAGGACTCGTGAAAGTGATTCACAAGTCTATTACAGCTTATTTAAACCACGCTGGTTGCATAAAGGTTTGTAACTGAATGAACTTGGCCTCTGAAGGAAAGATGTATTCCTCACAGGTCTCAAGGCAGTGGGCACATTTGGGAGGGAAGTGCACTCCTGTTGCTCTTGACTGAACTTTTGGGATAGTTGCAGCAGACTGTAGTTTAGAACTGTTGTAAAATAATACAGCTGTGCACAGAAGTCACTCGTTTCTAACTTGTGTTTGTTCCCTGAGTTTCTTTGAAATGCAGTTGTTTTTTCTTAACCCAGAAATGTTTCCAAGAGAAGTATCTTCCTGTTGACTGGGTTTATAGTTTGATGCATATCTTGAAATAGTTCCTAAATTCTTTTGAAGCAGTGTGTTCCACTGACGGGCGGTTTTTCGCTTTGATTTAACTGTTAATTTCTGATTCTTCTCCTCCCCTCCCCTCAGCGACACAGATGACATGATTTAAGGACATGGCATTCTTGAATGGTAAAAATAATGCCTTTTAAATTATGAAAAAAATTAGTGCTATATCATCATTCCTTTGATGTATTTTCATCGCTTAACCAATATTTGAGATATTTTTTCTTTTAGGCTGCTGTGTAAGTCTTATCATTGCTGATTGGTAGTATACAGCCTCCTGAAAACTTTGTTTGGTGAAAATCCGTACATCTTTATGGTATGTCTATACAGAATGAGTGCATGCATCATAAGGACTGTGAGATACTGGCTATGTCAAGTGTATCTTGGAAGCGGGCACATTTGATAAATAGTTGCAGATACAACCAATTAATTTTCTGATGTATACTGGAAGAATCAGGACTTATTTTGTTCCCTTTGTTGACAAATTTTAATGACACATTCGAGTGCCCCTTCGGGGCACATACGAGTCAGCTAAATCATCGTGTTGCCCGACAGGTTCATACCGCAGACGGGTATAAACAAAAGTGGACAACGAAGCAAGTTCGTTTTCCAGGGATCTAATCAAACAATAACCCACGACTATACATTAACAAATTAGTGATAAACAGTTCAATTATCAGGACTTCAGTGGGTGTCATCGCGTCCTGGTCTCTCGAGGTACTCCCTCTCTCAAAATATTCTCACTCTCTGGTCCGGTCACACATGTCTCAGCAGACCTGCAGAGATAGTCTGCTTTCTCAAAATATTGTCTCTCTCTCTCTCCGATCTGGTCTGCACACACTCCAGCTGACCTGTAGAGAAAGAGAAAGAGAAAGAAACTCTCAGAAAAATTAATTAGCTTGTCTTACAAAGTTTAATCATTATCACAAGATGACTTGTCATCTGGCTCATCTTGGCATTGGAACCCCATATCGTATGCTAGGTTCCATTGACCCTCATCGCCCAAAACTCGCAACTGCTGCTTCGTGAGTCTAGAATAACGCATCAGGAATCTGAACATCTCTCGTTCTTCTGGTGTTCTCTGTGTTGGCTGAAATCGTCGCAGGCTAGACTTATATTCTTGGTGTTGCTCTGGGTCGCTGGTCTCTCTCTGACCTGGTTTCACAAGAACTTGCAGTTGCGGAAGTTGCCGCAAGAAATCACTTGCTGGCTGTCCGGCTAGTGGTTTCAGCAAAATTCGGAGAACGATGGCAGCTCTTCCTCCGTACACCTCAGCACAAGCATGGATACTCGTCAGCACGATCGGAACAGCTCCAGGATCCTGCAGGTAATGGTGAGGCCACAGTTCCTGCTGCTGGGATGATGACAGTCCCAGTGCGTGTCATCTAGGATTCCATGTGAAATACGAAATCCCGATGATCACTTGCAAAATCTGTTCCACACTGACTCTTGATGGTCCACCTTCATGCCATGCATACACTGGCTGGCTGGCCTGACCTGCAACAAGTGCTGGAAGCAAGATCGGCCAATAAACATTGCACATCACCATTCTGATGTCAGCAGCATGTCCTCCACTCCACGAGGCTCGTCTGGTGAGAGAACTCGCCTCCTGTTGGTCCACCAGATCGGATCCAAACTCCACAACCAGGCATCCCATCCACACAGCTAGGGTTTCTGCTGGCCTTATCTTGGAGCTCTTACATAAAGCCTGTAATTCAGTCCAGGTTCTGCCATGATAGGTGCTGGCAGTAGTGCAGACTGCATTCATCACTTGGCTTCTCATTGCCACGGTGCGTGGCTGTCTGAGCCCTTGCTGCATCTGACGGGGAACTCGGTTGCAGTTTGTCTCCCATTGCCTCTCTACCATGGCCCCGAGACGGGCCTGTGGGGACCTCAGGGTGGAGTTGCTGCTTCCGCCCACCTGCCGATAGCTCCGCCCTCCTCTTCTACCTTTCCATGGTGGCTCCTCTCCTCTTCTGTCCTTCCATGGTGGCTCCTCTCCTCCTCCGCCTTCCCGTGGGTAACTCCGCCCTCCTTCTCGACCTTTCCGTGGCAGCTCCCTTCCGTTTCACCGCCATCTTGTGATGATGGGGGACTCTGGCTTTCCTCCATAGCTGCAACCCATTTGACGACCGCGTGAACGGCACACAATCGGGCTTCCAACTCAGTCCTTTCCTGCATCAGGGTCGTGACTGTATGGAACATTACTTACAGCATTCTCTTCTTCCCGTACTCCATGCCAGTCCCTTCCACTGTGGAGCCTCCCTCCATCTCCACTTCTCCACGGAGCGCCAAAAACTCCGACTCTCCCAAATCTGGTAACAACATGTCCAAATTAATTAGCGCTGGCTCCTTACTCTCCCGTACACAGCGCATACAGCAAACAAACTTCCGACTGAGAGCTATGTCTTCCTCACTCACCTTCTGTCTGGCTGAGGACTCGCTGTCCCCTTGATCTCAGGGTTTAAATTGAACCCGCTCACTCCCCATCACACATCCAAATGCTCTTGGGTGGAGATGCACTTCCCACTCTTTCGCAGGTTCCCCTTCTCCCTCAAGCGAAAGGTAACCGCTCACAAATCTTCCACCTGAACTGCCCGCTTGATGGTAAGCAATGTGCCCTCCCAACTCCACGGCGTCCAGCACGTGGCATTTTCCACTGTGCCACGGGCAATCTTCAACCAATTCCAGCTCCACTGCGTCTTTCCCGGTGTACCGATCCTGTTCGTGACGCCACGTGGAGGCCGAGAAACACCGGCAGAATGGGGCCGCAGATAAAGTGGAATTAGTTGGATGAGAGGCAGCAGTGGTTGAAACAAAAAAACCTTTACTTACAAGCTGTATACACGAGGTATGCAGTGTAGGCACAATCCGTAGACAGACACAAACGAAAACTGTAGACAGGCACACCGATGCTCACACTCATGCAGGGTATGGGGTACGTCGTGGCAACCATGACAGGTTTGACAGTCATTGGTGGTTGATCAGGCCCCTCCGTGGCTCCGAAGTACACGTGGGAATCTCTCCCTATGCATGTACGAGCTCTCCTCCAACTTGGATGATTATCACCCAAGCCTTTTATACGGCAAGTGAGCCAATTGATGACTGCCACGTGTGCATAATTTACACTGAGCCAATCGTGAGCGTGCACTCGATGGTGCAGCTGCAAGCTTTTGGCAGGCTCTGATTCTGCACCAAGGACTTTTCCCACCTTACAGGGGAAATCCCTGCACCGGGGACTCACAATGTGCCTGAACGCAGCTGTGCCGAGGCATCTTTTAACTGTTTAGCTCTGACACAAGGAAGAGGACCAAGTACTTGGACTAGATTGGAAGGATTAGTGCATTTATAATATGGAAATTATGAAATATAAAGAAATCGTGGTAATAACGGTAGAACTGTAATTTTGTGACAGTGGAGAGTAGTAGTTGTTAGAGTAGGAGAGAGTTGAGAAGCTTGGGTTCTGTTTCTTATTATGCTGTGATTTCCCAGTGCCCTAAAGTGAGGAACTTGGCCTCTGTGTGGATTTCCCTCTCTATGAAATAGGGCTGTCAGTAACCCCCCTCTGAAGGACTTGGAGAACTTAATTTATTGGAAATTTCATTGATATGGATAATTTTGACCAGAAGTAAGCTACAATTCTTATTAATACTTCAGATCTGAAAGTACTTGTATCCTGTTATGACAGGGGTCTGCAATATGCTGAATCTGGCCCATGACCAGACTCCACTTCCTGGCATCTCTGGCAGTGGTGGCTCCTGACTGCCACTGCTGGACCCAGCCCCACTGCCCATGCACCTTGGCCTGGCTGTGCTGCACCCACTTCTGGGGGCAGGACCCACACAGGCAGAGTATGTGGCTGCCAAGCTGGGACAGGGCCATGGCCTGGCAGGGAGCGGCATCCAGTAGTGAGACGGATGGGGTCAAGGAGACCCCAGAATCTTGGGGTGGTGGCAGCCTGGGTCCAGGGCCTGGGGCAGAGCTGTGATCTGTTGCCCAGGTGCCCTTGTAATGGCATGGGTTCCACTGTCAGGAACGTGTGGCGAGTGGATTGTGGCTCTGCCCTGGCTCCAGCCCTGGCCCTGGATGCAGGTCCCTGCATGGCTCCTGACCGGTATCCTTGGGGACTCCAGTGACAGCGAGGGGCTGGGGCAGAGCTGCGATGAGCTCCCCACATGCCCTCAGACCCAGGGCTCTGCCTGGCCCTGGCTTTATGCTATCACAGTCCTGTGATCCTGGGGTCTCCATGGAGCTGCAAACTGTGCAAGGAGCTGCATCCAGGGCCAGAGCTGGGGTTAGGGTAGAACTGATCTACTCCCTGTACGCCCTGTCTGCAGAACCTGTGCCCGTCACTGGCATGTGGGCAGTGAGTCGCAGCTCTGCCTGGCCTCACTCTATGGTTGCCCCAAGATTCCAGGGTCTCCCTAGTCCCACCTTTCTGTCTGGCTCCCAGACACTGCTGCCACGGCCCCATTCCAGCTGCCCAGCCATGCACCCTGTTTGTGCAGGTCCTGCCCCAGTGGTGCTTTTGAGATGAATGGGCTGGAGTGCCTGGACAGAAAGGCTGGGTCAGGCAGCAGCAGCCAGAAGGAGCTGTTACCACTGGGGTTGCCAGGAAATGAAGTCTGCCATGGGCTGGATCTGGGCTGTATTTTGCCTACCCTTGTGTATGATTTGCTGACAACAAATATAACTGTATAAATTAACTGCATTTGGCACTTGCATTAGCGTGTTAGGTGAAATAGTTTTGCTTCTAAGGTAAAGTTCTGGTCAGAGTGTTTTGGCATATGGAGCATTAAAATTTTGCTGTGAGTAAATGAAAACAATTGGTTTGTTCTGTCTCCGAGCAGCTTTCCTTCTCTTGTGACACAAAGGATTTGGTAGGCTCAGAAAGTCAAGGAATCTGCAAGGCTAGACTGGTAGTCATTGGTATTGGGCAAGCAGAAGGGCATGCTTCCATCCCATTCCTCATTTATTAGTCCAAGCCTTTATGCCCTTGAGTTCCAGTTGGCATTGTGAGAGGGAGGGCGATTCCAGGTGAACTAAAAGAGCAGGAAGGAAGTGGTAAAAGACAATGTTCTCAGGGGAACCCCTCAGTGCTTTGCTGCCCAAGATTAATTTCAGTATGTCTCACCTGCATTTGTTTAAATTCTCCTTTTTATGATCTTTCCTTCCCTTTTTTAATTGCACTGCTACATTCTCTTCACTACCCCATATTTTCACCTACCATTCCATGCTTTCTTTCTTCCCTCCTTCAGAGTGTTTCTCTCTACCTTCAAAATCACATGTACCAGTCTTCTATGACCCTGTTCAACCGCCTCCACTTCTGTTACTGTCAGGTCCCAAAGTTTTAGTATTGAAACCCCTCTGCAATCCAAAAGGGCCTTCCCTAGATTCCATTTTTGTCCTCTTCCTCAGTCCTACTGTCATTGCTTTTCATCCCAGATCTTTTTATTTTCTCTTTTCCATAGTCTCTGTCTCTTTAGTCATCTTCTGTAGCAACAGGAAATAGGCTCCTCTTGGACACTGCTCAGCTTGGTTTTGGTTTCAGGAAGTCTCCCTCACCCAAAGGGCAGTGTATTTATAGCCTAACTCTTTTCTGTACTAGTCAGCAGTGGCTTTCTTTGTCAGGAGGAAGGAGTGAAGCAGAATGCAATTGGTCTGCCCAGCTGCTGAAAAAGTGTATTAGCTGCTGCCTCCTCAGCTGGGCTGTTACATGCAAATATGTGGTCTGCATGTAGGATACATGTATTCATGAACATTTGGTAGGCTAAGGTGTCTAGCAAATTCATGTAGGGGTTTAAAATTGGGGTGTGAGTTCTAGTCTGAAATAAATGTGAAGCTCATGCAGTTGTTTAAGCATAGATTTGGTATGTGTGAAGGAGCTAGAAATGTAATTTTGTGCCTGTTGGGGTTTGGGAATCTAGAGAGATGGGAAGGGGGAGGAAGAAATTGATGAGTACATGACTGCAGATTCCAGAAGCAATCAGTTAAAACAACAGGACAAACTTTATATGATGTCATTGTTATGGAGGTGAAAATCATCATAAGCATAGTTGGAGATGATCTCATTGTTCTCCTTTCTGTCACTATTGAAGTGTATATGAGGAGAGATTTTCAAAGACATAAATGGTAATCAGATGCTACGCAAATTGGTGGGAGTTAGGCGTTTAACAACTCTATATGCCTTTGAAAATGTTCACCTTGGCCAGGTACAGACATTACACATAAATCATTGTAAGTAATCAGAAACCAGTCTACACCCATAACCGAATGGAAGTTCAGCCCAAATAGACCATTTTAAAAATTGTGGAACCTGGTCTAAGATAGACTTGGATGAATGTAGTATCACACTTAAGCAATTTAGGGCATAAAGAAGTTCTGTTGTACAGAAGTTATGTTGAACAAAGTCTTCTTGTGACTTGAGTTAGGTTGCAGTCTCTTGGCATCTCAGTGTGCTTTGCAGAACCCCACTAACCCTCCCACTCAGGGTGGTGCTCATCTGCTCTGGCTGAATGGGCTCTCACAGTGATTTTGTTCCCACTGGAGCCTTTCTGTTGATGTCAGTTGCTATTGACCTGACCCTAACTAAATTCAACATAACCCTTTGTAACATTACATAAGACTTGTGCATTGTGTTAAGATTTAGTTATTCATTAATTTTCAGTAAACCTCATGTAGGCAAATGGTATTATTCCCATTTAACAAAGGAAGAAACAGGCATAGAGAGGTTAAAAGAATTTCCCTAAACTGGAAGGAAATTGGTGACAGAGCTGGGGCTAGAACTAAAGTGTAATATTTTTAGACAGAAAACATACTTTCTTTGCTAGCTGCACTGCCTCTTACTGCTAGATCTTAGGTATATTTTTTGCCACAGATAGAGGATAAGCTGTTTTTCCTTGGCTTGGAAGTAGCCTGTATGTGCTTTAACTTTTGGAGTTATACTTTCATCTTATTTCCTGCTTTTAGGGAAGGGATCTAACAGAGTCTAACATATCTGTAAAATGTATCATGCAATGCATAAAAATGTGATACTGCTAAGAAGGTTAATAGCAAAGTGAAAACTCTCTCCCCTTTCCCTGTCACCTCCTATCCATGTTTAGAGGAAAAATATAAAAAAGATAGGTGTCCATTCTTGCGTTGACTAGCAGAGAACTTAGAATCCCCTATATAGAATGTCCCCTGTAGCTTATATTTAAAGGGTCATAACATATTACTGCAGACAAGAAACTTTTGAAAATCACAAATTGGGTCCAAAAAATAATGAGGAGGAATATGACAATTTGATGATCTTATTTATCTTCTGTTTTCTAGGCCTTAAGGCTAAGTAAAGACAGTCAAAAAGCCTGAGGCTGCATTGATTCAGTCTTTGCATGTTAGTTTAAACTGCAAAGTTTGAACCAATAAGCAAATGAACAGACATTCACTTTTGATTCAGGAGATGAAGCTACATGCCTGCAGTCGCCCAAGCCAGAAGCTGGGGGTGGGGAGTGCTAGGCTCTCTGGCACATAGGCAGCCTGGGCTGTATGTTTGCTTACTCTTCCTGCTGCCCCTGAGGTCCCTGGGGTTTGCAGTCCAGAATCACAGCAGCAGGACTGCAGGGTCACTTACCATTTCCTCTTCCTGCTTCTAGATGCCTCTGAGATTAATAGTCCACTGTCACAGCCAGCATTAGGTAAACAGGACAAGGTAGCTCCATACTCAGGGGAAGGGAAATTTAACCCCCTTCCCTGGCCCCAGACCCCAGCAGAGGTTTGCCTGGTGGAGGCGGCCAGTGATCCAGCCAGTGAGGCCAGTGAATGAGCCCCCATTGCTCTAGTTAGGGAGCAGAGGGGTGGGGCAGCCCTGCTTTCTGGAGCAGATGGCACAGCCCTGTCCATGGGTAAAAAGCATGCTGGGATGCAGGGGAACTGTGATTTAACCTGAACCAGGAAGGAGTCTGGGACAGAAGTTTCATAAACCAGTTTACCTAAATTAGTCAAGTCTAATTCTACATTCAACCAGGTTTATCTTAAACCAGTTTCAGCTGTTTTGAAACTGGTTTATGTATAACTCCTGCTGTTGAGTTCAGTGGAATTTTTGATCTTTTGTCCACAACCTTTAAGACTAAAGCTCCTTTATTTCTTAACAAAAGCTAAGATGTTTGCTTAAATTGAATGCCTCCAAGGGCTGGACCTTCAAGAAATGAACCAAATGCTAAAAGTCTTTGCTAAAATCATCAAAAGATAAAATATATGTAAAGATAATTGGATTTAAAAGATCATTTATCCATTTTGTGAATGTGTCTTTTTATATTTTAGGTGCAATGTATATCTGAAGCATTAGTACATCATACTCTAATATTAAACAGAAAAGTGAGTCAAGCCAGTATTTTTAAGTAAATGATTACTTACAGCTTGATTATACCAGGAAAAAAAACCATTCAGAAATGCTTTTTATTTTTGAATGTGATCTGGCTTTGATTCTTCAGATCATTTGCAAAAACAAAACTATAAAGCAGTTCTCAAAGATTTGGTTCCCAGTTTCAGCCTTCATGCTGTCTTTTTTAAAAAACAGAAATTCAGTTTACCTTCTAGCAATGTGAATCAGTTTCTCTCTGGATAAAGTTTCTCAGTATAGTTCAAATTTCTCTGAAGGTTGTTCACAGTATCTATGATATGCATGCCTGCTTATTTAGGAATGTAAGTTCCAGGGTCATTTTATGTAAGCTGAAGAGCTGAACCTTCTTTTCTAATTAGAAACATAATTTTTCTAGGTGTTGTTTAGACTGCACAAGAGCCTTGCAGTAAGAGTGGGTTGCTGCTATGACCCACTGACAGTGGTAGGACATGGTGTTGCAAGCAGGTTTGGGTGAGAAAAAATAGCTTGAGGGAAGAAACAGTGTTTGTTTATTTCAAAAGTCTTGTCCCTGTGTGGGAGGTACTTGGATTTAAGATGTTGTGGGCAAGAACAGGAAAAAATAAAAGAACATTTTTTAGGGGTAGGCAGGAGTGGGAAAGGTTTCTGTGAGGGGCAGGATTAAAGACACAGCCCTGTATGGGGCTCTAGTCAGCACTACATTTTTTATAAGCAAGGGACCAAGAGACATACCTAATATTTACATTACTATTAACATAAAAGTGTATCTAATGAGCCACAACTCTTATGGTCTAGCTTCAACACAAAGACACAATAGAGTTTGTTTTTTTTTAAACATTTTTATTTGCTAGTTGTTTTTGTTTTTCTTTAGCTATAGCGTTCACTAATAAAATGAGTTAATGGAAGGACATACCACTGACTCCAGTGGAATGATGGATTCTTGAAAGCAAGTGAGAATGCCTAGAATACTTTCGCTTTTTTCTGATTTCCTGGTTTCTTTAATCCTGAAAGAAAAGGGAAAAGAACTAAATTAAAACCAGCCTCATGCAAAACTCTCAAACCATGGTGGTAGAATTTGTATTTTGCCTGTTAAACCAGTGATAAAATATGACTTTGAACTCCTTTTATTTCTTGGTATAAAACAATTAATAAATGGTATGTATAAAAATAGCAAAAACTTGTAAATTTGTTAATCACCTAAATCTGTGAACTAAGCTGATGCAACTGCAGTGTCTTTCAGTTTTTGCTTCTTTCAGACTTTGCTTCTGAAGTAGTAAGGAAACTTCACTTTATTGAATGATTTTTTAAATATGCTAATATGTTACGAACTATATCTGAAACAAAGGCTATGCTGTCAGTTTGTTTACATTTTCATGCATGATACAAGGTCTTGGAGATTATATCCTTACCTTTGTATAGCATTACACAATTTGTTAGCTGTACAATGGGATTTCTTTGTCTTTCCCTGAAACACTACGTTCTCTCTGAAACACCATTTAACATCGCCAGACATTGGCAGGATAGCCTCTATCTGGAATGGTGTATTTTATGGCGCTATGGATATGATCTATCCTTATGCACAGAAGCAACCCTAGTTTAGTTTATAGTTTCTTTAAACACTGAAAACATGGTAAAGCAACTTAGGGACCTGTCCTAGCAACTCAGTACCTGTAGTGGGAGAAAACAATAAATGTCACCCAAAAACAATTACATTTATGTGAAATGTTCCTAAACTACATTATCCGTAACAAATGACAGCTAACCCCCCACCATTATCTATTTTGCAGAAAGGCATTGTCAGTTTTTATTTGAGATATCTGCATCATTCACTTTTGTCTTCATCAGAAGAAAACCCCACAGATCTAAATCAATACCAATAGACACTACATCACCATGTAAAAACTTACTTCTTACCTTACCCTGTTTATCACAGAGGTCACCTCCTCCTATATGGTTCCAAAATATGATGTGACTATAGGGATGTGCATAGCAACAGGTATTTTCCCCTCTCTCTCTACTTCCCACTCCCTTCCACACATTTTTTTATTTTCAGTAATATTCAGATGTTCACCTTTGTTAATTTTTGAAGTATCATATTAGCGTGCTTTTGTGTATGTGTTGCATTGCTAGTTTTACATACACATAAAGACTTATTTGTGCATGTATGCCTACACAGACACATGCACACACACACACACACATTTTGATTTTAATGATTTAAGATATGCCTTCTTACTATTTCCTCTTGCTTGGTCTTGTCCATTGGCCGCCATGGTTCTAGTGGCATGTCCGGCAGCAGTGGTGGCAATGGCTGCATTGGGTACATTGGTGGGTTTGGAATCCCAGGCTGCTGGGGCTGCATTGGTGGGTGTGGACTCCCAGGTAGCTGAGGCTGCATTGGTGGATTCGGATGCCCAGGTTGTTGGGGCTGCACTGGTGGGCTTGGATGTTCACCTGCCTGTGGTTGGACTGGCTCCTGGACTGGCATTTGTAGGCTTGGTTGTTGCTGTGGTATAGGCATCATTTGATGTGGACCTGGCATTTGCATCAGTGGGTGCTGGGGTGACAGGAAGGGGATCTGGTGGTGAGGTGTGAGAGTCTGGATGGGTGGATGCTGTTGGGCTATTGGTAACATTGGCTGGTGTAGCCATCCTCCCATTGGTTCATACCCATAGGATGAATACTACAGGGAGAAAAACAGTTAGTTCTATGACATTCTTAGCATTCTCAGTTATTATCTAATATTTACATGTTGTGGCACCAGGAGACCAGTCAGGTGCAGAAGCCATTGTGCAAGGCTCTGTCCACACATAAATTAAAGTTTCCATCCCAAAGAATGTATTCCTTGCTAATGCATCATCTACATCTCTCCAGCCTTTGTAGAAAAGAATGACACGCTTAAAAAATTCAGACTAAAAACTTATATTCCTTCCTTTTGGGTGTGTTAAGAGGAGCAAGTTTGCCATCTGCTGCTGTCTGCCTCTTGTGAGCTGTGCTAACTAATGCAAAGGTAGTGGCTCACTTCTGTCTCATAGCCACATTGTGCCAGAGCTTTAAGCAGTGCTAACTATGTAAAGTTTTCTATTCCACATGCATAGAAACTTCCATATGCTTAGCTTCCTCCTGACTGTCATACCCACAGAGGTATAGGGAACAACTAGTTCCAGTGTGTTTTCAAGTAGCATCTGCAAGCTCTCTAATTTTTGGCTGACTCTATTAGTAACATATACATATATATATATATGTTCATGCTGGGAGGCAGGCAGCCCCAATGCTGAACCACCCTCATGCCCATGACAGCCACATCACTGTCTACATGTGCACTGCTGTGTATTACTCCAGCCTATATATATATAAAAGTATGTATAGGTAGCTACTATGTTTGTCAAAATCTGTCATTGATAGGGTTTTTGCAGATGGTAAATAGCAGAAAAAATAGATGATAGTTAAGATATGTTTACCGGTTGTCTCATCAGGCTCTGGTACCATTTCAAAGGTGTTAACACCTTCAGGGAACAAAAAGAACAATACATCAGTATTTTAGGTGATATAAAGCCCTCTTCTAGCCAGAGACAGTAAATTAAGTTGTCTAATAAGTGTAGTGTTGTCATTTTGTCCCATTGCTAAGGATGAAGTCATTTTGTAGATTTAAATACACTATGGGCAAATCTACATGTGCAATTAATACTGAGTAATAAACTCCAGCTCAGTAAGCAGCAGAGTTTATTGCTCTTTGATGTGCCATTTGAACATGTGCTCAAGACCGCAGCATGTTGAGTTGGGTCAGAGCAGCCCTTGCTGGCAGGAAGTCTAGGGGGTACACCTGCCAGTTTGGGGCTGCTCTGATCCAGCACAGTGTACTGTGGAGGGGATGACTGGGGCATGAAGGTGCTCCAGTGTGGGACTGGGAGGCAGGCAGCCCCAGTGCTGAACCACTCTTATGCCCATGACAGCCACATCACTGTCTACATGTGCACTGCTGTGTATTACTCCAGTCTAATATCTCTGTACCTGTAGATGCACACATGCTTACTGTGGAGTTAATTAGTCAACTCCACAGTAAACATCTCATGTAGACGCACCCCTATGTATTCTGAATGCTATTCATAAATACTGACAGTTAGAAATGCTTGGGTTAAACAGTTTCATCAAATATGCTGGTTTGTCTAATGTAAAATGTTTCAACCAAGCACAACAGGTTTAACAATTTTTAGTGAATCAAAGGCAGGGTTGCCACAGCACCTGGGTTTGATTCAGACATAAGCTAAACAACAACACCGCCCCCCCCAGAAATTTATCTCAAGCTGGAAATCCTGCATTTTAGCCAACTCTATTTTTGAGTCTGCATCCACAGCCTATTTTTGTGTTGCAACCTGCAAAGTTGAAACCTAAAGACAGCTGCTTTCAAAGGAATTGCTAGTATTTTTATGATTTTAAGAAAAAAAAGCCCAGAGATAGCAGTTTCCAATAATAGTGATTTTCTTTTTCCTACCACAGTATCAAATTCTCTCCTGAACAAGAGCTCCCTTTTCAAAAGTTTTGATGTTGCTGTACACACAAGAACAAAATAATACTCTGTATTGCTAAGAGAGTAATTTAGGGTTTTTTTCTTCCTTTATATAAAGAATACTAACTGCTTAAAGAGTGTTGAACTCTCTGAATGCAATGCATGAGTGTCAATTACTATTAGGAAAATATGTTTTTGTTAAATATAGATAGCCAAACAAGAAATATCACTACTACATGAACTTCCATTCTTTGGATGTCCTTCCTGGGTGACATTACTACTAGTATTTGAACACCTGTTTAGATTTGATTTAGTTCAGTTAATGCAAAGCACATTTTGTAGCAAATACAGTCTGGAGACCTAGTGGGCTATATGCAACATTGCATTACTTTAGTTTTATGCCAGTGTAACTACAGTATTGTATCAGTCCTCACTGTGTATCTTGGAAGGTGAATGCATACAATAGGAATGGTAAAAATGTTTTACCTCATAACTGAAGTTGACATAACCAGGATGATGTGGATGGGGAGGCAACTGTTAAAAACAAAATTGCAATATGTGTGTGTTTGATTTGCTTTTAGTAATTTATTAATACAATTCTTGTGATCTGCTTTATATTAGTAACAGCCTAGAAACCAAATCCTTGAAATTATTAAATGCCTATGGCCAGTGATAGATTTGCTTCAGACCTAGTGCTAAATCATTATGTCTACAGTTCAACAAAGCCCTCAGGCACATAAGTAGACCTATGGAAATCAATTAAACTACTTAAACATGTGCCTAATTTGTACTTTTCTAAAGTTGTCTTCTATCTAAAATCAAGCTCAAATGGCTTATTTTTACATCAAGCTTCCAAACTTATAGCGTTTAGGGTTTTGAGAGGTTGGGAAAGAAATCCATATCCTTGGGCTGAGGGCCCTGGTAAACTGGTAATTTATATTACCAGTTTATTCCTAGTGGCTTTTCATTCTGGAAATCGCATTAAGAACATTAATACTTAACTAAATTAAAGCAAATAATCATTCATTTTGGGAAGTTGATAATTATAGCTGTATAAGTCCTGTATATATGTTATTACAGTTGTGTTAATCTTGAATGCATATGAAAATTCAAGAGCGTATTTATTATCAAAGTTAATGGAAGAGGCCACTGAATTACAATACAACTATAATATATACTCACTGGTATAGCAAATGTTGCACCTAGTAGGCAAGTGATCAACATCCAGCCCTCCATCTTTCTCGAAATATAGTACCTGAAAAAAAAGGGAAAAAATGTTGTCTTGGTTAATACTAGAAAAGAACTATGTTAATATGACAGCATCTGGATCTGCTTTATAATAAACTATCTTTAGATGTCAAGGACAAGTCTGTTTAGAAAGTTAAGTCATCCATTTTTCAGTATGGGATGGAAAGAACATATCAGTGATAAAAGGCCTTTGGATTCTGGAATTCATTTTGAGATTGAACATAGTTCTTCAAACTATGTCTGTCTCCTCCAATACTTCCCTAATCTTTGAAGGGGGTTCCTTGTAACTTTGAAGCCTTGTTCATGCTGGTTAAAAGCACAGCAACTATATATGTCAATTAAAATAACATAGATGGACTTACCAAAGCAGATTTAGTAGATTCTCAAAGAATGTGGGTACGGTCAGTTTTATTTATTTGTTTTAGAAAAAAAAGTAACAGAAAAAGTCCAGTAGCAACTGGAAAGATCTGAAACATATTTGAAATCTATTCAGGATCTTTTCTTCTTGTGGGGTTAAGTTGTTTTGAGAAGAAAACAATGTAAATACTTTCTTGAAGAGCTGTCTATAGATCCATTTCCTCAGTAGAATACCTCATCTTTAGCATGTACTTGATTGCTTTTTTATATTTTATTTTTGGCCAAATTATTTTTTAATGTGCTACTGTCACCGTACATTTATCTTAAAGCCTTTTTTCTATTATGAGTATTACATGTTGCACCATGTGAAGCACAAAGCACGCTTTTGGCTTCAGAATACAGTACCACATTTTCAGTGTATTTCCTTAGCAGGTAATATTAAAGTTTTCAAAGTATGAACATGTTGTATTTGAGTGAAGAAATGGGTTTTCACTAAAAATGTTTCTACTCCAGTTTAAGGGTTTAACAAGTCTGAAATTCAGTTGTAAAGGAAATACATTGAAGACTGAATTTGGCCATATTGATAAAGGATAGCAAGATCCTTCTACTTACCCAGGTTTTCTGCTGACTGTGGCTTCTTTGGGTCAGCTTTTAAAAGTATTTAGGCACCTACCGATCATTGATTACAGTACCTTTAAACATCTGGCCTTTTGTTCATGTGCCAAGTGCCATGCTAAATGTCCATCCCGCAGTGATGGAAGAATTAAAAAGCTTAGACTTGGAAAGTACAAGTATTTACTTGTACTAACTTAGACCGTACAAACTAAGGTTCAAATGTTGTTTTGAAACAGTAGTAAAAGAATATTCAGTTCTGAAGTACTTCAGTTCTAAATTACTTACCTTAAACTTTTCTGATATTTTTTCTTTCTTAGAAGTGAATTCTCAAGAAACAAGAAACATACAGTGGCATGACTTCAGGAATGTTACAAAGCTATTACACTGATACTTTAAGAAGTATTTCTTTGACCAATTTTTAACCGTAATCATAGAAGAAACAGGGTAGCATATAGAGATGTTTTTCTTAATATCTTTGGCCACGTTAACAGTATGATTACAGAAGAAATATGAGATAAGCAATAATATATTTGAACTGGTCTAGAAGCACAATTCAGTTTTAAATATAATGTAGAATAATATTCTGTAAATAAAACAGGTTTACCTGTAGAAGTACTCCAGATAAATTCTCTGTAGGGTGCAAGGTCTGTTAGTCTTGATACCTTTGAATGCCTCATACTCTGAACTATTTAAACTATTTTCCTATCTTCAACAGCCAACCAGCACCCAGAAAAAAATCTCTCTAGTCATGAAGTTTCAGCTATCAGAATACACTGTTGAACCAAATATTGTGATTAGAACATTCAGTCTTTCATTATGCAAAATAATATGCTTTCCAGCAAAACATGAATATGCGTGATGCATGCTATTTAAGCAAATTAACAGCATGTATGTACTGGTTGGTCTGGAATACCTTTGAAAAAGAGCAGTGTTGTGTTCTGCTGGAGTAATCAGTAACTGTTTCTAATTTTCTTATTGAATTAGAAGATATTGAGCCAAATTTTGTCATGCCAGGAACTCTAGTAGGAGGTAGGTGAGAGCAGAAGTAAATGTTATATTTTTCTAATTTAGGGTGAAATTGTACTTGGACAGAGTAGTCCACCATATCTACTTCTTCTCTCTGGTCTTTGCATAAGCTTTTCCATGACAGTTCAGTGGGGATTAGACAATTCAAGTGACAAAATGTGGGCCCAGAGGCCTGGCAGGCACAGCTCATTCAGAATGTGAGGTATGACTACTGGCCCTCATCATTAGACCCTGTGGAAAATCAGTAAAGTTCAAATTAATGTCTACTGTGTCAGCACTTTTGTCCACTTTCTTCTTGTTAGATAGGGAACTGGATGCACATCACTGAAAGACACAGGCTTGCTACATTTTGGTGCTGCATAGACCACATCTCTGTAATGTGTTAGTATAATTCTCTAATTCTAGGTTTATTTCCACTTTCGCTAAGTGTCCTCAGTTAAGTTGTTATGTTGCTGCTAAATCATTTTAACCATTTCTTATAAATTTAATACTATTAATTATTTTTCCCATTTCCTTAGCTCTTGGATTTTTTTTCGGTTGTTGAGAGCTATGAAAACATATTAGTATTCATAGAAAATGCTGTCAAAATCAGGCTATCACATAAACCTTCTTAATGCATCTTTTTCATTCACTTTTAAAAAGGTAATTTTGTTTTAAAAAGCAGCTTGTTTTCTTTCACCAGAAATACTGTCTAGTTAGCAGGGATCTGGATTTTCGATTTCCCATGGAAAAAACAGAGTAAAACGTGGATTTCCCCCTTTACCTGAGGAAATCACGGAGTTCTCATTTTAGCAGGAAAAAAGTGTGGATTTTGCAGTTTTGCAATGAGCCCTCTGGAGGCTGGCAGAGTTCCAGCTTGCAAGGGGCTGAGAGGGAGCAGGAGGAGGGCAGTCGGGCAGGGGGTGCCATGTGCATACATATGCATGGCTGCCAGGTAGCCTCGAAAGCAGCTCCCACAGGAAAGGTGTGTGTGTGTGTGTGTGTGTGTGTGTGTGTGTGTGGTGGGGGGTGAGGATTGAGGCCCCCATAGTGACAGTGGGAGGGAATTGGGCAGGGCTGGACCTGGGTTGGAGTTGTGGCTGCTGCCCAGCTGGACAATGTATGGGACTTGGGTCCCAGAGCTGCAGTGTGTGGCCACAGGGCCCTAGTGGGGAGCAGGATGGGACTGCAAGCAGCTCGTCCAGAGGGCGGGAGGGTGGGGCCAGCTCTCCACCATTACGTGCGCTCCCAGGGGGACTGGGAACCCGTGCCCCCCAGATATGTGTATGGGTTAGGGGCAGAGTCGGCTGCCTGCTGCAGGCACAGGCTCCTGCCCTCCCCCATGGCCTCTGCAGCTAGGTGGGTGTAACACAGTCCTGCAGGGAAGAGCAGGGCCATGCAGGGATCTCCTTACTACTGTGAACTCTATGCTGCCCTGGTGAGTTGTCCCCGGCACATTCAGCAGCAGTGAGAGTGGTGGTGTGTGGTTGTATGTAGGGGATACATTGCCAGGGTAGCTTGGAGTTTGCAGCAGCAAGGAGATCCTTGTGCAGTCCTGCTCTGCCGTGCAGCACTGGGTTGCACCCACTGCGCTGTGGAGGCCCTCTGGGGGAGCAGCAAGGCAGGAGCCCAAGCGCCCCTGCCCCCACCTCATGCACAGATCTGAGGGGCACGGGTCCCCCTGCTGTCCCCCCGAGAGCACACATAGCAGCAGGGGCTGAGCCTGCAGTAGGCAGTAGGAGGGGAGCCAGGCTCTGCTCCACTGTAGCAGCCACCACCTGCAGGGGCAGGGGGTGCAGACCTGGGTCTCTGGCTTCATAGCCTTGCCATTTGGGGGCCCACTCCAGTAGGGCTCAGGGTAGCAGGAGCAGGGTAGCAGGGTAGTAGGACGTGGGGGCAAGAGGCATGAGCATAGCCAGGAGGCTGGAGGGGGGGGAGTGAGGGGCACAAGCAGGGACTGGAGCAGGTGGGGGGCTTTCATTTTAATCACAGATTTGGGGTATTTTATCAGAGAATTCTCAATTTTTTTATCAAAGAATTTGCAATTTTTTATCAGGGGAAACCGCAATCCCTGGTAATTACAATTTAGCTGATGGTTTTCTGTGACATTTGGAAGAACAGCATCCAGCTTTTTCTCCCATACCCCTGTTAACTCTATGGGAATAATATTGATAAGGGATAATCAAATGTAGCTGACACGATAGATTATTTGATTTGATTATTTTCTTACCCTAAATGAAATTAACAGGGTTTTAGCTACAAACTTCTATGTTAGTAGGATTAGACAACTTGAACACTTGAAGATCTGGTTCATCTGCCATCGTTGCGGTAGAGCAGATCCTTCAGCCGCTGTCTGTAAGCCTCTCAGTCTCGCGATTTGTTGCCAGTTCTTGCCTAGTTTTGCTTCGACTTCTTTTCTCCAGAGATCCGGCGGACGTCCTCGAAGTCGTTTACGGTCATACGGCCACCAGAAGGTTGTTCGAGTTGACCAACGGTTGTCTTCTCTCCTCACGACATGACCAGCCCATTGTAGCTTTCGTATTTGAGCGTCTTCATATGCATCTTTAAATTGATTTTTTTGTCGAATTTCGTTGTTGTGGACCTTATCTCTGAGCCGTATACCTAGTATACGTCTTTCCATTGCTCTTTGTGTTGTCTTCAGCTTTTTTTGTTCTGTACCTGTCTTCGACCATGTCTCACCTCCGTAGTTGAGTGTGGACAGGACAGTGGAGTTGAAGAGTTGGGCTCGTATGTTGGAATTTTTGGTGTTCTTTAGTATTTCTTGGATGTTTTTGAAGTTGAGCCACACTGCGCTGCGTCGCCTGCGGATTTCGTCGTCGATTTTGTGGTTGTGCGTGATTTGTTGACGGATAGTTCAACAAATCACCAGGGCTTGCAACCTGCACGAATGATAAACTCATTAGCAAAATCTCAGCCAAAGAGAGTCCCATTAGAAGAGGAAAGGCGTTCACCAGGCACTAGGACAACCAGACCTCTGAAGGGACTTGCAGATTAGACATCTGTAGTACAAATACGTTGATTAAAATTTATCATTTAAAAAATTGTTTATAATCCAAAAAAATAACACTAGAGTGCCTAGCCACCTGTCTAGGCACTCTGTTTCTAAAAGTCATAAGAAGTTTTGCTAAGCATATATATAATATATATATTGCACTATTATAAATTCCCCTAAGGGACGTGTTCAGGAGCAGGACCACAGCCAAAGACCCAGTTCATTATTTCATAGCCAAAATAATTTTCATTTTCCCTCATTTGAATCAGGTAACCTCTACAGCTGCAGCGTGCTGGAGATACTTGACTGAACTATTAAGACACCCAACTACTTGACCAAAGCCAAATTTTGCTGAAGGAAAAAATGTGGAAGCCAAAAGAAAAATGCATCTGTGTGATATACTGTAGTAGTTTTCACCATCTGGAAGTGCAATATGAACATTTTTATTCAGACAGACCACATAGAGATTCTTGAAACCTAGCAGTGCATACTAGAAGGAGTGGGAGTGGAGGATAGTAGTGACGGATAGTTTATAACATTACTAGTGGAAAATGCAATAGCAATGTAAACCAACCTAGTGGTTTTATGTAGCTTGTAATTTCAACGTTTTGCAAGCATTCCATAATTAGATGTTGAGAGCAATTTTCTCCAATATACAAGTGAGACAAGATGCAGATGGATGGTAGTTTGGTTAGATGGTAATTAGCTGTGGTAAAAACATAGAGGAAAAAATGCTCAGCTGCATTAGTTGACGGCAAAATCAGCAACAAGAAGAAACTGCCAACATTCCTAAACTTAAAAGAAAGTCCTTACGTACCACAAGCTGCTTATTCTCTTTCATTTCTGAGACTTCAGATGTTAAGGGTAAAAGCAAAATGTTGCAAGTTCTGATTTATCCAAGTCAAAACCTAGAAGTGGCATAGCCCTTCACACAGACAACTTGTCCCTGGAGTGAATGGCAGTTAACTTGAATTAGCTATGATTCAAGCTAATTCAAGAATTATTTCAAGAATTGAAATATCTTGTATACTGCACAGATATTTCAAGTTGGACATCTGTAGAATCTCAGGATAAAAAAGGCTTTGTCCTGGGAGACATTCAGTGTTTGTTTTATCTTGAAAGAAGCTGATCCCAATTTGCTTCTTATGTGAGGGGATATGAGGGTATCCAGCAGTAACAGCTGCTGCCCACGGGATATTCAGATCAGCTCCACTTCTGACTCAGTAAGTGGTAGGAGGAAACATTAATGTCTTTTTTTCCCAGTAGTATCTGTTCCTTTGGGAGTAGGGAAAGCATCTGGAATATAAGGAACAGCATTTTCTTCACTCTCCTAAGCCAAAAAAAATTATAAATGGGAGAGGTGAAGGGTTGCATTGGCCTGCCTATAGTCTGTTCCTTTTTTTCCAGATCTCTTGAAAGTATTATGACAAACCAATGAATTGTCAGAACTGATTCCTGTTCTTTCTTAAACCTAATGTGCTGTTCCACTGTAGTGCCTAGAGAGAGTTTTGAAAAGTAACAGAATCTAATCTTTGAAATTCGGAGGCAGTGTTGGTTGGAATACCATCAACTGCATATGGATGACTGTGTCGAGATTTTCATAGGAAAGAAGCATGTGAGAAAGGAGATTAGGAAACTGGTTGTCAGATTAGTGTGAACCAATATTAAAATGCATAATTAAAGGTTTGAAAACATTTTCAGCAAGAGAAAAAGTGCTGGTGTTCTCTAGGAGAGGTAGATTTTTATCATAAATAGGATGGTTATGCTAAAAGGTTTGTTCTGTTTTGAGAGAGTTTCAGCGATTCTAGCTTTTATCAAGTAAAACATACAAGCCTGTACTTAACTTTATGCACATTGACCTAAGTGGGAATTAATAAGTAGGAGAGAGAGATGTACCCAGACACATTTATATAAAGCTCAATAATTCTATTAAATACATCTTCCTTTGTTAACAAAGATAGCCTGTAGTAGTATCAGGAGATCCCTTCCTCAGATGATGCTAGATAGGTAGTTATTCTATTATATCTAGATGACAAAAAGTGTAATCGAGTCTTTATACAAAGATTCACAGATATTGATAGGATTTGCTGTCATTTGAACCAACTAACGGGGACAAAAAACAGAAACGTAATTGTTGGTTTTAAGGGCCATTAGAGCCAGTGTGTGGAAGTTTAACCTAAGGGCATCTAGGGATGCCCCTAGTTGTACAATTCAGATGTGTAAGTTACAAACCATATTGACAAATACATTCTGACAATGAACAGGAGCTAGTTAATTATGTTGACTAATTCCTGCTTGCTGTGCAGTGGATACAGTTTAAATCTTATGCAGTGTTGTATCATTTATTAAAGCAAATAAGTTGGTTCTATAGTTTATGTAACAATTAGATAATTGTCCTTTCATGTAGATCTGATTTAAATGTGTTGGGCAAGCCTCCCCCCCCCACCTTTTATTCTTGTGCGGGAAGCATTCTCCAAAGGATTTCCGTTCTATACATTACACTGATGGGTGGAAAGGGTGATTCAGAAAAAGAAACAGTTTGCAGCTGGCATGATTTGGTTGCCGATTACTTTGTCTCCTGCCTGCCTAGGGGACAGAGGGAAAACCAAGACAATCATTGTAACTCCTTTTTTGCTCTATGAAGCAGCTCTGCTTCAGACTATCCATTATTCATACAGATTGTGAACTGCCTGTCACTTTTAGTGTACAGTCATTCGGGACATTAGAAGGAAGTTAAATTGTGTTAACAATGGCCACCAGATCCAACTTAGTTCACTCAGGTGCAGACCTTACACTTAGATTTGTAGTTAGGTGTATCTAAGTGCGACCTGTACAGAAGTTCAGGACAGTTTGATCAGTCTAAATATGGCCAACCTGATCTAAGTTAAATTACCGCAGAGGTTAACTTGGATTGGATCAGCCATTTTTAGATAAAGCTAACTGTCCTGAACTTCTGTATACTTTCCCGAGCAGCCCCGGGGCTGGGAAAGCACAGTTGCTGGCCCAGTTCCGGGGCTGTGCATTTCCTACCAACCTTCCTGGTACCAGGCTATTTTTAAAGCCCCCCCATCCCTGGCCCTACCCCCAGATGGACAACCTCCTTTTCCCCCACCCCATGAACCTTGCCTGCCCCACCAGTTCCTGTCATGGACCCTGCCTGTGTCACCAATCCCCCTGATCCCCCCCTGCAGACCCTGCCTGCACCTCTGATCCCTCTTGGAACCCTGCTTGACCCCTGATCCCCTTTTCCCCGGGCTGGTACCCAGAGACAGGTGGTTAAGTGAAAATACCAACTTTCACTTCAAAAAAGGGGAGGAGGGGGCAAAATGTAGGTCTCATGGTTGTGGAGAAAAGCTTGAAAGCATGCACTGAGCAGTCACAAAAGCCTGAGAAACCAAAAGGCAAATTAGGAGAACCCATTTTTTTATTCTTATTTCTAAATAATCCATTTTTTTAATCCCATCTCATGAGTTATAAATGCTTAATGTTGGCAGTAGTGTTAACACTAGAGTTAGGTAGCATTTTAGTAGGAAAACAAAGCTTAGTAATTGGAAAATAGAAATCCAAAGTTCAGGCACTGTGCTGATTAAACATAATATAAAAACCAAGAAAGATATCTCCAACAAGTAGTTCTTGTCTTTTGCAGTTTAAAAATCTGTAGTGTTTGTTAGCACTGCAGCTTTTTTAATCCTTGTCCATAGGCGTAAGACAAATGCTGTACACTTGGTTGGTACCTACAGTATGGAGTTCATCATCTATACTGGATCCTACCCAGGGAGCCCAACTCTTGAGAATTTTTTTCACAAAACCCAACCAGAAGGAACAGATTCTGACTTCAGGTATGCAGGTACAAATACAGAATAGCTTTATTTCTTTAATAGAACTTAATTTAATTCAGACAAGTATAGGTAACATCAAATGGGATAAGAATTACAAAAGAAAACAAAACTGTATATTGTTTTAATATAAATTCAAGCATAGATCTAAGTATGGAAAAAATGCTCAAATTAAAACTCAGTAACATCCTCATGATTAATATGCTCTCAGGGACTGTATCTGATCTTCCAAATGATTTCTTTTTAAAACATTTTGCTATTCAGTCAATATTTACTGTAAGCCTAACTGAATGCTTTCTATACCAAAATGATGTAAAATTAAGCAGTGGTAAGTATGTTGCCCTGATTTTCTGCACATTTTGTGTTTGGAGTGCAGAAAAGTTAGTTGTTACTGGCTTGGGGAATAGGAAGGCAATACTTCTATGCTATCCTGTAGAATTTCCTTGAAGAACTTACAAAGAAATAACTGTCATGTTAGGGTTCAAGGGTAACAAATGAATGTGCATCTCTTATAGGGATACTGTTGTACAAATCATAGCACTCTCTGAAATCCTGTGTCTACTTTAGATGCAAAAAAGTCCTAAATCAAACTATACTGTTGGGGAGGGAAAGTTGAAGGTTTTTTAAATCTGTTTTTCCTAGTGGGCGGTTCTATATTTATGGTAGGTTTTTTGGAAATAAGGCAGTTTTACCACTTTCTTGGTATTATCAATCATTTTTGTTTTTGCTTTGTGTGAAGTTTATATTCAGCAGCAGAGATAAGAACAATGTTTTAAACAATAGGAAAATGTAGTAGAGCCTCAAAAATTAGTAGGGGACTGAAGGCTGGTAAGTACCAAAAAAGGTAATGAAATTTCAGGCTGACAGTATTCATTTAATAAGTTTTATTTCTTAGTTTCTTGAATAAGGAACTGAGAGGGAAAATGGAGAACACATGGAACATGTGCAAAAGCAAACAGAAAATAAGCCTTTCCTCCTAGAATTTATGTATACCCACATGTGGTTCTTTCAGCAGAATTACTGCAGGCCACTAGTGAATATAAACTGCAAGTAGGAAACAGGGCAAAACTAAGGCCAGGTACAGATGTTACACATTTGCCGGTATAAATAATTGGAATCTGGTCTATACTCGAAACAGAATGAATGTTTGGCACACAAAACCAGTCTATACCTGTAACAGAACAGAATTTTGTACACACAGACTAGTTAAAAATGGCTGAATTCCCCTGTCTAAAATTTGTTCCCTCCTCTTCCCCCACTCACCGAAGAACAAATGATTGTTCTGTTTTCTACCACTCTAAACTATGCCACTTTGGCTAGAGACAAAAGTTATACATAAACCAGTTTAAGTCAGGGGGGTTTCAAGCTTTTTGGATCAGTATACCCCTGGTGGCCAGACTTGGGGGGTGGAGAGGTGCATAGTTGGACATGGGGTGGGTGGGGTGGTGCATGGCTGAACAAGGAGCAGTGGGAGCTGCCACGTGCAAGCTTCCCCCATGGCCAGCTGGGTGGGTGATGGCTGCACGGTAGTGCAGGATGATACATGGCAGCACTCCATCCCTGCCCACCCACATGTACCCCCTATCACCTTCTCAAGTACCCCTGACGGTACATGTACCCCCAGTTGAGAACCCCTGGGTTTATGTGATCAGAAACTGATTTAAACCTGTAACAGAACAGAAGTTCAATACACATAAACCAGTTTCAAAATGGCTGAAACTGGTTTAAGATAAACCTGGTTGAATGTAGTATCAGACTTAACTGATTTGGGTTGAACTGGTTTATGAAATTTCTGTCCCAGACCCCTTTCAAGTTAAATCAGAGTACCCCGGAATCCCAGCATGCTTTGCAGCCTTGGGTTGTGGTGTGCTGTTTAATTCAGCAGAGAAGGGTTGGGAGTGTGTGTGGAGGCAGGGACTGCTCACCCCTAGGCATACCCCAGCTGGAGGCTGGAGCCAGGCATGGGGGTTAAACCGTATTTCCCCCAGTTAACCCCCCCTTCCCATGAGTAGAGCTGTCCTGTCCTGCTAAACTTACTACTGGCTGCAAATGTGGACTACAAATTCCAGAGGCACCTAGAAGCAGGAAGAGGAAGTGATGAGCAACCCTGCAGAGTTCTGCTGCTGTGATTGTGGATTGCAAATCTCAGAGATCTCAGGAGCAGCAGGATGAGGAAGTAAACACACAGCCCATACTGTCTACATGCCAGAGAGCCGAGCTGTAGTACCCCCTGGCTTCTGGCCTGAGCCACTACAGGCATGTGGTTGCAGTTCCTGAATCAGAAGTAAATGTCTGTCCAGTTGTTTCTCAGTTTAATCTCTGCAGTTTACAAACTTGCAAATACTGAATTGATTTAGCCTCAGGCTTTTTTGACTGTCTGTACTTAGCCTTATGGAAAACCACATAACATGGATTGGTTCCACTTTGGGCTTTTGAAGTGTCTGTGCCTAGCCTAAATTAGCTCTTCTTATCATCAGATCACTCTCCTTTGAGAAGCCATAAGCCCATCTGTTCAGAAAATGGCGGGCCTGCACCACTATTAATTTAGTCTATCTGAGCGGACTGGACTATGGTACTTCTAGAGTGCTCGTGGCTGCTCTGACTTGATGTTATCACATAAATTCTTGGAAGCTGGAGGAAATGAACTCATGGTAATCCCAGTAGCTATAGGCTGATCTTATGGGGCTCCAGCTTCCCCTTTACCCCACCTTAGCCACATCAGATGTACTTTGGCAGGAATGTTCCGTGGCCCAGCCTTTTCAACTTCTCCGAGTTCCAGAGAAATTGAGGCTTGGATGCAGGCTGGATATAAGGGACAACTGGCACAAGACTCTCAATAATGGCTGGTTCTTGGGCATAACTTCAACCCAAAAACAAAAATGGGAAAATAGTGGACTAACAAAACACAGTCTACAGTCTCCTGCCACTGTGGGAAACAACAGAGGGACAGGCAGGGTCTGCAGGCTAATGAAGCCACAAGAGGAATAGCTCATCACTCAAAATGGGTGCAAAAACTAATTAACAATGCAAGGCAGAAAAGAAAGAAAAAGTAGTAAAAGAATGAAAAAATAATTCCGCTTAAGTATTCATCAATTTGCCTTGCTTTTTTGTTTGGTGTAGGGCTGCTGTTAGGGATCATTGCAGTCCATTTGCCAGAAATCAGTAGCTGGACACTGGCTTCTCCTGAAGCCTCTCTAGGGATCCACCTTCCTTTCTTATGATGACTCCTCTGAACAATTCACTGGCCTCCTGGCCACTCTAGGCTTGCAGGCTTTTAACTCCTGCCTGATGGAGGACTCTTTCACTCCCAGTTTCTGGATATGTAAGAGTGCACCACAATATGGTGATATTCTCCTTGCTCTGCCCCTTACCAGGGCCCTAAATAGTCCCGCTGAATGTCTCTCCTCCAATCCAGAGGGAGAAGCTGCTTTTAAAAACACCACACCTCGGGCACAGCGCAACATGCCAGCTCCGGGATCAGGTGAGTGGAGGGTTGCTGCGCAGCCATTCCTGGCATCTTTTCTCAGTCCCCTGTGGCTCTCCCACCCTCATCATAAAGATAGAAGGAAATTAGTTAAACTATACTCCAAGTTCAGATAACTCAAGCAAGTGCAGATGAGGTAATCAATTCAGGGTATGCATGAAGCAGTGTTTTAAAACTTGTCTGTCATGAGAGTTTTGTAGGTAGGGAGTGCACTATATATGGCTATAAACATGTGTGGGTTGCAGAAATGGTTTGGCTGATAATTTCCTGAAGCAAGACAATGTTCATGGGAAACTGTTTTTTTGTTTGTTTGTTATTTGTTTTTATCTTTCTCAAGGCCAAATCAGTTCCAAATTCAACTGGGCAGAGCCCAGTAGTCAAGCTCTAAAATTCAGCTGAGCAGAACTCAGTTGTCAAATCTGCACGTCTCTACCACCAGGCAGGTATCCTCCCTCCAAGATCCATCAGTCTAGGGCTTTCGATACTCCCCAAATCCTGGCAGGTATCCTGTGTGCAAGCCCCAAGCCCAGAAGTCTGGGGATTTAGATGCCCCCTATTTTGCCTGATCTTGTTCCTTTAAGAAAAAGACATTCCGCTGAGCCGAAAGCTCTGGCCTGAAATACAGCCTTTTCCACTTCAGCCAGTTGTTTGTTTGCTTGGAATGCTGCTTTCTTAAAGGGGCAGTGACAGTGTAGTAGAATTTTATTTTTCAAAATGGCTAATTACTAATAGATTTAATTCAATTTTTCTTAAATTGGTTCAGGGTACTTTATGCTCACAGGATATAACATCGTAATTTGGCTTTCAAACCATATTACATCCTGTCAATATGGTGGTACCTACCCATTTTATTTTTTCTTTGTCAGAAAAATTAGCTAGGTCAGTTTCTTTCTCTCTCCTGGAGGGCGGGGAGGCTGAGAAATTTCAAGTTTTTTCCAAGTATTTATTTTTCAGAGACTGAACTGCTTCTTTGCCAGTCACCCATCCTACCTGGACAAATAATAGTGCTTATTTTCAGATATCCTGGAAGAAGGTTTTTGGGTCAAATCAGTTTATCAAACTTCTGTCCCAGACCCCTTCCTGGTTCAGAGTGCCCCAGCATGCCAGCATTTTGCAGCCCTGGGCTGGGCTGTGCTGTCTGTCCCACAGAGCTATCCCCACCTCTAAACTCCCTAGCTGGAGCGGTGAGGGCTGGTTCTCTGGCTGAATCAGTGCCCCCCACCCCAAAGGCAAACCCCTACTGCGGGCTGGGGTCAGGGAGGGGGGTTAAACATCCCTGGCTCTGTCTTGCTTATTTTGTGCTGGCTGCAACTGTGGACTACAAATCCCAGAAGCACCTGGAAGCAGGAAGTGGAGCACCCTTGTAGAGTCCTGCTGCTGTGATTCTGGACTGCAAATCCCAGAGACTTCAGGGGCAGCAGGAAGAAATGAATACACAGTCCATGCTGCCTATGTGCCGCAGAACTCTGCTTTAGCACCCCCATCCCCCTCCAGCTTCTGTCTTGAGCCACTGATGGCATGTGTCTGCATTTCCTGAACCAAAATGCATAGCTGTTCATTTGCTTATTGGTTCAATCTTTACAACTTAGAATAACCTGCAAAGACTGAATCAATTCAGCCTTGGGCTTTTTGACTGTCTGTACTTAGCCTTAATATCTAGACTTAGCCCTGGAGGGAAAAAAAGCAGCAAAAATACTCTGGTATAAATTAGATGTTGCATATTTGCAGTTATTCACACTTGCCAGCTACCGATAAACATGCATGTCCATCTTTGGGTACTTGCAAACATTACATTTAGATTGCCCTAACCAAGGCTTAAATTGCAGGGCTTAAATCACCCCAAAATTGCCCATTTCACTCAGAAAGTGAACCAACTTAAACTGAGAAAAGATTAACCTAACATACCAAGGATTAGCTGGATCTTGTGAATGTCTGTACATGTTCACAGCATAACTCTGGGACTGGGAGAGCCCATCCACTCACCCCAGCACTTGGGCTGTACTATTTTAATCCACCTACCTCAGGGATGGGCAAAATACAGCCCATGGGCCAGATCCAGCCTATGAGGCCACTCTATCTGGCCCACAGGGCCCCTAAAAAATTTAGAAAATTAATATTTCTCTGCTCTTATTCCTGTCAAAAATGGCAGGAACCAAAGGCAATAGGACCCAAGGGAAGCCTGGTGGGCTCCAACAACAGCACCCCCCCCCGCCAAGCCAGAAGCCCCTCTGGGGCTTCTGGCCTGGGAGCACATGGCTGCCCCACGCTGAAACTACAGGTAAGTGGGGAGGGGGGAAGGAGTGTGGGGTGGAAGGAAGCAGCCCCTTTTCTGCCCCATGGCCATTGCCTCATGCTGCAGCCACTCGCAGCCTGCCTGGGACTTCCTGTGCCTGCCCCTGAACAGTCCCGCATGGGCTGAGAGTGCCTGCAGCAGGGAGCTCTGGCCATGAGATAGGTGAGGGGCTGCTCTTCCCTGTGCTCAGCACCAGTTTCTTCCCTGCCAGCAAGCAGGGGCTTGGGGCTGTGCACTGCCTCCCACCTGTACTGCAGATCTGAGGGACACTGGGTGTGAGTGAGTGGGAGCATGGAGCCCACACTGGTGCCCCAGGGTCAGTGCTGGTGGGGCCCAGAGCAGGGTGGCAGGAGCACTGGGTCCCAGCCAGCAGGGGCTCTATGGAGCCAGGCCACGTCCCCCCTCTCCCTGCCAGTGCAGCCCAGTCTAGCTCCACAGACCTCTGCCAACCTGCGCCCTGCTTTGGGCCCCACCAGTGGTGGCCCTGGGACATTAGTACCAAGACGGTGACCAGGGAGCAGGGCACCTGTCAAGGGTTGGAGCACCTCTCATGGGGCAGGGCTACCCATGTGGCCCTCAACAGCCTGCCAGAACTGGGTAAGCGACCTTCCACCCTTACCTACCTAGACTGGGTTATCTTTAGCTCCCTGTCTCCCGACTGTTTACCCTGCACTGCTCCTTCTGACCTGCCAGCCTCCTCTTGAACCCACCAAACTTCCTCCCTGCCTCTGTACCTGTGGATCTGTCAGCTCCCTTCTCTATACCCCACCCAATCCCAAATGATTTACCTTGAGCTACCCATTCTGCTCCCAGCAGCAGCACATGCCTGCAAGCATTGCCCCTAGGTTAGGTTTAGGCAATTTAAAGCAAGCTGCCTAAACCAGGTGATGTACGCTTTGTCTCTTATTTCTTTCATAGCTATGGAGAAGGGTTTTCTTTCTGCTTCTTAGAATCAATTTCTGTAATATGACACTGGACTTTTCCAATCTGTTACTGAATAAGCCTGAACCTATTGGATTCTGATACCAGTGAAAAAGAAAATAAAAAACCTAACACTTCCTTACTTGATTAAAACTTTTTACTAGCTTGAAATATTTTATTATGGATTCATTTGTATACTTTGTCCACTTGGAAAACAAATGTTTTAATAAGTGGTTTAGAATAAGTTACATTACTCTCAAAAGCAAATTCTTCCTTTCTGCACATTTCCAAAAGACCCTATTTGGGAAGGAAAGAGTAAAATGAATTTCCAAAAAGAAAGTGCTTCAGGATACTGGGCAGCTTTCCACTAAACATCTGTGGAGATCTGGAAATATATTATTTTCTTTTAAAGGACTAAAATAACACTAATTCTTTCTCTTTCTCTCAAACAAAAAATAAATGATAAAATTCTACAGAACGTATTGTTTAGTAGGAATAACAGAACTTAGTTTTTCAAATAAGACCAAGAACATAATTTCTTTTAAATGTTGCTTTTGCTTTTGGGTGTATATAGTATGGAGGTTATTCTTAGTTATTCTTAGCTATCTTCATATTGGAAATAGTTCTATTAATTTGTAATATTGTCCCATTTGACAATGGGACAATATTGATCATATTTGCTGCAAGCTAGGGAGGTTATCTCACTAGGTGTTGTTAATGCTGACCTTCATCCTAGTATTTGAGCTCCGCCCAAAGAAAATAGTTTGGCAGTAGTGTAGTCTTGAGTGAACTGCAAGGTCCTTCTTGTTCTTTTCCTCTTTTGAGTTATAGAAGCTCTGCTTCAGGAACAGTTTTGTGGATGAGGATAATGAAAGACAGAAAAGGATCTGACAGATGATAATAATTGTCTAGATAGTAAACAAAAGTTGAATATTCATGATGAGTAGTTTTTGTTGATGCATCTAACACGTCATAAGATCCTGTTGCTGAATAAGAACCTGAACCAACTCTAATTAAAGTAAGTAGCAAGTTTGTTGGTCACTTCAGTGGGAGCAAGCCTGTTCTCTCTTGTAGCAGAGATCCTCAGGAAGCAGTTTTAAGGCTGCATTCCAATGGTGTAGCAAGCTCTTGTCACAGAGGTTAGCACTGAACTAGCAACAGGCTTGAGAAAAAGTACTAAAATCATTAAAAGTGTGGAGATCATCAAATGCTAGCTCATGTATTTTATAATATCAAAGTGTGTAACCAGTTTCTAGGGGAAAGTAATCTTGCATTAGTCAAAGACTGCAGTGTGCTATCTAATTCTTCCCAGGGACAGAGTCCATGACTCCACCCAGCCTGACTGCTAAAAATGGCAATTGGACTTAAGGGAATTACAGCAAGCACTTTGCTAAGCAAGGGTAGGTTCATTTGCAGTTGACATTTTCAGTACTGAAAATAAATCAAATGCTTATGGAAAAATAACAGTTCCCTTGTCTTCTGAATATTAGAAGAGACTCTTCCTCATGTAGTATGGAGAATGGACTCTGAACAAGATAGTTTTGTGTTGTGAATATGATTAAGATATAATCCACCCTGCCTAGATTCCATTAGGATCCCTGCATCATTTGCTTTAGGGGGAAAAATTAAAAAGGACTGTATTGTAGTGAAAGGACTGGACTAGAACTCTGGAAAAGTGGGTTTATCTCTGGTTTTTCCAGAGTTGCTCAGAGAAGTTGAGCAATTACAGTTAAACTAGAATTTTGGAGATAGCTACTGCTCATATGTTCTTCATGATTTTATTGTCCACAATGAAAAATTCAGAGCTTCTACAGAAACAGCAGGTGCTCAGGAGCTGTGAAGAAAACAGGCTTTGGGCATCTCAAATGGATCAACCAGATATCGCAGAACTCAGACTTTGAAGATGCTTCTGTAAATTTTGTTCCTAAGTACTCTCTGCTTCAATTCATCATCTTGAAATTGGAAAGAATAAAACTTCCCCAGCAGAACTTTACAAACATAAACTCAATAGCTTTATCATGTATGATATAAGATCTAGTTATCTTTCTTATTTAGAATTGAAGCACCCTTGCATTATGGGAATGAGCGCTATTATTTCTAAAGTGTTTCAGAAAGTAATAGCAATTTCAAAATAAATGTACTAAACTGGGCATTGTGTGCATTGAATGGGAAACTACACAACAGTAGGGAACACTGGTCATGGTCAAACCACCCACTGTTTACAGCTATGTAAATAAATGATGTAGTCCAGTAAATAAACATTGCATACAAAATGATTTATTTCAAAATTGGCATTACTTTCTCAAGCACACTTATATTTTTTTAAATGTGCAGGCTTTGAATGGTCTAAATTAACTAAAGTTTGGGATCACATCCTGAAAGATAAGGATAAAAGGAAACATTCAATATCTGCCTCATTCTTTATTCTTTTCTTAGTTTCTGTCCATAACTGTTGCTTAGCACTTTTCTGCATAGTCACTGAATATCCATAATCAGTTAATAACTGTTATCTGAGCGGTGTGAGTAGTTAGGGTATCAGTTTATCTATATGCGGACAACCCTGAATTCTTTTAAATTTTTTGGCATAGATGTTTTGTTGTTAAACTGTCTTGTGTGTATACTGAAACTATTAAAAATTCAAAGATGAGAACAGCTGAAGGATTCTGCAACTATCTCCTTGTCAGCCAATGAAGGGAAAGTTTTGTTGGCTCAGATGGGATCCTGCTCCTGGATCCATATCTCTGGGAAAAATCCCTTATTTTTCCAGCCCTTTATTTCTCAATTATCTGCATGTGAATCAATCTTCCATGTGACTATTTATCTCCTCCTTTACTGGGAATCACACCCTCTTATTGCTGGGAAGAGGCCTGTTTGGACAGTTGAGTAAATAGTCCACAGCTATAGTATTTCTTCAGACTTCAAAAATCAAAATTTGCTAAAAAAAATTTTAAAATATATATTAAGGTGTTTTAGGAACATAGGACTGGAAGGGATCTCCTGGATCATTGAATTCAGTGCCATCCATTCAAAGGCAATCAGTTATTGATTCCTGTAGTCTAGAATCTCCAGCCTATCACACACACACTACAGCCACAAATTACTTTATTAAAACAAAATTCAGAACACTTGTTAAAGTTCTACAAATAACAAGCAGGGGAGATAAGACTGCTGCCAATTCCCCTCCCACTGTCAGATAAGTTATTGGTTAATTTGCTGAAACAATAGTAGGACTAAGACAATGCCCACCACTGCAGAAGAAAGCAGCTCCTTTACCTTTACCCTTACCCTTTACCTTTAACCTGTTCTTCCTTCCCAGTCCTTCTGTGTCTAACTTGGGAGAAAATGTCCTGCTTGATACCAAATGAGATGGTCAATTTGACCCTGGCCAGAAAACCAAGACCCTCCAGCAAGGGAAATATCTAAGCACCAGCAGGCCAGAAGTTATCAAGATGAGCTTTCTGGCTTCTGACCCATTTGCGTATGTTCAGGTCTCATTTTCATGAAAGCTGTGAGAACAAAATTGTGTAACATTGTGAGAATTGGCAAGATTGTAACTACCTTTGAGAAATACCTGTACCTCTACAATCAGGATTTTCAGAATTCTCTGGTAATAGGGCTATCAAACTACCACACAAGTGGATACAGCTGGGTTTATCCTTTAGGCTAGATACAGACAGTCAAAAAGCCCAAGGCCGAATCAATGCAGTCTTTGCAGTTTAGTCTAAACTGTACAGATTAAATTGAAACAGAAGTGAACAGACATTTACCTTTGTTTCAGGAAATGCAGCCACAAGCCTGAAATGACTCAGGGTAGAAGCTGGGGGTGCCAAAGCATGGCTCTCTGGTTATGTGTTCACTTCCTTTTCCTGCTGCTCTCCAAGGCTTCTGGGATTTGCAGTCCAGAGCCACAGCAGTAGGACTCTGCAGGGTTGCTTATCACTTCTTCCTGCTTCCATGTGCCCCTAAGATTTGTAGTTCACAGTCACAACCAGCAGTTAAGTTTAAGTGGGGGAAGGGGTGTTTAACACCCCTCCCAGGCTCCAGACCCCAGCTGTGGTTTGCCAGGAGAAGGGGGGAGGGCAACTATCACACTCCTGTAGATTGGGCTGCATCTCCAGCTGGGCTTGTTCCCCCCCCACCATCTTGTCAGTCAGCCCTCACTGCTCCAGCCAGAGAGTAGAGAGGTGGGGCCAGCCCTGCTCTCTGGAGCAGACAGTATTGTCCAGTCCAGGGCTGGAAAGCATGCTGGTATTGTGGGAAACTCTGATTTAACCTGTTCTGTTACAGGTTTAAACCAGCTTCTAATCACTTGAAATGATTTACGTGAAACTTCTTTACCTAGTCTTAGAAATCAGTTCTGGTATCTGAGGTTCATTGTTCTATTCCATTTGTACAATGGGATGCTGTTGCTGAATTTTTCAAGTTTCAGTAAAGGGCTTTTGGATCTTTATTTTATATTAATTTCAAGCTTGGTGTTCTCTGGTTCTGGAAAAAATGATCAGGTTATTAGCTAGGATGAAGTGTTATAGACCAATTGAAGATAATAAGGGTATACCAAAATACACTGACAGAAATTTCAGCCTGATATTTTATTTTGCAGAAACTACATTTATAAACCAAAATTGCTATGTATGTTATAATATTAATCACACTTAGGCATGCTATAAAGTACTTGGGCAAACAACCACAGAATACAAGCCATATGCATGGAATCATATATGCAAGTGCCTGGAACTTCCATAGAAGAGGCTAAGTCAGTGTAGCTAAAATGTATTCCCAGCTCACTAAAGACATGGTTAACTAAAGTGGTAGTAGTTTATATACTACAAATAACATACTTTAAAATGCAGACTTTATTACTGGGTTTACTGTACATAGAATATATTATAACATTATAAGATATTCACTTATACATCTCAGTGGTATAATATAAGTTAATGTCCTCTATAATAATAAAGGTTATGATTCTGATAAGAAATATGTACTTAATACTCTCCAAAACCATTTGATTTTAGTCTATTTATTAATAGCAATTTTGAGTTGTTCTGAATTATTATAAGCTCTTGATGTAATTAGGCATGGACAAAAGTTTTGAAACCTTGCTGTGGCATTGTAGTGTGTGTACTGCAGGACAGGCAAACTTATTGTTATTCCAAATCACTGTTGATTTTACAAGGCCATTGTAACCAAAGCTTTTCAGTTCCCTATATGTGCCTATCTTTAGCAAAAGACTAACACAATCTATTAAAATCCATTCTGATGATTTCTTTTCACTAATCTTTTTCCTTATTAAATCCAAAATGGAAAGAAAAACTTGAAGAGGTACATATAGGTCTTTCTGCTGATGATCACGTATTTTAATTGTAATATGAAGGGTATGAAAAATATGAAGTAGAGTTACTTTGCTAACAGAAATGTTAAAAAAGATCAGGAAGCACTTGGCAGGCATAACAACAAAACCAAATTGTAGAAGGGGGAACCAGAGGAGAAAATCAGAAAGCTTGTTTTATCTAAATCAGTCTGCCCTTAAGATTATTTATGTTTGTGTCTTGGGTTTAGGCATCAAGACTAAGATTCTCCTTTTTTCAGCACTTTGTGGAAAGGACCAGCCTAACCACTTGCCCCTTCATTTAGCGGGGTTGACTTAACAGGCTCAGTTTGGAAATATGCATGCAAAAGTGCTCATGTGTTTTTGTACCAGTGAACCACTTCAAAAGTTTTCCATGAGGGTTCTGTGTGCTCATTTTTCTCTCTCTTCTAGCAGAATCAACATATTCAGGGGTCCTTCTGAGCTAACAACCCACTGGGCTAGTGTAGTTTCTGTGGCCAGCAGCACAGGAAAAATTGAAGTAGTCAGCACAGTTCAGGTACCCTTGACACACAGCCAAATGGTGAGGTACCTGTTAACATCTGGGTTGTCTTGGGGCAGTTTTTGGTACATGTCCAAGCAGAACTGGAATTCATGCTTCAGAAGGCATAATGAAAAGCTGAAACCGCTCTCCTGTCAAGACTCAGGATATGTGTAGTGACCATCCACTATTATTTTCCAATAAACTTACAAAGAGATACGGCCAGTACTAATTTGTTTGTTATTATTATTACTATTATTATTATTACTGCTACTAATAATAGTAATAACAATAATAATGTGTTTTGAATCTATAATGTTGTGTGCTAGACTTTCCTTACAGAAAGCAGATCTAGGTATTCACATACATTCTCTATTGCTTTAATTCTCTATTGCCTCTAGCACAAAGGTGGCTGACTTTGGCAAACATGCCACAAGAGGCATAGGCACCTTCTGTGTGTGGCATGTGGCAGATTAGATCAGGGGCAGGCAGCACACTCACTTTGTTTGAGTGGGGTACTGAACTTGATTAGGAAACATAGGAGCAACCTTTATTTCAATACCAGTAAACAGTAGATGCATATATATATATCAACAAGCAGTACTAATGAACTGGTTGTTAGTAGGAGGGATCAAATGTGGAACCTCTGAAACTTACCCAGAAAGCCTTTACTAGCTCTGTCAGCCAAGGCTGTATCAGATTTATCAACCACTATTTGGCCTAACCATGGATAGAAGTGCACAGTGCCAAACCAAATAGGCATGTTATTACATAGTCTCCTCCTTCCCTTGTGAACTGGAATCTTCCCTTTCTGTGTGTTGTGGGAGCAATCTGATGAAGTACAACATTGTATCAGTTGAGAAACAAGGATGCTATTTAGAGTGCTGATATGTTAAATTCTCATGTGGAACAGAACTATGATTGATGTAATTGGTGACTCAGAGTTTGTTTTTAATAAGGCTTATTAATCTTCCCACCCCTGTGTTGTAGGTGACAGCATTACACTCATAGGTTATGAATAATGGAGATTTTATCAGCATTTTTTTTGGGGGGGGGTAGCAAAAAGTATAAAATATTTCAGTTTTGCAGGGAAGCTTAAAAATAATTAAAAAAAACCCTAACAACACGGAAGATCAGGAAGAACGTCAACAGTGTCTTACCATGCTCTAAGGGATATTATCAGATGCTTTCAACATTCCTTTGCCTATTCCTAATAAGGAAAGTTTACACAGTTACTGTCCAGCTGTGAGTTTGTATAACTGTGTAGAAGATGGATTTTTTTTTCTGGAGACATGCCCCTTTTTAACCAATCCTTGTGTTAATTCAAAATAATCCCATTGAAATAAAAAGCAAGGAATCCAGTTACAGTTTGTTTGCATCTCTCCCTCATTCTCACTCCCTCCTCCTTTCTCCACCCATATACCCGTGCAGTCACTTTATTACAAAGCTTTCAGCAATACTGAACTCTCTGAGCTCACTTCGAAGCAATGAAATGAAAAGATCTTTTTTTTTCCTTCAGATTCATGACAGTAAAAGTCTCTGGCAAAAAAGGTATCGTGGGAGATATAGCTGTTCCAGCTGATCTATTTCTCAGACATTTGATATATAATTTCAGGAAAATTACATTATTATGACTTTAGCACTTTTTAAAAATTTTTATAAAAAATCTAAGTTGGACTTTGTGTTCTTATTCCAAGTCTGTTTTGATCAAAATACAAGGGACACTGGAGACACAACAGAATTTAGTTAATGGGTAAGCAAACAAAATATGTGTATGGATCATGTGGGAGAGATACCAGTAATGGAGTGTTTTGAGCTGAATCTGATAATTTACTGTGTTTTAATTTGTACCTGTTTTAGCTGAATTTCAGAAAAACAAAATACTTTTTGCTCAGTAAGAAAAAAATTGGCCTTTAGTCTGTGACTGCCACTTAGCAGGCTCTGAATTCAACAAATTGAAAGCTCTCAAAGACCCTTTATTTTGAGACTGGTTTCATGATCTTGCATGTTTGCTTAACTAGATAAAGCTGAGCAAAACCTATGTAATGAGCAGTGGTATTGCATAATTAAACTAAACTGCACAATCAAGCCATTTAAAAATCAACTTAATTAGATGGTAGGTTACTTTGAAGTCTGCAATATGTTTATCATTTTCTTTAAGTGTATGAAGGGTCTGTGGCCCCAGTCTTTGGTAGCTGTGAGCCAAAGTATGCCATTGATAAGTCTGCTTGAAAACAGATTGTATGACATGTATAACTGAAGACATTCAGTTTTGGGGAAAAAAACACCCCAAAACCAAAAAAGCAAACCTTCTGTAAGAGTTGTGTTTTATAGAGCTGGTAAAATGCCTCTATGTTCCAGTTAGCTGCGTTGAACTGTAGCACAGAATAAGAACTGTTCATGTGCTGGCTCAGTCCATGAGGAGCTTGTAACTCTAGCAATTGTTTCTGTTTTTCATAACAGTGGGGACTTTATGGGCTATTTTTTCCTCTTCCTGTCCAAAATAAATGCACTGTTTAAAACAAAGAATGAAATTACAGATCAGCTGGGAGGTGTGCAGATTGAACTTGGGGTATTTCATTCTAGGGAGGTAGCTTACAGAAGGTCCCTCTTGTACATTTCATGTTGATATGTTATTTTTTGTTTATTTTAATAACCAATTTTGATCTTCACATTTTAATGCTGCTGTTTAATGAGCATTTTAAACAGGCCTTCTTACTTAATACAGAACGGAGACAGCATCCAGTAGCTCTGTGTTGATTTAGTGTCAGAGCATAGCTTTTCATATACTGACTCATCTATCTGGTATCATGTCTTTTTCAAAAGAGTTAAGCACCATCGAGTGCTGATGCATCCAGGGCAAAGAAACAGATTTAGGAAGCCCCATTCTGACATTTAACATCATAAGGATTGATAAGGATTGCATCAGGATGTAGAATTGTGTGAATACAATAGTTTAGTCAGTGATGCTGCTACAGGCAGAGGCAGGGGCAGGGTGGCCCAGTGCAGCTATGGTATTACTATTTGGGCAGCTAAGGGGCCATTTAATGACCCGTTGTTCTGTACTGCACTACATATATAGATTTAAAATAATCTTATATATGTCTGTACTTTTTATGATTCCATAACTCTTGATTATAGCCTGTGGCAACAATCATCTTCTTTTTTTAATGGTCATTCCACTAATCAAGGTAAATGGTTTTAGGGCACTTTTGCTCTCTGCTAGGACTTCCTATTTCACAGCTCATGCCTACCCACCCCAGGCCCCAGATTTTCATTTTAATTTTCACTTGCATGGCCAGAATTGGCCTCCAAATCTAGAACTGTACCAGCCAAACTGAGATGTATAGTCTATCTAACTGGTAGCCTTTTTTAATAGTTGCATGGTCCCAAAGTACAGGCTAAATCAACTCAAAAGGAAATTTCCCATAAGGAAACAGTGGTGATTTAGTATGTAAATAAACTGACAAGCCAGAAGCAGGGCACATCACCTTTTACTCTCTATTCAGTAAAGTTGCACTAAGGATCACTGGGCGTGTCTACATGAGATGCTAAAAGCACAGTAAATTCTCCTGTGCATTAGTGTGTCACGGTGAAAGCTGTGCTAATGTACAGGAGAATTAGTCTACCGCATAATAATACTGCTTAAAAGATATGTGCTGGTGCTAGTGCACAGTAGCGCTAACTGCCATACATTAAGTTTAGTACCTGTAATAATATAACACAATTATGTCACATTAGTACACATGTAGAAGTGCCCGCTATTATGCTTTTCCAGTTTAGCTTCCCTGCAAGATTGCTCTCTGCAGGGCAACTTAGTCATTAAGAAAGGTACTATGGTGGGTGGGAACTGGAATATGCAATGTAGAACATATGGGAAATACTGGGTCATTGCCAAAAGGCTGCAGCTGACTTGGTGTCATAGTCTTGAGTTATGCAAGGGTCTTGGGCACTTTAAATCAACATGTGAGGTATGAGTTATGTGTAATGTGTGAGATTGTAAACTTAGAATGGGTGCTAGAACTGTGAAATGAAGATGAATGGGAGGAGCAGTTATGCAGTAAGTGACCTCAAAATTCATAATCAGCTAGAGTTATGTATTTATTTTTCAGATGCATTAAATGTGTTTGTCACCACCTCTAGGTATACTGTTCATCAGTACTGAAACAGTTGGAACGCAAGTGACTCAGAAAGCAAAATCAAATGGAATCAAAAGAAAACATTCCTTATTGTTTTTTTAAAAGGTCACACACAAAACCCGTCCTTCTCTCAGCACAGATGAAACCTGACACAATAGACAGACCTTGCAACAAGGAAGGCAAAATGTAAGATCTTTGCAGAGTTGAAGGTATTCAGCGGCACTTGGAAACCAGCTAAAATCTAGTGCAGCCTGTCGAGTGCACTGATATAATATTCACTCTACAAGAAGCAGTACAGACCAACTTCTGCTAGCAGTGGTCAAGCAGAAGTTTCTAGATTGTCTGTGAGGTTAGTCACATTCAGTGTATGTTCTGGAAATCCAGTCTGGAAGGAATAGATATCCCGTAATAATGGTATATTATAAACAGGGACCCTGTTTTCTTCTGACAAAAAAAATCCCCAATTTTTGGGTTAAAAAAAGGAATCCCAAATCTAGATTTTTTCATGATCAAAGTGAAACAATAATGTATATATATATTTATGTATTAGTGGCACTTCATTTTAATCACAGAAAAAATGTGGATTTCGGGTTATTTTTTTAACCTAAAAATTGGGGATTTTTTTAATCAGAAAAAACCAGGATCCCTGATTATAAAGGTGCTGGAAATATTTTCAACAAAACATTTATGTCAAAATTGCTGCTTTCTTGAAATGTTTTCTCGGGTTCAGGATGGAAATAAGTAGTGGGGACATAATTTTGAGCACCACCCTTTATTTTTATTTTGCCAACAAATACTTTTTATCTATATTCAAAGGTCTTTTTCTATAGGTAGTATCAGATTTCACTGAAAATGTTGTTTTGAACACGGTGAACTGACTTCAAGTGCCAAGAGTAGTTTACATTGAATTATAAGATTCATAGTATGCTAAAAGCTAAGTGACTTTGTATTGTATCATTATGGGTAAGGCAAGAGATATGATTAAGGCATATCATAAAGAATTAGATATGAATAATATAGCTTTAACTTGGGCCAGGTACAACCATTATACTTTTTCTGTTTTAGGTGGTTGGAAACTGGTGTATACCTGTAAGAGAACAGCAGTTTGGAGCACAAAATGACAGATCTTGGTCTAAGATAGACTTGGATCGATATGGTATCCGACTTAATCTATCTAGGTTAGACTGATAAATCAAACTTTGGTACCAACTTTGTTCATGTATCAAGTTATGTCACTGTCTGCTTGCATCCCTGGTGCCTTTGTGGGCTGCTGGTAACCCTACCCTATGCTTGGCTGCTCTGGTCCTGCCTCCAGCTCTCACAGAGCCGAGTCATCATAGTGCCAGCCTGATGACAGGGGAGGGTGGGGAGGAGCACTCAGCTGTGTCCAGCTCCCTGGTGATGTGCTAGCTCTCAGGAGGGGCATGGGGATCCAGCATATAGGGGAGTATGGGGGTCCCTGAGAGGGCTCCTGCACACCCACCTGGGGACCCCATGCCCCCCCCACAAGGTCTTACAGTAACAGAGGGCAGACTGGACTGGAGGTGCCAGTCATTGACTACTGATGGGGAAGGGAAAGGGGCACTTGCTGTCAGCAATCTCTGGCAGCTCAGGGAAGCCACATGCCAAACTGGGAGGTGTGGTCACGTGCCCTCAACCTGCTGGCCTCAGCCAATGGAGGCAGCCTGCATGCCCCCGATCCTCTTCCCCCTTCTCCAAGGGCAAACTTCTGTTTTATTCACCATGTTTAGGGTGCTTACAGAAACCCACTTAGGTTTGAGCGATTCTGCCTCTGGCTTTTTGAATGTCTGTGCCTAGCCCTAATGAACAGTGAACAATGGAGTGAGATCTTGCAGTTTTATTGGAAGCTTCGCAATACTAGATGTTTCTTTCCCAAAGTCACAGGGTTACATGGGGCATGGGACTTTCCTATTTTTAAGGTAAAATTCGAACTCTCCTGATTGCAGAGAAGAGTTTGAACCTGAACACATGGGAACTGACAGTTCTGAATACCTACACGTTGCCTTTTTTTTAATCTATCAAATATTAGAATAGAATAGAATTGAAGATCATTCCTAACTTCCCACAGCTTTTGGTAAAGTTATCCTGTAACTTGTTATTGAATCAAATCTTTGTGAGTACCCCTACACTACACGCGGTATTGGGTCACAGTATAAGTACATTACCTTTATATTATCCACACATGAGGCACAATTCACATTTTTTCAGTATGTGCCTAAACCTTGGTAGCACCGTGTCAAAATGTTGAGTACCCTCCTTCAGGGGAAGTTTCCAAATAACTAGGTTAGGCATTTAGCATCCCCACAGAGGCAATGGAGAGACTTCAGAGATACCTGAAAATGGTTCATATTTGTTTATAAGCATTCTATGCAGAGAGAAAGAAATGGTGTGCACCTCCAACAGAGAAATCCTCCTCCAAAGTATGATTCAGAAAGCTTACTGTTTTTTACAGGTAGCCATAGGAAAGATGACTCCATGGGGACTGTCTGAATACTTGCCCCTCTCAAGCTGTCCATTACATACTGTGCTTTATTTGTGATTCACCATATGTAGTTGCACTTATGAGATCATATGTTGTTTTTGATGGCAGACATTTCATGACTGATGATGGTAGTGTGTACCTTTTCCCCAGCAACCTACTCATTAAAGCACTTACCCTAGAATTGGAAGATATAGGCTCTCCTCAGCCTGAATGAATTCAAACCCATATCTATCACCTTGCAGGAGAATGTGCTATTCACCAGACACTTTCACCCATCCTGGGGAAGCTGAGCCATTGGGAAGGTGACATAGGTGGAGCCAGAATATTAAAAAGGTGGGGCGGGGGGTACAGATGAGGTGCATCATCACATATAAAACAACGTGTATTTCTTTCCTGTTAAAAATAAGCTAGAAGCTTTATTAATATGTTAGGGTCCTAGGGCTGTATTATTAAATTTAAGATTGAATCAAAAAGAAATATAACTTCATTGGAATGAATTAAAAACAATCTGCAGGGCTGTGAAATAGGAGATTCATTAGAATTGCAGCAGCTAACAGCAGAATTTCAGAACAAAGTATAACTTGATTGTTTGACCATTAAAAAGAAGAGAGGGAAGTATGTACCTGTGGAATAGAGTTTACAAGGGATTGGGTAGATTGCAATAACCATAAAGTCAGTTAACACCTTCAGCATTTCCTGACTAAAAATGCTGCTCCTGCTGTCAAGCAGTTAGCTTTAAACTTTGGGTGGAGCAGAAATCAAAGTGGGGTGCAAGCATAACAGTGCACCCTCACTGGATCCTCTGCTGGAAGCCAAGAGCGCAAGAATCAGGAGGTCAGGAAGAAAATAAACAAGGAGACTGGCTCTGATTAATGGTTAGGACAGGGGGTTTCAACCGTTTGTAATAAGTGTACTCCCAGCGGCTTCCTTTTTAATAAGTGTAGCCTTGTGTCGGGGGGGAGAAGTGAGTGGCTGGACACTAAGTGTGGGGAAGGGGAGTGGGTGGTGAGCAGCCGAATGTCGAGGGTGGGAGTAGGAGGGGGTGGCAAGCAGCTGGATTCCATGGGGCTGACAGGAAATGGCAGGCGGCTTGATGTGGAGCAGGCAGATGGCAAGCAGTGACAGTATGGCATCTGTGTGGCCCTGTTCTCGCCCTGATCCGGCCCTGCATCAAACAGTAGATGTGAACCTAATGAAGCATTTCCATTCCTAACAGCCACTCTTAAAATGAGAAATCTTATACATTCTCTTACCATCTTTTTTCATTGTATATATTTTCCCTTGCAGTTTTCAATTTTAATCAGTTTCCATTTCAGGCCTACCAGAAATCTCCTCAGATTATGTATGTGCTTGGACATACCAGAAAGCATTAATGACAACTTTCTGAGAGAGGCTCAGAGAATAAGGATTAGCAGGGCAAAGCCCTCCAGTGGCATGAATTCTCCCTTCTACATTAATGGATTTAACTGGCTGAGTTGTTGTTAGTGAATTTAGTTTGATATCTTGAAGTTTCATTATAAATCAATTTTGGATGCTATAAATATTAGATTCTGTGAACACAAATATTTGGACATTCCAAGGGAATCTTGAGCGGTCTTAATGATCTAAATTAGCATGGGCCAACCTTTTTGACAGGAGTGCCACAAATTAACGCTTGTGCCCTCCCTGAGTAGTACAATCCCCTTTCCAATCCCAATCTGCTGCCTTGCTTTAAACTTCTTGCCCTATCTGCCACTGTGCTGCTTGCCACTTTCTTAATCTGCTAAGTTAGGCTTGTCCAACGTATGGCCCATGGGCCGCCATGCAGCCCACCAAGGCATTTTCTATGGCTCGTGGTGCTGTGACAGGAAATTAAAGTATACGTGGGTTACTTTTGTTCCTGGTCCTTGTCCCTCCCTCAGCCCCTTAGCAGCTTCCTAATGGCTACTGAAGGGCTGGGGAAGGGACAAGGTTCCAAGATGCACCGTGTCAGCTTGACGTTGCTGACATGGTGCATGTGGGAAGAGGAGTAGCCATGTGCTTCTTGGAACCAGATTAACCCATCCGGAGCAGCAGGGGGCTCAGCTGCACTTAGGTAGGGGGAAAATGCAGCTGAGCACCTGCCGCTTCAGCCAGGCTCATCCCCTTCTGAGTGGTATATGGCTCCGCCACCACTTCTACTGGCCGGTGCAGACCTGGCCTGCCTCCTTCCAGCAGCACATGGGGAAGCCACCGCTTCCCAGCCTAAGCAACTTGCCTCTCCCCCCCCATAAGCGAGAGGCAGCCCATCTTGGCTGCCCAGCCCCGGGTTGCAGAGCTGGTGGAGACAAAGCGGCTCGGGCAGGTGCCTCCTCCTGGCGGGCTGTCAGCATTGGCTGCGCCATGCGGGGCAGCCCTAGGCTCAGGCAGAGCCTGCATTCACTGCACCCTAAGGTGCCACCTAACCCCGGCTCCAGCTCCCTCCAGCCTGGCACAGCATGGTGATGTGGGCCCGCAGAAGTGGCATGGGGGCTGGGCTTGCCTTCGTCATCTGCCTCTGCTGCCTCCTGCCTAGCCGGGGTGCCGCAGGTAGGGCCGGGTCAGGCTGGGGTTGGGGCAGGAAGATGGTGCTACCACTGGGGCTGGGCCGGTCACTGTGGTCTTCCAGCACCTGTGTGTGTGTGGGCGGGGGTCCCTGCCTTTCACAGAGGAGGGAGGCTCAGCTCTGACCCCCATCTCCTGGGACTGAGGCTTTAACCTCAAAGCCTGGTCTTCTCTCCTGGGAGTGAGCTGTGCCCACATCCCAGAAGTCAGGTGCTGAGCATTACAAAGGAAAGCAAAAATCTCCACAGTGTACTCTAATCTGACCATGGGACAAAATTCCTTCCTGACCCCAAAGCTTGTGATCAGTGGGACCCCGAGCAGAGGGGCAAGACCCAGACTCGGCAACGCTTTTTGGGCAGTGCCGAAAACACCTGCAGCCTTGACTTGTAAAATGTTGGCTTGCCAGTGGCAGACAGTGGGGAGTCACAAGGGGCTCTATCCTTGTTGTGGCAGCACAGCCCTGGCCCTTTCCCTGGAGTCTGCCCTGAGGCACACGTGCCAAGCAAAATGCCTTTCTGTGCTGTGCTCTGGCACCCATGGAAAGGGTTTGCCTACCTCTGGACATAACCCTCTATCCAAAATCCTCTGGATTTGATCCCAAAAGGAACATTGGCACACCTCAGTCAAAGTCCCTAGCCTTGGCTGTAGCCAACACCCAGTACTTCTGAGGAAGACTTAAAAACACCTTGGCACATATAGCAGAAAGGGGAAGGGTGGTGTTGGGGGCAACCAGCAAAGCCCAGAAGCATGAGAAGTACCTATAGTAAAACATAGGCATAGCTCTGCCTAGATCAGGGGTAGACAAAATATGGATTTAAAACCACATTTCCAGACCCATTTGATTGTCACTTCCTGCAACTTCATTGGTGTCAAAGGTCACGTGACATCCTCTTGATGTGATACCACTTCCTGTGAAGTGTTTGAATATGGCTCATCAGCCCACTGGGTGATAAACAATTCATGATCTGGCCCCACATTCAAAAGAGTTGGACACCCCTGTGCTATGTGGTACATACAGAGGTTACCCATGCCACTTGTGACATGCTTGCTGATCTAAATGATGACATTCATGGCCACCCCTGATCTAAATGATTCATATTGTGCTTATTTTACACAAACAACAGCTGTGTTATAGACTTCTGTTTGGAAATCCAAAGGCTTGCTAAAAAGACTTCTCCATGAGGGATTCAACCCATAATTGCCCTGTGTTGAAAATGTTTTAATCTTGAAATCATGTGAAGAAATAAGATAGGAACACTGTAAGATCTTTTCCCCTTCCCTTTGTCTACTCTACTTATAGTGCCCTGTAAGAAAATGCTCTGTCCCATAGCCACTCTTTATTTCATAGTAATGTTAATAGAGCTTTTTTTCCCTGATAACTTGTAGTCACTAACCATTTTTTTTGTTATTATTATTTGCTGGGGGCTAATTCATGTCATTTTTCTAAGTAATATTTCTCTGGTGTGGGTGTGAATTCAGTTTCCCTTGTGGATGATGCCAGCTTTCCAGTATCCTACTAGTCTTGCCTTGTTATACAGAACTTAGCAACGTGTATCCTGTATTCATCCAATTCCACTTGGCAATCACAGGGTTGTTTGCAAGAAAGACAGATAGCTGAGAGTAAATGAGTATATGTCTGCCTAGGAATTGCCACATAAAAGTTAATTACTATGTAAACACAACTAACAACTAAGAGAATACTTTACACAGTCCAGTCTCTTGCCAATACTAACAGATTTCCTTGATTTAATGCATAGTTTATTATTCACTGTATAAATACAATACTTTAGTAAAATATTTCTTCATATTCAGAGGGTGATAATAATCAGTTTTGGCACAGAGGTCCAAAATGTATTAAAATCATACAATAGGTATTGTTTGCAAAGATCCTGACTTTTAGGGAACATGCATTGCATGGGCATTTTTGTCATTATATTAAATGTTGTGGATGGAATGATGACCCCATTGAGAACACCCTGTGAATTTTGCCATTCATGGCACTGGGGCCAGGATTTTTCTTGGTGGGTTGAAATAGTTAGTAAAATCAGCATTTCCTGTTCTGTAATTGGCTTGGTGTTCAGACTTTATTTTGGATGTTTCTGAGACATATACAGCTGAGTGCTCCTATATATATCTTGTTATTGAAGTTTATTCTGAGTATACATTTCTGAATTTTTATCTTTTGCTTGCTATCATTTCATAATCCGCCATGCTGTCAGGCATCAGTGGGGCTCCCAGCAAAGGCTAGAACATCTTCAGTACTCCCAAGAGGAAGCATTTGGAGCTATTTCAAAAGGGGAAGTTGGAGTGCAGAGCAGCTGTTATGTTCTAACAGTTACATGTGTTGAAGCCGGGAACAACAGCAATGTAGCAAAAGAGCTCCACCTTTAAAACAGCATTGCCGTGTTATTCAGGTTTAAACTGGAATAGTCATGCTATGTTTATATCCTGGCTTATGTACACTTAACTGTTAGAACTTAACAATTGCTGCCTGCTCCTAATCAATAGCTAGCCTTTTGAAATGGCATCAAATATACATTTGTTCATACCCTAAATGAGTTCCATTAATTTATAAGGATATGTAGAGGCTACCCTGTTGGCAGGGAATATTTGATGTTTGACACTATTTTGTAGGGGGAGCTAGAAAAGTGTGACCTAAGCCTCTGGCAGACATGTAGATGAAGGAGTGATGGCTCCTGATGTGGAATCCCCACAAACATGTTTCCTGCCATTCCACCCTTATGTGGCAGGACATGTAATTGTAGCATCCAGCATCAGATTCAATCACACCTTATTACCGGTACAGGGGGAGCCTGGGTTTATGATTCCAGACTCCTGCACCAGTAAGTTCCTGTGGCTGAGAATCGCATCCCACCCAGGGGTGCATACCAGGGAACGCACCATGTGCTTCCACTGCTAGGAGTCCCAGCCTGGCCATACATTCTATTAATGGCATGAAAGGAACCAGCCACAAAGTTATTACATATTTTAACAATGTATAGCAATTAACAATTTAAGATGTGATTTATCATGACTTACATGTATAACTTCTGACGGGTTTATCGTGACTTAAAATGCGACGTGTGCCGGGGGCCATAAACGAGCTGCTCCACATTATTACCTGCAAGTAACTACCTCATATTGAGTAGTTACAAATCCCCCCAAAATCATCTAAGACAGTTTTAGGTACTCAGTGGAACAAAGGATTTCCCCCTTTAGTCATTTACAGCCATAATGGTCATTTAGTGCTATTTACTTTTCACTTTTTTCTTAATTCTCCTCTTTTTTTATGCTTATCATTCTGTTAATTCTGTAGGACTAAATATTTACAGGAACTAGTAGCTTTCCTTTAGTTGGTTTTATTCTTGAATACAAATTCCAATAACTGGAAAGCAAGGAAGGGAGAAATTAGAGGTACAGACAGGAAAACTGTGTTATGGGAATATAAACTGACAGAATCTAAAGTGCCTCTGGTTGAGAAATCTGGAAATAATTTTAGAGTTGAAATAAATTACCAATATAAATGAAAGTTTTACAAAGTGGCAATTGTACACTTAGTTTCCTGAAACCTACAGAAGAAATTAAGCAAAGAAAGTTAAAACTATGTAATACTATATCTGTTATGTGTCATGTTTTCCATAGAGTGCCTTTACATAGGAGCTGCTCTAATCAAAACACCGGCAGCATCTCATGAATTTAGCATTCTGCATTTCAAAGTGGTGGTGGGGGCACTTTAACAAAAGCTCGTGTGACAAGCTTTCATTAAAGTGCCCCTGCTACCATTTTCAAATGCAGGAATGCTGAATGCATGATACGCTGCAGCATGCTGGAGTGTTCTGAATCAAAATGAATTGAATCTGCTCTGACACATTCCAGTCAGAACTCATGTAAAAGTGCACATAAGTTGGAAAGCACCTTAGGACATCAGGTAGTTCCACCCTCTGCTAAAACAGGACCATAGGGTTATCCCAAGGCTTTGTCTAGCTGGATCTTAAAAATCTCCAAGGGTGTGGCCTCAGTAGTGCCTCACTTCCCTTGATCTTCTGGTAATGCTCTTCCTAATATAGCCCAGTATGCCCTTACCCTTCTTTGCAACATGTTGCTCTCCTTCCTTTCTTTCATCAGGATCCCGAACTCAATCACCTCGTGGTCACTGCTGCCCAAGCTGCTATCCATTATTAGATTCCCCACCAATTCTTCCCTATTTGTGAACAGCAAGTCAAGAAGAGCATGGCCCCTAGTTGGCCTTTCCAATACTTGTACCTGGAAGTTGTCCACAGCACTCTTCAAAACTTACTGGATTGCTTGTGTGCTGCTATATTGCCCTCCCAGCAGATGACAGGATGATTGAAGTCCCCCATGAGAACCAAGGCCTGTGATCAGGAAACTTCTGGTAGCTGTTTGAAGAAAACCTCATCCACCTCATCCTCCTGGTTTGGTGGTCTACTATAGCACACACCCAACACATCGTCATCCTTGTTGCTCTCTCGTGTGGCCCTGACCAAGAGACTCCAGTTTCATACTAGAGCTGAGCAATCATACAGTTTTTTTTACCTGAAGTGCAATTCCTCCTCCCCTTCTCCTCTGCCTGTCCTTCCTGAACAGTTTGTACTCATCCATGACAGTGCTCCAGTTATGCAAGGTATCCCACCAAGTCTGTTATTCTAATCATATCATAGTTCTGGAACTGTTTGAGGACTTCCAGGTCCTCCTGCTTGTTTCCTAGGCTCCATGCATTCATGTACACACACCTGAAGTAACTAGCCAATTGCCTTACTTTTTCCCCTGTTGTCCACTCCTTGTGCTTCCTCCAGGTCACCTGCTTCCCCACTTACCTTAGGGCTTTTGTTTCCATACCCTGGCAAACCTAGCTTAACGCCTCTCACTAGGTTAGCAAGCCTGTCTGTGAAGATGCTCTTCCCTTTCTTTGTCAGATGGATCCCATGCCTCCCCAGCAATCCTTTTTCTTGGAAAAAACATCCTGTAGGCAAAGAAGCCAAAGCCCTGCTGGCAGCACAATCTGCACAGCCATGCATTGATCTGTAAGATGTGTCTGCTCTTGCCCAGGCCCTTCCCCTTGACCAGAAGGATTGAGGAGAATACCACCTGAGCCTCTCTGCCCTTCACTATTGCACCCAGAGCCCTGCAGTAACTTTTGATCTGCTCAGGGTCATCCTTGACAGCATCATTGGTGCCTACATGGCTGAGCAGCATGGGGCATGTCTACATGCTGCTGTACGACAACATTGTTACAGTGGCATGCTTTACTACTTCCTTTTGGAAATATACACCCATGTGATCACTATGTCACTGTAGCATGTCCTGCAGCAGCCTAGCGCACTGCTACATTACCATAGGGCAGCATGTAGACTTGCCTATGAAGTAGTCATCTACCAGGGGGGCCAGATGAGTCTTGGTAATCCCTTCATGACATCTCAGCTCCAAGCAAGCAGCAGATTTGCTGAGACAACAGGTCAGGCTGGCAGATGGATACCTCCATCACCTGAAGACAGAAGTCTCCTACCACCACCATCTTTTGTAAAAATCACAGTTTTTACAGAGTGCTGGGCACATCACTAAATTTAAGTCCTGATTCTGGATTTTTGAAGAATTTAGAAGTGAGAATGAGGGCTGTTTGATTGTCTACACTGATTTTGTTTAGGTTTAAAAATACAGGGGGGAAATTTTTACAGTAACTATTTCCTAAATCCCACTGAGTTTCACTTACATTCTTTTGGAAATATAAGCCATAATAGAAATTAGCCAAAAACATATTATTTAAAAACCAGCAATGGTTTCTTACTATGAGATGATGCTCAGAATTTGAATGATATTTACAAGGAGCTTGGAAAGGGTGGGAAGATTTTCAAAGGCACAGATCTTCCCCTTAATGACTAAGTCATCTGTTCTGGTATTTCAGTTATTTATGTGATAAGTAAACTGCTCATTTTTGTGGAGAAAAAAAGGTGTTAGCAGGAGGGCAATGAGAAAAATATAATAGAAGCTGAGAGAACTGCTGAGTGAGAGAGGTGATTAATTGACAGAAGTTACAAGGGCAAGGTTTTAGTATGGTTTTTCCTTAATTTTTAAATGATATGATTTAATTAACAAGATGTGTTCTGTGTTGTACTTGTTTTTTCCACCACATCACCTTTTTTGGATGGAATACTTTGTGGGGAGAAGGACTATATTTTTCTTGGAATTTGAAAAGTTCTGAGTTCACTTCACGCCATGCTGCAATCTAACAAGCAAAGCAGTGATGTATATGTGTGATAGTACATGTGCATGAATACATTTTCAAAAGTGAGTAGTTTAGATACTCAGAAAAATACTCTTCAGGAATCCTCCCTGGAGTAGGTTGACTATTCATCCCAGTTTGGCCAGGATGCTTCAGGATTCTGTAGGCCAATCCTGGCCAGTTGGTCAAAACCATGGGCTAGTCCAGTGGGGAGGCAGAGTAGCATAAGCAGGTGGCTGGGCAGGTACCGCTGCTCCTGTGCAGGAGCAAGGTAGGTGGACTGGAGCAGGTGCCACCATACCTGTATGTGGCATGTCTTTGTTCCTGCACAAGAGCAGTGATGCCTGCCCAGCCACCTGACTGGCACACTATGCTGCTCTGCCTCCCTACTAGACTCCTGCTCAGGGCTTTTGACCAACCAGCTGGGACCAAGTTATGGAATCCTGGATTGTCCTGGCTGAAGTGGGACATACGGTCACTCTACCCTTGATCCTTACCAAGGTTACATTTCCACTTGGTGACCTTGTGTAAATTTTGAACTGGGAAGAGCAAGTTATTCTGGCTAGCCTATACCCTATGCTCTGTGGCACAGGAGAGTCTCCCAAACCTGTGCCAAGTACAGTGTGCTCTCCCTCAATACCCAGCATCTAGTTCCCTCCTTGCACAGCAGACTTCCACTTGTATGACCACCAAGGTAGAGTTTCCTCCTTCACAGAAGAATTAGTAGAGGGTTAAATGTGATGTTTCGCATGGGCAGTGTAAGAAGAACATGGTCTATTCTTACTACTATTCATGTATTTGTATTATGATCCTAGTACAAGTCTGTACTTTATGTTTTTGTGTTATAGTAGAATAGGTTATGTGTTATACTAGCTTAGGTCTTAGATGAGATACACTATGCATGTACATTGTTAGAGCCCTTAGCCTGCAGAATTTGAAATTTACATAGGCCAGACAGACAAAGGCTGGGATAAAGGAAATATTATTATCCCATTATACAACTGGGGAATAGAGACATGGCTTGATTAAGTAACTTCCACAAAATGCATGAGGAACTCTGTGGCTAAGACAGCAGCTGAATCCAAATCATGAACCTGAGGGCAGTGCCTTAACCATAAAACCTCCCTTCCCTTCAGTACCGTGTGAACAATTACATTTTCTAGGTTCTAACTTCTACCTGTTCTGTCTCCAGTACTCCCACAACCATAGTGCCTAGGGAACTCATTCTTGACAAGAGTGCCGTGAAATCTTTTTAAGCATACTGTGGGGATACCACATGATATTAGTATGGTTAGGTATGCAAACACCTTTGTACAATTCATGAGATAAACTTGGTGATTTCAAATAGGAAGCCACAGCATTAAAACCCTTCTGACATATTGTAACATTTCTGAGTTCTTTGCAGCAGAAGAATTGTTCTATTTTCTGTAGTTAAAAATAAGTGAAAACTAAGAGCTGACATTTTCTGAGGGGTGCTTTGAATCTAAAAAGGTTGAGAACCACTGGCTTAGGGCATTGACCAGGACTCCACTGCACCAGCTGCCGGCAAGTCACAACACAGTTATTATTTATTCTTTATATATAGTGTTTTAGTGAAATCTTTACTCATATTGAGAAAGTAAGATAGATTAATACTGACCTTTAGGGAACATTCACAGTAATTGTTTTTATCTCATGATATTAAATTTTTGCCTCATTCTGAAGAGCTTATAAATTTAGATCTTTCATAAGCACTAAAGTATACAATATACAGTAAGCCAAAGAAAAACCTACTACATAAATTTTGAAGTCTTAGAAGAAATAGTAGATATAAATGAAATATAAATTTACAGTATATATTATAGTAGAAGCTTGAGACCTCTAACTTACCTTTCATTATGCAAAACATGCTAGCTTAGGAATTGTGTAAAGTGTGTATGTTGGTTTGGCCTGTAGAAAACATTTTGATAGCTATTTGCCAAATAAAACAGACAGTTTCAAGCAAATATTTCTTGGATCTCTCTTTTATAGTAGATTAGGAGGTTCCATGGGGCCTAACAAAGCATATTCCAAAATACTTTAGTTAACTACAGTCATGTGTTCTGTTAACCTCATAAAATCCATGTTAAATTGACAGAGAAGAGAATTCATCAGTTACAACGTGTGAAAGATTAATGTTTTCATTGATGAGCAGAAAATAGATTGGATGATTCCAAATTTTTATTATTGTGTGTTATTTTATCTCCCTGAGTGTAGCTTTTCCAGACACATTGCATTCAGCCATACCAATGTTAGCTGTTGTCTTGCTAGCAAAGCATTATTAGACCTTTTTGAAAGCATTCAGACTTTAGATAAAATTCTCCTACAGCAAGAAGCAGCACTGAAGATCTGAGAAATCTCTTATGTAAGTCTGTTCTAAATCCATGTCCTAACGGAAAACTGGAGACAGTGTGCTGTATCAGTGTGCTGTTGGCATGCACGATGGTATCAAGTTGCCATCGTGCATGCCAAAATGAGCCTTGTTCATTGTTGTCCATTAAAGATGAATGCAGCACTCTTCACAGAATAAGGAATAAGAATCGTGTGTCTGTGCTAATTCCAATTTATCAGTATTTATTATTTGCATGGGAATAGTTCCTATTACTGTCTTCTGCTAAGTGATATACTGAAACAGAAAAAAGACTGTCCTTAAGAGCATAATCTAAGGCCAGGTACAGACATTACTTTTTTCCCAGTATAAGTGATTGGAAACTAGTCTATGCCCATAAGATAACAAAAGTTCAGCACACAAAACCAGTCTATACCCATGACAGAACAGAAGGTTGGTGCACACAGACTCTTTTAAAAATGGTGATCTAAACTTAAAAATGATCTAAACTACTCTGCTTACAGAAAACCATGCAACTTAAATTGATTCCAACCTTGGGCTTTTTAAATGTCTGTCTCTAGCCTAAGTGTCTAAATTATCATATATTCTTCAGTTCCTGCCATAAACTTAGATACCAAAGTTATAAGCAGGGTATAAATATCATACATAGATACTAATGCTATTTTCAAAAAAGTATTCATCAAAATTTCATAGTTTCATAGTATCTAGGGTCAGAAGGGGCCTAGAGCAGGCCATCTAGTCTGACCCCCTGCCAATGGCAGGAACGAGTCCTGGGATCACAGGACCCCAGCCAAGTACCTATCTAGTCTACTCTTAAAGACGCCCAAGGTAGGAGCAAAAACAACTTCCCTAGGAAACCGGTTCCACATCCTCGCCACCCTAACTGTGAAGTAGTGCCTCCTAAAGTCCAACCTGAACCTGCTCTCTATTAACTTGTGACCATTGGTCCTAGTTACCCCTGGCGGTGCCCGGGAAAAAAGAGCCTGCCCCTATTTCCTGCTGATCGCCCCTCAGCAGCTTATAGGCAGCCACCAGGTCCCCCCTCAGCCTCCGTTTACTGAGGCTGAACAGGTTCAGGTCCCTCAG
>JAGPOW010003316.1:68644461-68664655 GCA_030014935.1 Caiman crocodilus
TTATAGGCAGCCACCAGGTCCCCCCTCAGCCTCCGTTTACTGAGGCTGAACAGGTTCAGGTCCCTCAGATGCTCCTCATAAGGCCTGTCCTGCTGCCCGTATATCATTCTAGTGGCCCTCCTCTGGACCCCCTCGAGGCCATCCACGTCCCTCTTGAAGTGCGGCGCCCGGAAGTGCGGCGCCCAGAACATTTAGATGACTGATTCTCAGCAAGGACACCACAGTTGCCTGAAGTGCCTTGAGAATTTTTCAAGGATACCACAGGGTACCATTGCAATGTTTACACTGTTAGTTGTGTAAACATAATTCCCAATATAAACCCGGTGTTAAAACGCTCTGATCTGTTGGAGCCTTTCTGAGTTGGTTGCAAATGCCTGTATTATATTTCTATAGTAAAAAAAACTAGTGACCACTGGAAGCTGGTATTTTCCAAGTGGTGCCTTGAGTCTAAGGAGAGATGTCTTGACCCTAAAAATTTTGAGAACCACTGGTTTAGATATTATGGTGTTTAGTAGTATTACTCTTACAAGAGACAAAGATATAAAAATAAATAGAATGATACATGCCAAGGTACCTATTGTAGTGTTTAAGGGCATTTTTATTTCTGTAACTACATAATTGTAAGTGTAGAATATATGGACATGATATGCCTATAAGGATTTGGTTGCATACATCTATATTTCAAACGTTTTTTCTTTTGTGGGGAAAAGGTTAGATAGACAGTTGTTTTCTTATTTATTGTCTGTTCTTGATCATTTTTAATTGTAAATGATAACAGCTCTTAAAAAATGTAAACATTCTTCTGCTAGTGTTGTGACTGTGGGCTCTGCAACACCTATTTAATTTGGTTAGCCTGAGTTTAAGCTCATTGGGTTTGGTTTGCGTGGCATAGCAAACCTTCAGTTTGAAATTGCACAACCCAGCTATGTGATAATAAACTGTTTATAAAATATCAACAGAAGGGGGAGAGGAGAAGGGAAAGGAATAGGCTGCAAATTCTTGTTATGTGTGTGTAATATCTTAAATATGTGCAGTGTAATTTATTTGTGTACTAGATATGCCTGTATATTTTGTATAAGGAGCTGATAGATACCCCTATATCATGGTTTTGTACTCATTTTCATTTTAAAAGATTGTTGTGAAGAAGTACCTTTTGATAAGCCCTGACATACTTCATGCATAGTCAATATACCTATAACACAAAGTAAAATAAAATGTAGTATATGTTTAAATCATACTTTGCATATATCATTGTCTCAGTGTAGCTTGAATAGTCAGTTCTGGTGCAGTTCCTGGCCTTGCTTGCCACTGGGCTCCACACTCTTCACCTGTGCTTTCAGACTCTCAGGATCCTGCCCCTTTATGGTTATCTCACCTGTCACAGCTTGATGTTCCAGTTTCACAAGGACTCTGTACCAGGAAGTAGATGCAGGTTTTGGGGTTGGTCTTCATCTCAATCTGGGCCCATCCTGGCCTTAGCTCACTTTTAATCTAACTGGTTCCCACTGCCTGGAGTTTACTGCATCAGGATCCTAGTTTCTTGAGATCCAACTCTGGCACCTTGTGGGCTCTGGTCTATTTGACAACTAAGCGCACCCCTTGTGGACACAGGAATTACATTCCCCAGTTTTTGCTGTAAGATATCCAGTCCTCTGACATGCTACAGTCTTCCCTCTAAATGTATTTGGACCTGTACTCAGCACCCCAAGGTTCCAGACCCCCAGAGTGTGCTGAGCTGGGTGCCCCTGCTGCAGCTTAATGGCCTACAATGTGACCCTTACAGCCACGCCAGTCCTCCAATCCAAATTTAAATCAAAAGCATGAGCATCTGCTCGCAAAACATAAAGCTTACAAAACACAAGCTCCCCTGTCAAGGTTAATTTTACCCTGCAATAGAACCAGTGGACAAGATTCAAGGCCTTCTTCTTGTGTTGCTCACAGTGCAGGGTCTCTTCTGCCCTTCCGTGGCAGAAAGTCCTTTCTGCCAGAGTCTGGACTGGCTTCTCCCTGGAGCTCTGCCTCCTGTGGTTCATATGGCCAGACTGCCCTTTCTGGGCCAGGCCCTGGGGTTTTAAGCCTCTCCCTGTGTCCTCTGACCATCTATTTCCACCCCAGGCCCTCTAGTCACTACCTGGAGCAGGCAGCCATCTTATCTAAGGTCCCTTTTTGCCATTAAGTCTGTTCAAGGGGCTGGGCTGGCCATCAGGCCCTGTTCTCCCTTCCCCTGTCAGTAATAGGTTAGGGCCCCCATTACACTCAAAAATATATGTACAGTACATCTATCAGATAGATGCACATACAGGATGGGAGTTCTTATATTTGTGTTAAAATGGGTAAACACTCTTGTAATGTGACTGAAGCTTAGTAATGTCAAATCTATTCCTCAGCAGGTTGTGCTGGAGTATGAGTTGTTTTGTCTGTGTACTTCATTTGCTGTAAATCAGTGTAGTTCCATTTCCTTTAATAAAGCTACATCAAAGTTCACTTTCCCAGACATTGGACCACTGTTTTTAATTTGGTCAGAATTTATTCAGGACCCCAAAGAATTATTCTTTGCACTCCAGATGTACTAATGTACCTTTTTAGACTTTGCTTCCATTCTGAAATTTTAGTTTGAAGTTGATGGTTAACTCAGAAACACATATGTATGTCACAAGTGCTGATTACTTTAAATATATGTACCTCATCTTAATAAAATATTGGCCAAGGGAATAATATTTTAAATATGTCATCATATGTGGGAGAAACACGGCTAGAGCTTTTGGTTTTGACCCATGGTCCCATGCTCATTTGGCATTTATAGATTATGTGGTTTTTCATGCTGTATGGTTATATTTATCTTAATACACAGTTGATCAGGACTGTTTGGAGCACGTGTAATAATTCGTCATTTAATCAGCATGAATCAAAGCGTGATATGTCCATGAAGAAAGGAGGGTATTTGTAGGAAGGATGTGGAACTATGGTAGTGTGCCTTGTGCATGGAGCAGTAGAATAGGTTCGGCACACTGTGGAATATGTACTTCACACTGTACAGGAGACTGTAAATTTTCTGTACATTTAATTGACTAAACAAGGGATACATAATACACAAAGGTGCTGTCAAATGCACCAGACCAAGAAAAACTGAGTGTTTTATTTCTTCCTTTGCTTGCTTGAAGTCCCAACATTGTGCAACAATAGTAGGTTAAATGTGTGCAGATGGAAGTGATATTTTTGCATGTCTGGGCTTCTCTAAGGAATATTGATTTTATGAAAACAAAGATATATGAAAGGTCAGAGCTGTCCTAGAACACTCTTTTTTTTAAAAGGCCCCATGATGTTTTTCTTGCTGATAAAAGAGACGGGTGTGTTTATTAAACTGTGCAAACCATATGATGCTTCATATTTTTCCACTTGATTTCCTGCAGGGTGACTTCACTTGGAAAAGCATGTCAGGGCGCAGTGTTCGGCTGAAGTCAGTTCCCGTTCAAAGCCTTTCAGAGCTGGAGCGTGCTCGACTACAGGAAGTGGCTTTTTATCAGTTACAGCAGGACTGTGACCTAGGTTGTCAGATTACTATTCCCAAAGGTAAGGGCTCTACCAACTATTTCTGTTTAGAACTTTGCAAGTTAAAACTCTGCTTGGTAAACTATAAACAGCATAATTTGGTAGTGCAGGTAGAAATAGTGAGTTGGTTGCGGCTCAGTATGAATTGTGTATTACATTTCTATTCAATAATAACATTGTTGTAAACTATGAGGAATTTCAAAAGTGAATAGTGTTTTTCATGTGCTTCTGTTTATGAGTATCCAACATGAGGTACCTTTAAGACTCCTTTGCAGGCAATGAATATTAAGTACTGTTTAAAAAACAAGACCTTAAAAGGCCTCTAAATTTGAACCCCTAAACAAAGAGGAAATTGAAACACTGAAATCTTTTTGAAAATCTTGGCGAATTACAATATGTCTTTCTAGTGCAAGGCAGCACCCTGCAGAGACAGTTTATGCCGACTGTGTATGTTGGCATGAGGATACTCAAGATAGCTCGAGGTATCTCTGCAGGGTGCTATTTTGTCCTGTGTAGACTTATCCTCAGGTTTTTCTCCCTAAGTAAAAGATTAGCTCTCAGAATTTGGATGCTATATAATATTGTTAAAAATTATCTTGGTCACTATGGACAAGACCCAAACCAGGGGCGGGCACTTATTTTGGTTCCAGAGCCATTTTAGGAATTTTTTTGAGCTGTTGCAAGCCAGAGGTGGGGTGGGTAGTGCTGACTAAGTACCCAGGCCCATCTGCCCTGCACCCACCAATGGGGACACCATATGGAGTGGGCGGGCAGGGTCTTCATGGAGACCAGCTGGGACTCCTGTGGGCAAAGCATGCTCAGTGGGTTAGATGGAATGGGGCTGCAGGGAGTGACATAGAAGAGCAGGACACTTGGGCAGGGGTCAGGTCCAGGATCACAGGGTGGTATAGGGCCTGGAGCAGAGCAACGATCTGCTCTCTGGACAGAAGGGATGTGCAGGGAACAGACCATAGCTCTGCCCTGGGCCCTGGCCCCATGCTGTCACCACCCCACAATCCCAACCTTTGCCCCCACCTGCTCTGTCCGGGGCCTGTGGTAGGCGGAGTAGATGCAGAGTGGACTGGTCAGCAGGGCTGGGTCAGCAGCCATTGGAGATGCTAATGGCAGCAGCCAAGAGGAGCATCCACTGTGGGGGCAGTCAGGAAACAGAATTTGGTCACCATGCCACCCCCGCCCTGCAGCATGTCCCAAGGTTGGGGGTAGTGGCCACACACACCATGGCTCGGGCTGCCCCCTGTGCCCGGGCTAGGTGGGGCCAAGGGACTCACCACAGGATGGATAGAATCCCTTGGCTGGATGGATCTGGCCCACAGGCTGCATTTTGCCTACCTCTGAGCCAAATCATAATGAAGACAGTGGATAGAGCTCTACTGTTTTTGGTGAGTTTGGATTGCTCCATTTAAGATAAATAGTGACCTATACTTTGGTGATCTTCAAATCCATTTTTCTGTTTTCTCTTCACACTGCTGTGCACTCATTTAAGAAGTAAAAGAAATTCACAACTTTAGCATTATTTCAGGTCAATATATTGTATAGTTCAGGGGTGGTCAGCCTGCATTATGGGTGACAAGTGCATGGGAGTGTCTTTGTGTGGCACATGGAATATTGGGGAGGAGACAGAACAGCTGCTGATAGGGCAGGAAGCAGAATGCAGAGCAGTAGGTCAGCAGGGAACACAAGGCTGAGAGCAGATAGCAGAGCAGCAGATACATCAGGGAAGGGGATTGGCATGGATCTTGGGGAGAATACAGGGCTAATGTATGGCATGCTTGCCAAAGAAGTTGGTCTCCAGTGGTTTAGATTTTATGGCAGCATGGCCTAGGTAGAGATGCCACAGGGCTAGATTTTGAATGGCTCATAGCTTTTTGTAGTTCAGAATATCTGCAATGGATAACAATACTGAAACTATAAGAGAACAAAAAGTGTGAGGCACCTTGTTGCATACAGTATTCTTAAAATCTTCTTGAATGTGCCTCAAATCCCTGCCAAAGTTGATAAAGCCAGAAATACCAGCAATGGCAGAGCAAGTTTTCCACCTACTATAGGCTTCACTCATCACCAGCACAGCTCCACTATCCCCTCAGCAATACATGCAGGAGAGATGAAAATAATGTTAAGCTGGGAATACTATCAACAGAACCTCTGTAATATGTTCTGATTGTTTGAAATGCCACTTTTGTACTGAGGGCCAATCTTTTTTGCAAGCATGCCACAATTTAGCCCTGCACCCTTCCCAAGTGCCACTCCTGTCTGCCCCTTCTCCCCCTGCCTGATCTGCTGCTCTGCTTTCTGCTTCCAGCCCTGTTTCCTGACTGATTAACAGCTCTAATGTTTGTTATTATTACTAGCAAGGTAAGCTATGAAAGTGTAGACATCTTATGAGAGGAACTGGAGTGTTACCAGCTGGAGCAGCCAGTGCTTCTGCACTTCAGCCACTACTAACTTAATTCCCTCCTGTGTAAGATTGACTGGTCAGAAGTATACCCTGCCAGTTTATTAATGCTACTAGGCACAGGAGAATGTGAATCTCACACCTCACCACCTTTCTATTTGGGCAGGCATTTAGTAACCAAAGCTAGGCCAACGTGTTGTTTAGTGGCTCTCTGCTTTATTTTCTTTCATTTATTTTAGTTGCCCTTTTAAGTTGTTCTATTTCTCTTACTGTAAGCTGCCCTGAACCTTTGTTTAGAAGGTGACACATAAATAACATAAATAAATAAATCCATGTGGGAACAACTTTTAACTTATGTATGTGTATAGGTGAAACAGAGTTTAAGTAATGCCTTTATGGATTGAATAGGGTGATTCTAAGCATACAAAATTGTATGTAAAAATAACATAAATCGTAGGTAAGCATCACAACATAAAATTCACTTTACAGTAACAAAGTCCAGGACTGCTGCATCACCTCATGCACTACTTACCAGTTTCCCAATTCTTGGCTATTTCATGTACTTCTCATTCGTACATCAGTGTTTTGATTTAGATAAAAAACAAATTATTCTCATATCACAAAACATTCTTCAGTTTTGTCATAAATGTTTTTCTAAATTCTAAATGTTTTTAATTGTGGTTGGGATTGGCAGGAAAGCTTGCTTGGTGGTTTGGGCAGGGGACAGTGGTTGCGGAAGCTGGAGTTCTTGGGTTTTGCAATGTTGTATTGTATGGGGAATCCTCTAGATTGTGATTTGTTTGTTTATTGTAAGCCACTCAAAGACTTTTGGAGAGAGGAGAGAGTGAGATACAGGTTTCCCTCGCTTTATGCTTTATATGCGTTCTTGGAAAATGGCACATAACTCAAATTCGCACAAAGGGAACCCACTTTACAATGTAACAAGGATACATTCTAAGACCTTGACTGTACTGACCCCCAGACCTATTTCTACCATTTTTATGAGACAGCTTTGGCACTTGCCAGCAGCACATGGTACACACAAGCACAGAGTGGTGGTGAATGTTGAGTTGGTGTGAAGAGAGGCTGGTGAAGGCTTCATTGATGGACCAGAGAGAGTAGGAGATAAGGTAGTGGGACTCTTAGAAATCATAATGGGGATGGCAGCTACAGAAACACGGCACAGACAGTGAGTAAGGAGCACAGATCCACAGAGGAGACTATATTTTGTTGCATGTCACTCCCACAATGTACCACACAAAGCAGCTACCTGTGGGCTTACTCAACACCGATCGCATAAGAGTGAATTTACCTTGCATATAACGAAATTTTGATATAAAAAGGGTCATCGCATAAGAGTCAATTCACACATACAGAACCCACATAAAGTGAGGGAAACCTGTATAAAACAAATAAAAACAGATCAAACTGTACAAAATATTAATATAATGAAATTCTTGTCGGTCTGTGTAACAATCAGTATATATAATGCGCACGCGCGCGCGCGTGTGTGTGTGTGCATGCGCGCGTGCCGTATTTTCACGTATATACCCTGCGCATAGGTATAAACCACACCCGCGTATAACCGCAGAAAATTGTATTTTTGTAAATAAGTCCATGTATACACTGCACCAGTGTATTCCCTGTGGTAGCATATACATTGGGAGGTAGCGCAGCCTGGCCTGCCCCAGCAGTGGCGGCACAGCCCGGCTTGCCTGGGCCCACCGGGGAGGCTATGCAGCCCGGCCTGCCCTGGCCCCAGCCCCCACGGTAGCGGCGGCACAGCCGGGTCCTCCCTGACCCCGGCCCCAGCTGCCTGCAGCGGCGCAGCTGGCCCTGGCCCCTGTGGCAGCGACGGTGTAGCCTGGCCTGCCCAGGCCCAGTGGAGAGGCAGCACAGCTCGTCCAGCCCCAGCCCCCCACACAGAAAAAAAGTCTGCTGATAGCCCACACACCTGTATAATCCGCATCCATCCATTTTTTTTGTAAAATTGCGTATACCCCGTGGGATATATGGGTGAAAATATGGTACTCTCACTCTCACACACACATACACACACACACACACACAGAGTCATATTGTATCAAAACATGTTACTCCTCAACTTGAAATTATATTGAAGGATGCTATATGTTTATAATTAAAAATTGAATTTGGTTTTGAAGTGTTTCAAGAAGAAACAGCCCTGTGAAAAGACTGAGACCTGGAAGGGTCTTTTAAAATGGAGAAAAACACAAATATGTGTTGTAGACAAGGTATGAAAGTCAGGCCTGTTGCTCATGGGAGTAGGAGGAATTGTGGATTGTCCATGGTATCCAAAGCCTCGCAGTGCTCACAAGAGGTTCCCAGCTCAGTGCCATATCACTTTTAAAACCAGTTACAATAGTATTAACACTTGATCACCAATAGCATACTTCATAAACTTTAGGCCCCCTCAAATGAAGTAAGCACTTCAAAAGCATAGCTCATTCTTCTTGTCACCTTGATTTGAGTACATCAATGTGATAATGAAATCCAGTGCAGTATGGCTGCAATAAATATCTCCCAATGAAAGAAGCCAACTCTTGTTACCTTAAATATAGTAAGATTTATTTGGCATAGGAAACAAAGAAGAAAACAGATAAAATGCAAATTAATCCACATGTAATTATAAAACATGCTAAGACTTGGCCAGGGATCTTGGTTAAAGATTAAACTATGTGTGACGTCGGGGCGTTGCACTCACTAGTACCTTCTCGTGTGTCACCCCTTGCCCTCATCTCTCCTGCCATGACTTTGATGGGATTTATTTAGAAGGAGGGGTTCAGTGGAGATCTTAAATACTGTAGCGGCATCCCCCCGAGGGGTACTCACGACCGCGAGGTCCGATGTTCCACGAGGCTCCGCCACCCTTATACCTCATCCACACGCCAGCCGGTCACTCGTTGGTTCATTGCTTGAAAGATCTTGGTCCGGTGGTATCAGGGTCCTTGGTGACTGGTGTTGTTTGAGCCACTTAGACCCTGCCGAAAATTCTCTATATCCGAAACTTTCTTCCTTTTTAGAAAAAATACTCTGCAGTCCCAGGGGGACTTTCTAGGGCAGGGTCTCGCTCTGGATGACTTGAGGAAGCAAGCTCAGCCAGAGCACTTGGTGCTGTGTTAAGCTCCCCCAGCCACTGTGCTCGGAGAGTACTCCCTGTATGCGAGGCAGACCCCTGAGGGGCTGCAGTAATTCCTCTCTTCAGCCTCCCTGTCTGCTCTGTTCCACTCTCTCTCTGCTTCTCCTCATCGCCTCTCTGACCGCAATGCCTGCCGGGGTTTTTAAACTTTCCCGCAGCAGCCCATGCGGCTGCTGCGATTGGCTCAGCTGTTTCCCTTGTTAGTAATAGCCGCTTAAATGAGCGGCGCGGGAGCGACTCGAGCGGCTGTAATGGCGTCGGCTGCAGCTGCTGCTGCTGCCGCTGCCGCTGCTGCTGCTGCCGCATCTCTGTTACTTGCCCCATCTCTTTTTCTGCCAGTAAGTACCCTTTCCTTCCTTCTCCCCTTGGGTTTACTGGTCCCCTGGGACCTTCTTCTAACCTGCCCTGTGTCCCTAATGGCGGCGCGCTGCCATCACACTATGGCATAAGGATATGTGTCTCTGCTATGATTTTATGATTCATACTGGGTTCTTTTTCCTTCTGTCTGCAGTCACCATCTCTTTTACCTCATATTCCCCATCTGCCAGGATTAAATATAGAAATGTATATTCCTTCTAGGACAGGGTGTGCTGGTGAGATCCTACCATTAAAAATGAGATGTTTGTGTAAATTATCTAATTCTGATGGATTTACTCTTTGCGCAGTTTATTAATTAAGCTTTTGATATTTTGCATGCTTCAAAATAGTTTTAGTTTAATTAATTTTCTAGTCTCTACCTGGACATATTGGGAAAATCAAAGATTTATTTATTTTTTTAAAATCTAAGATTTTTTAAAAATCTCTGTGGATATGTCAGGGGTAGGTGCCCAGGCCGGAGTGATACATGACCAGGATTGTCCTGTAGATGCCACCACCTCTTGTCCTTCTTTCCAGCCATGTCTTGTTGCAAGTTTAATTCACATAATAGGAGGCAGTTCACTGTTATGACACACAGTCCTCCTACAGGTAGGATTTATCACTTTCAGTAGTCACAGTCCAAATCCTATCCCTTTAAGGGCTGGCCAGACTTACCAGTTTGGTTGCCTTGTGTGTTTAAACAGAGCACTGCTGGCTGGGAGCTCCACCACACCTACACTCCTTCCACTTCACCAGTTTAAAAGAAATATGCAATCACAGAAAATGCTGGGGCCATTCACCCCTTTCACCATGTCCAAGAGCGTTGCAGTTGGGAGCTTCTGTTCCCTCCCACTTCCTCACTCCTGGTCAGTGACAACTGCCTTTAATTCTCCTTCTGGACACTGGGTGTCCAATCTGCTGGCTTCTCTGCCCACTGTTGCTTTGTCTCATGCTCAGAGGCATTCATTTACATGGAGTCTCCCCAGGCCAGATTTTCTCTCTAACCCAGCAGCCAGTAGTTTCTGATTTCCCCGCTGTGCCATGGGGCACTGTCAGGGCTGAAGGAGGGACCCAGCCCTGCTCTGTCACTCGGCTACAATCTAAAATAGTTTTGATTCATTACAAAAGGTTATCAAAGGGCAGGGTTGGATTAGATGACTTCTTCAGATCTCTTCTAGCCCTACAATTCGTGATTCTTCCTTAGTTGTGGGAGAACATACAATAAAGAATCTGAGATATGCTTAACAGCTTGGCAATTGTCAAAATGTAATTGTTGAGAAAACAGGCTGTGTCTTCCTTGCAAAAGTAGGTGTGCTTTTGCATTACAGTAGTTAGCTGAAAGGACCTATGTTGTAAAATCCCAATTAAGATAAGAATTGTTCATTTTTTACTCAGTGTAGCTGAGAAAAACTCAAATACTCCCTGCCTGTAGTAAAAACTATCTACTTTATCTCCACTAGGCATTTACATCTAGATACCCATCTCAAATGTGCTACCTCTGTATAAAAACATTATACCTATTTGTGCAGTACAGTGATAAGAGAGCCTGAGAATGAAGTGCATTAATAGCGTCCATCTCTTTCCCTTTAGCATACTATTTCAAAAGAAAGAATGTATAAAATGCTGCACAAGTCCAGGTTTGCCTTTCCTGACTTTCCTTGTCTGGTTATAGATTATGCTTGGATGATGCCTGTTTCAGGAAAGGACAAGGATCCTTTCCTTGACTATTCAGGGATGCTCAACCTCTGGCCTATGAGGCAAATACAGCCTGCAGAGACATTGCATCTAACCCGTGGAGCTTCCCATGGGCTAGGAAGTTTGGCAGCAGCAGGAGGTGATGGCTATTAATACAAGCACACACTTCCCCCTGCCAAATTCCCAAACCCCAGTCCTCACACACCCCTGAGTTGGTGCTTAATGGATCCACCCTTGGGTGAGAAGAATGGAGGATGCTTTTGGCTTGATTATAGCTGAGGAGAGTTTATAGGATGAAAGAGTAAGAAAACATTGAGGAAGGGGGAGATAAGCTTAAAAAAAAAAGAACCCCCAAAATACCCAAATCCTCCCCCCACCCCAACATTTTAGAGTGCATGAATGTGAAAGAAATCTTGACCAGCCTATTAGTCACTTTCATTTGTGTATAACAATCTACAGTTTGTCTGCAAAGGAAAGTACACAAACCAAGAAGCAAGCCATTGGTCAAAGATGAGAAGCTTTTTTTTTTAAACAAAAAAAAAACCTGTTCTCATGGAAATTAAAAAGAGCACACAGAGATGATTAAAGCTTGGAGAGAAAAGAGAGAATAGAGCATCAAGCCATTAATAGAGTGAACTAATGAATTAATACTCAAATGATATAAGGAAAAGATAAAGACCATTTTAAAAAAACGTATCAAGACAGTAGACATACAAGAGTATGCTATGTTAGGAGCAAATACTGTGGCAGTTTATGTGCCTGGTACAGCTTTTGGCACAATAGAGCTCCCTCTGTAGAGCATTAGAAATAGCACATGATGATAATGGGCTTTCTTTCTTTCTATTAATTTACAAATTAGAAAAGAAAGGAATTCTAAAAAATAAGCACAAAGCAAAAAAACCTAGTTTTGTACAATGCGATGTGTGAGCACAGATGGCTGAGCTTTGAATTATTTTTTGTAATTGGTCTTCAAAAAGATAAATAAAGAAAAAATGTATGGATAATTAGGAAGTAATGAAGCTGTATAAATACAGCTGCTGAAAAAATAAGCCCAGCTAAGAGGATCGCTGGAAAAACTGAATAATATGTACAAATAGCACATGGTAGGCAATCTTAGGCATTTGGGGAATAATTTAATTAATGTCCTGAAACATTTTATGAAAAGTCCTGGATAATTAAGGAGATGCTTCCAAAAGAAATGTGTGGGGGAGAGAACTGTAAGTATTCCCAGTATTCAAAAATGAGAATGTGATAGATCTGAACTTTACTGAAACATGAAAATCACATAAAGAATTCATTCAGATATGGTTTGTGAGCATTGGAACATGAATTGCAACCTGGTCCAAGGCCTGTAAACAAAAGCTAATAGTAAATGTCTCTGTTTCTAGGATAAAGACCAAGTTGGATACTAACTGGGTTTAATTTTGTTTGATCAAATGAACTGGCCTGAAATTTCTATTTAATTATCTCCTGGTTCTGCTTTAAAACACACAGTTTTTAAGAGAAGAAACAATGCCCGTATTTACGTTCTGTGAAACTGAGGGGCTCCATTGTGCCTTTAAGGTGTGTTCGAGAAAGTCCTACTGAGAGCTCCCGGTTGCATTGCACCTGAAGCAGACACAGCCACTGCTTGAACTCTGTGGCTAGGTACAGACATTATACATAATCTGGATTAAGTCATTGGAAATTGAACCAAACCTGTAACTGTACAGAGGTTTGGGGCACAAACTGGACTAAACCTGGTAGAACCCAGTAGTCCTGGATCAATGTACACTCAAACATGTATGAATTAAGTTAGTCTGGTGCATTAAACTTCTGTACCAGATCCCCTGTCGAATTGAATTAGGTTGCTGTCTGCCAGCATCCCAGGCTCCTTTGCAGCTCCCCCTAGACCCTCTTTGCAGGGAGATGTGCTGTAACTTAGCCATGCTTGGCTGCTCCAACTGTGCACCCAGTGGGCACCTCCCCTGAGCTCTCACCAAGCTGAGTCAGCAAGCCCTCTATCCCCAGCTCTACCCCGAGCCTGCTGCCAACTGTCAACCACAAGCTTGGGGCAGGGAAAGGAGCATCTGTAGCTCAGTATTTTTCTATTTTTATACAATGTCTCTAGGTGGGGGGAAGGCAGGAGGATGCTCCACAAAAGAAAGGATCAGGCCCCTCAGAGCTCTGGAGGATGGCAGGTGATGCCCAGTATGGTTCCTGCAATTGCAGTTCCTACAATTGCACTGGCACCTGCTGCTGCTGCCTGCTGTTCATCAGAGCTCTGGGAGCCTGATCCTTACTTGTGCAAAGTGTTGGCCAGGCTGTTGGCATGCCTGTGTGACCCACTGTGGGGTTCTCCTGGAAGCCTAGGACTGGTCATGGGGGAAGGACCACCATGACAGGGGTTGGGAAAGGGCTTGCTCCTGCCAATCAGGCATGGTCCAGCCACTAGGCTCCACTCAGCATTCTCCGGCAGCCTAGGGAGACCATGGGGCACAGTGGGAGGTGTATGAGAGCATCTCCAACCTGCTAGTCTCGGCCATCACAGGTAACCTGCATGCCACCCCCACCAAATGTTGAACGCCTGTTCTATTTCCTTCCAATCTATCCTACACTGCTTACAGAAAACCACCTGGGTTACATCAATTCCACCTCAGGCTTTTGGAACACGTGCACCTAACCAGAAAGAACAGTTACCATGCCACCGTTAAGATGGTGTAATGCCAGCTAGCCTCTGGGCCCAACCAGCTCTGATACCACTGCTTACTAAGATAAAGCTGTGGCTCTTTATCCCAACTTTGCTGTTTCCTAGCAGAGAAGTGTGGTTAGCCGTGTTAGCCTGAAGTCAGGCAGAAGGTAGGGCAGGGTATTACCTTATATATGGTCTAATTCAGAGGCATCAGCTTTTATAAACAACAGCTTACTGCATCACATGCTATGAATAGACCTGTAGGGAGCAGGGGTTCTAAATAAAAAGAATAATTTAAATGAAAAGAATAGGGAAGGGGGGAGGAAAGGACTAACTCATTTAGAGAGGCATAAACATTTGTAAGCAACAACGTTGTCAGATGCTACAGGTGGACCTGCAGAACTTTTCTTTCCTCCCTCCTTCTCTATCCTATGTACAGTAGTTAAGTTACTGGTTTCTTTTTAGAAGCCCTGCTTCCTGTAGATCCATTCATAAGTAAGGTCTAAGCTTATGCCTCTGAATTAGGCAGACTATAAGGTACCACCCTGCCCTGTCTTTTGCACTTTTCTATTATTGAGGATTATGAGTGTTCCTCTTTGCAAAACTAGTTCTGCCTACTTTTGCTGTCCTTGCATCACCTTTGAGCTTAGGGGAACCCAAGAGCAAGTACAGTTTGATCCTTCTTTCAGTCAGGAAAGACTCCTTGTACCCTTTCCCCATGCATTTGTATAACCATTAGAGCTGAGCACAAATCTGCCCAGTATCCTCAGTGAGAGTGAAATGGCAGTGCTGGGCCTGATCCGGTGCTGATACAGTCACTGGGTGTCCTTAACTTCAGTGACATTGGATCAGGCACTTTGTGAAAAAATGGCCATACTCAAATCACCCTTTATCAAAAATATTTTATGCTCATACACTCTCCTGTGTACCATTGTTTTCTTCCCTAAAGAAAACATCTGACATCATAGATGAGCACTGTTCAGTATATAGTTTACAAACAATATTGTGACATAAAAAGTAGTTGATGTTTTCACTGAATTGTGTGAACAGAATCTATGAATACATCTCTTGGCTGCCCAAAAATTTGTCAGTTATATTTCTCACTGGTATTGTGGTCACATGCCATAATCACACAGGCAAACCTAGTAGTGAAGTAAACATTTTGTGTTATTACTGTGATAACAATCCAGCTGACTGCAGTTAGTTTTGAAATTCCTTCCTTCAAAATGAAATAGGCATCTTGGGATGCAAAAGAAACGCTTTCTGTATTTCCAGCAAAATAAAATGCACAGAGTACTTTCCATGATCACCTACTGTGTTCCTTCCAACATTGTAAAGATGAAGGTTTTATAAATACAGGAAAGTTGTTGACTCTTAGATTTAAGAAGTTATGAACTCATAGGACTCTTTAATTCTTTGATTCCATCTCTAGGAAATCTGTCTCCTGCTTTCCCAACAGATTGCAGAAGTAGGAGCTTCTTGGTAAACACTGGCTAGGTACCAACAGTCAAAAAACCCAAGGCTGATAACAGATTTCTCTAAACTGTCTCGATTGAACTGCTAAGCAAGTCTGATGTTCACATTTCAAACCAGAAAGGCAGCCAGACCCTTGCAGTGGCCCATACCAGTAGCAGGGGGCCACTAGACCAGGCCTCCCAACCTGCCAATCACTGCAGAGAGGCCAGACCCCAGCCACTCTCTCAGCCTCCAGCTGACTGAAGAATGGGCATAGAGGGAACCCCCCACTGGCACTGGATGACCAGCAGGAGTCTCCCCAGCATGGAGGACAGGGGGAGGGGGAAGTCCCCAGCAGGACATTTCTCCCTCTCTCCCCTGTGCCCAGAGCAGGGAGCTGGGCAAGTCCCCTAGCCACATACTGAAAACCCCCACATTGATCCGCCAGCTGGGGTCTCCTTGGTGCGTGGAGAAGGGGGAAGGAGGAAGCCCCCAGTGGGACATTTCTCCCTCCCGCCCTCTCCTCCCTGCCAGCAGCCAGGCAAATCTCATAGCCACACCCCCTCCTTGGCTAGTGCATTAGATGAGGAGCAAATGGGGGTGAAAAATACCCTGTTTGATCCCCACTGGACCTACAGTGGGGGGGGATTTACACCCTCATCCCCAAGCTGGAAGCCAGGAACCTGTCCATGCCCTTTTTTGGACAGCAGGCTTTCTGAGGAGGGAGTGAGGGGAGTAAAATCTTCCCCTCCCACCTGCACCAGGCACAGCCCAGCTGGGGGTCTAAAGCTTGGTGCAGGGGATGGAGGACAGTGTGTTTTCCCTGCTCCCTCCTTAGTGGGCCTGCCTGCTGAGGAGGAATCATAGCTGGGCACCTGGCTTTCAGTTTGGATGGAGGGAGTAAAGTCCCCATTGCAGGCTTCCCCACCCTGCACCAGTCACAGCCCAGATCCAGAGCCAGGTGGTGGGGGGAATCCCGTAGTGGGGGCTTTACTCCCCCGACTTGATCTGGAAGTCAGGAACTGGGCTGATCACCTGGCCATGCCCCCTCATATTGCACAATTTCTATCATACCAGGGAGATGAGATCTGTAGAGTAAACGGGCAGAAAAAAATTTGAGGAAGGATACTCTGCCTTCCCTGACAAGATGGAGAAATGTTTGTAAGGACCCGTTCAGATCAGATTCACAACTGGTGGGACCCATTGGCCGCATCCAGATGAACATGGATATTTGTTTCCCTGGGGAAAATTAGCAGCAGCACACTGCTTGTTTCTAAGGAATGCCTGTGGTATGTATGCTCTGGTGCATGGCAGGTTACTTTGGTTGGGGCCGGGGAGGCTGGGGCAACTGTGCTGGCCCCAGCAGCCTTACCTGGGATCCTGGGGGCCTCTGGGAGCTGCAGCTGTGGCACTCCTACAGCTGGGAGCTGTTTGGCAGCCAAAGTGTAGTTCCAGCCCGCCAGGCTCCAGTTTGGGCAGCAGGTGCTGCTGCCACTTCTTTTTGGCATGGGCTTTATTTCTTTTGGACCTCTCTGGCCATCCCAGGCCAATAAAATCGGTCCCGAACCAATGACAGCATTCGCTCAATCCCAAGGTGCCCCAGGTCGTCACGCAATGCTCTTAGTGCCAGTGTCCGGTATTCCTGGGGCAGCACTAGTTGCTTGTGAGTGCCCCCATCCGGGGTGGTTACCATTTGATACAGCACTCCCGTTATGACCCTCAGTCGGGGCCATTCACAAAGGAGGTGTTGGCCACCAAGGTTCTAGGCTTGAACTCTTGACAAGTCCCCTTTTTTTTCTTTTTTAAAATTTCTTTTATGTCAGGGTCGGCTTCTTGAGCTCGCTGCCACCCCATGGCATTGAGTCGTGGCAGCGGCGATTTATCTAGATTCATATAACCCACCGTGGCCTGTGGGACACTGTCTGGTGGCAGTCCCAGCACTTGTGCTGCACAGTTAGGTGCTCCCTCCGCCTCAGATGTTCTTCTTTCCTCCAATCCGCAGATGCTCTGCACTTCATCCACCATTGCTGTTTCTCTCCCCTGCTTACACGGTTGTCATGACAGAGCATCAGCATCTATGTTTTTTCTCCCTGCTCTATAGTGTAGGCTGAAACGGTAATCGGCCAGTGCTGCTACCCACCAGTGCCCTGTTGCATTCAGTTTGGCACTTGTGAGCACATAGGTCAGTGGATTGTTATCAGTCCACACTTCAAACTGGGTCCTGTACAGGTAGTCCTTGAATTTGTCAGTCACTGCCCACTTGAGTGCAAGGAACTCTAGCTTATGCGTCGGGTACCAAGTTTCACTGTCGGCTAAACCTCAGCTGGCAAAAGCAACGGGTCTTAATTTTCCTTGGTGCTCTTGGTATAGCACAGCCCCCAACCCCTCAATGCTAGCATCCGTATGCAATACAAATGGCCGTTGCGGGTCGGCATAAACTAACACTGGGGCACATGTCAAACTCCTAATGAGGGCTCTGAAAGGCCGCTCACAATTTTCATCCCATCGTGGCCCAAATGACTCTAATGGGTCCTGCAACCACAAGGGTCTGCCTGCTCTTGCCTTTGACAGAGCTCCTTTACTTCAGGTCTGGCTCCTTTTCACCTGGTACCCCTGAGTAAGGTCATTTAGGGGTTTTGCCAATCGGGCATAGTTCTGGACAAACCATCTATAGTACCCAGCAAACCCCAAGAATCACTTAAGTTCCTGAAAATTCTTTGGCCTTGGCCACATTGCCACAGCATTGATCTTATCGGGGTCTGTGCTGACTCCGTCCTGGGACACTATATGTCCAACGTATTTGACTGACGTCTGACAAAACTGGCACTTGTCCAGGGCAAGCTTAAGCCCAGCAGCTTGCAATTGATCCAGGACTTTCAACAATCGCTCTTCATGCTCCTGTAGTGTCCTCCCAAATACTGTGAGGTCATCCAGATATACTAGCACTTGGGTCATGTTCATATCTCCTACTACCTTTTCCATTAACTGTTGGAACGTAGCAGGGAGATCCCCTGGGGCATCCGCTCGAATTGGTAGAACCCCAGCGGGGAGATGAAAGCTGTTTTTTCTTTATCCTCTTGTGCCAGTGGAATTTGGTAATAACCACTCCGCAGATCAAGCACTGAGAACCACTGATTTCCCAACAAACAATCAAGGGCATCTTGCACTCAGGGAACAGTGTATTGGTCCACCGTAGTGCAGCTGTTGAGGGTTCGGTAATCAATGCACATCTGAATTTTGCCAGACTTTTTCCGCACTACCACAACTGGGAAGGCGTACGGGCTACGTGTCTCGGATATGATACCATGGTCCAGAAGTTCTTGGAGGTGCCGCCGCACGTCCTCCGTCTCTGAAAGGGCAATTCATCGAGAACGCTCCCGAAATGGTTGGGCGTCGTGAAGCCAGATAGAATGCTCCACTTCTTTAGCCAGCCCAACATCCCACTCATGCATAGAGAATACGTTCCCTCGAGCACTTAGCTTTTCCTGCAGTCGGGTCTTCCAGGCAGCTGGCACTGGAGAGCTCCCAAAATTGAACTTGGCAGGGTCCACAATCTGTGTTTGAGAAGATGGTGTAGGTGACACAGCTACCTCTGCTTCAACCAGTTCAACTATACATTGTCCCGGCTTCACGGTGATGTCTTTCCCTGTGGGGTTCACTACTAATACAGTCACTGAAGATGCAGCTTGCCCTCCAATATCGACTACCCCACTGGGAACCAGCATCTGCCTTAAAGGTCCAGAGTTCTTAGGTGGCTCTACCACAGCCAGCTTCTTGCTGTGGGTCTAGGCAATGCCCTTAGAGGCAGTGAGTAAAAACTGGCTGCCTCGTGCAGGCACCTTTTCGGGAGTCTCGCCTACATAATACAAAGCTCCCAGAGTGACATCGCTTTCAGGACTGGCTGAGGTCTCAATCCGCTGATATGCTCCAGCTCAAAGGGCATGCATGGACAAAGCTTTTAAATCCTGCTTCCCGGCCTTTTGCCGGCAATATCGCGCTAGCACCTGGAACAGACTGGAATTCGTTCCGACAATTATATTGGCCCCCTGCATCCACTTAGAATCTGGGCACACAAGTGCAGCAACAGCCACAGACTTACATACCCCAGCCACTTCCTTGGGGAACTGTAGCTGATCAATAACATATCCACTGTACAGGTAAACCTCTTGGCTTAAGCCATATAGCCCCAGCCCTGTTAGTGGTTGCAGTGTTAAATGCTTCAAAAACTTGTCATAAAAGGACTGGAATATGATAGTTACTTGTGATCCACTGTCTAACACAGCAATACACCTCTGTCCTTCTATCACCACAGGGACCTCTGCCCTAGGTCCCACTAGTCCTGATGCAAACTGAGCTGGGGTTCCTGGGCTGTCAGAGACTCGGGTCGGCTCCTTCCTTGATGCCTGCAGTCGCTGCCATACCAGGGACGGGTTTCCGTGACTTGTACACTGGAGTTTGAAATGTCTGTCTTCCCCGCACTGGTAACAAAATTGACTTCTCCCTTCGGGCCAGCGAGGCCATTGTGACCTGATAGCCAGTGAGCCTTGGGAGGCCCTGGGCTGATTTCCCTGTGTCACCCAGGCTTGCTGCTGCAGCACGGCCAATGGCTGTGGGGCATCGTTGTCGAAGTCAGTCACAGTTGGCATCTTGACAACCAATGCTTGTGGTGGGCACGGAGCCATGGCCAATCCCTGGGCTAGGGCTGGTGTTACTGTTTTGATAGAGGCCTTTACCGCTTGTAGGTTTTCAGCCTCCCTGATTTCCCGAAGTAACTGCCCGAATGTAGGGGGATTCTCTCTCCTCCCAGTGAGGTTGAGATCCCTTACCAGTTGCTCATCATAAAGTATTCCTAACCAGAGTTGCTGCAAGTGAACTTTGCCAGCCATCTCCCAAG
>JAGPOW010003316.1:68664755-68691371 GCA_030014935.1 Caiman crocodilus
GATCCCTTACCAGTTGCTCATCATAAAGTATTCCTAACCAGAGTTGCTGCAAGTGAACTTTGCCAGCCATCTCCCAAGTGAGTCCTCCTTGGGCCACTAGCTGCTGTAACACTCTCTCTAATCACAGGAGGTAAGCTGAGGCTGGTTCCCCCTTCTGTTGGTATGTCGTATGAAATTCCAGGAACAAAGTCTCAGCTTGCACTGACTTTCCAAAGATACTAGATAGAAGTTCGAGACACTGGAGAACGGAAATGTTGGAGTCTTCCTGCTTAATCATTCGAACCACTTCAAAAGCCAGATCTCGGAGACTCTCCAGCAGCCGCCCCCGCTTCTCCTTTTCTGAGACTGCCCACAAGGCCAAAGTCTCTGTCACATGGGAATGCCAAGCCTCAAAAGTCTCTTCCCCGGGGGAAGTGGGTCCTTCCCTGAAAATATGCAGAGCCTCTTGTAGGCGACCAACTCAGGTGATGGCTGGAGTGCCTCCTTCAGGGCTTTTCCCAATGCCTTTGCCCACTCTGGATCTGGTGCTCTGGAGCCCACCCCACTCTCAGCTGGGGCAGGGTCTTTAGCTCCTTTGGAGGAGGGTTCTTCAGATTCCTCTCCAGAGTCTGGGTGAGGAGCCGACCCCCCCCATCTACTAGAGTTACAGCCGAGATTTCCTTATCTGTGACCTCTAGCATCTGGGGAACATGCAGGGCATCCACTGAAATTGTCAGTTCACATACTGCCATCTGACGGTCCCCTCTCCCATCAGGGCACACTCCACGCACCCTACGTAGTCTAAGGCATCAAGAGGACCCCCCGAGCAGGTCCTGAATGGCCTCGGCCGAAAGGCCTTTGGGGATGTTGCTAATCACAATCACCCTCCCTGGGCTGACCTGCAGCTCCATGCTCCACTGCAGAAGCTCGGCCATGGCCATAACAACTGAGAACCCTCACGCCAACATGTGAAGGTTCTCCCACTTCCAACAGGGCTGCCCTCCAAACAGCTTCACTTGCCCTCAGAGCCTACAGTGCCCCCTCTGGGACAATCTCTGTCCCTCTGCCAGGCAGCTCTTCTCCTTCTATTCAGGTGGGTCCATTTTAGAGGCTGCTACACATACAAATCAATTAGCTCATTTATTCTTACTCACTGAAAGTGAGTTTAAAGACAATTATCTGGTTATAAGGGAGAAGGCTTTTTGATCTGTTGATTATCTGTTCTGTGAATTGCAGTACTATCTCAGAGACACAGTCATGGTTCAAGATTCCATTGTATTATGTGCAGTATGAGCAAATTGCCAAGAGACAATTCCTGTCCCAAAGCATTGACAATTGAAGTATAATGAAGTGAACTTGGGTTCATGAAAGCTTGTAATCTGTCTGTCTGTCTCTCTCTCTTTCATAAATTTCATAGATTTCGTAGACATTTGGGCTGGAAGGGATCCTGGAGGATCATCAAGTCCAGCCCCCTGTCCCGGGGGCAGAAAGTCAGCAGGGATCATAGGATCCCAGCAAAATAAGCATCCAAATGTGTCTTGAAGGCGTTCAAAGTGGGTGCTTGAACCGCCTCCAGCGGCAGTCTATTCCAAACCTCGGGAGCTCGGACAGTAAAGAAGTGCTTTCTTATGTCCAGTATGAATCGGTCACGGCAGAGTTTGTGACCGCTTGATCTTGTCATCCCTTGGGGTGCTCTGGTGAACAGATGTTCCCCCAAATCCTGATGAGCACCCCTGATAAACTTATAGGTGGCCACCAGATCACCCTGAGCCTGCACTTCTCCAGTCTGAAGAGTCCCACGGCTCTCAGCCTCTCATCATAAGGTCTGTTTTCCTGACTTCTGATCGTGCACGTGGCTCTCCTGTGCATCCTCTCAAGTGTCTCCACATCCTTTTTGAATTGTGGAGCCCAAAACTGGATGTAGTACTCCAGCTGTGGCCTCACCAAGGCCGAGTACAATGGGAGAATGACATCCTAGGCCATGCTTGAGAAGCATCTATGGATGCAAACCAGCGTTTCGGTCACTTTACTAGCCACAGCATCACACTGAAGGCTCATGTTAATCTTGTGGTCAACCATGACCCCCAAGTCCCTTTCATCTGTAGTGCTAACCAGCATAACACTACCAAGCCTATAAGTATGCTGCAGGTTTTTCTTCCCAAGGTGGAGAATCTTGCATTTTTCGGTGTTGAACACCATCAGGTTCTTGTCTGCCCAATACATGAGCCTGTCCAGACCTGCCTGGATCATCCTCCCACCCTCAGGTGTGGATGCTTTACCCCAGAGTTTGGTGTCGTCAAACTTGGCCAGTCCGCTTCTAAAACCAATGTCCACATCATTGATGAAGATGTTAAATAGTATAGACCCTAGGACATAGCCTTGAGGGACCCCACTGGTCACAGCACACCAAGAGGATTGGCTCCCGTTGACCACCACCCTCTGGGTCCTACCGTGGAGCCAATTCCCCAGCCAGTGGATTGTGGTGAGGTCAAGGCTTCAGTTAGCCAGTTTTGTCAAGAGGTGACCATGGGATAACAGATCAAAGGCTTTTTTAAAGTCAAGATATACAATGTCGATCTCGTCTCCCCTTTCCAGGTGATAGGTCACTTGGTCATAAAAGGAGATGAGATTGGTCAAGAGATTTCTCTCTCTCAATGAGATATCTCTCTCTTATATATCTTATTTAGCTGGTCTATAAAAGTGCATATCTACCCTGCCTTCTAACTGGCTGTAAGAGGATGGAGATACGATGAAACAACACCAATCAGCATAAGAGGCAGTGTTTTGAATGTAACAATGGACTAATTTTCCTAAGTGTCTTTATCTCTGCAAAACAGTTTTAGGAAAGACAATGGCTAAGTGAAGACTTTTGGGGAGGTTATGGGGAGGCTAGATAGACTTAAAAATGGCTATCCAATCTGATGTAGTTCACACAAGTGCAGACCTTAGGAGTAGATCCGGTCTCAGAAGTGAGTCTAAAACCTTAACAGTACAGAAGTTCCTGCACATAGATTTGTCTAAAAATGGCAGAACCTGGTCTAAGAAAGACCTGGATCAATGTACACTAAAACTTAATTGATCTAGGTTAGACCTCTAATGGTACTTTGGTAGTTACCTGCATAGCCTCAGGGCTGGGAAAGCCCAGAAGCTTTCCCCAGCTCTGGAGCTACACTTTTTCTACCTGTCCTCCTGGCACCAAGCTATTTTTAGCCCACTGGCCCCTTGCCCTTACCCCCCATGGATCAGCCAGCCCCCAACCCCAAATCCCTTATCCTGCAGGCTGCTCTCAGTGCCACTGTTTTTATCAGCATTTGCTGCTATCAGGAGCTGAGGAAAGAGATGAGTGGGAGAGATGCAAGGTAGGTTCACTGGGGTGCATTGGGGGGGCTAAAAACATCCCTTGGTCCCCCCCTCTGCAGACTCCACAAATCCGCCCCATCCCATCAAAACTTCCCAGACCTCACCAACCTCCTGCGGACCCTGCCAGTTTTACTTACCACACCACAGATCCCGCCTGCCCTCTCCATCCCTCCCATGAATCTTGCCTGTTTCCTGCCCCGCCTCCCACCTCCCCATTCCCCTGCAGACATCACCTGCACTCCCATTCCCCAGATCATTCCTGTGGATCCTGCTTGGCCCCTGCAATCCCCCTGCAGATTCTGCTTGCCCCTCCAGCCCCCGCAACCCCACCCATATCAATGTACCTTAGATTGGGTGGCAATTTTAGCCCTGTCTAACTTCTCCCTAGCATCTCTGAATGTCTGCACTTAGCCAAGGAGTCAGTTTGGTGGCTGGTCATGGGAGTGCTGCAGCTCAGGAATACTGCTTCTTAGATATAGTGTATGAAAACCAAGTAAACATAGTTTAGTAACATCTTGTTCAACATGTACATTTTATATAAAAAAAAACTTTTGTCCCTGGGAGGTTAAAGTAAGCATCAGTATCTCTGTCTGATCATCCAACACATCAGCTACTGAAGTGTCTGTATCTCTGTTGATAGAGGGCTGAAGATTCTGCAATCCAAGAAATACTTCTGCAGCTAAAAATGCCTTATTGATCCTAGAACTAAAATGTTCCCTAACCTGAACCTTCCTGTTCCCATAGCAGCTAAGTACAAGGGCTTATGACCCTTTCAATTCTAGCATGATTAAGAGAGCAACAGCCTGTAGCAGAGCAGGAAACTTAGATTTCCTGACATCCCAAAGCTTCCCTCTTTAGAAATATAACACAAATCTCATAACTCTCACAGGTCAGAGAATAAATGGAACCAATTTAAAGGCCTCTGAACGTAACCAGCTAGAAGATAATTAGGGATCCTAAAGTTCAAGTTGGGAAAAGCAGTTCTAGAGAGGAGCCTGAGGGAACTAAATAAATCAGGGGACAGCAACATTTGTAGGCAGTGTCAAAAACACCTGCAGTCTCGATTTTTAAGATGTTGTGTGCCAGGGCAGATGGCAGGGGAGCTATGAGGAGCCGAATCTTTGTTGTGGCAGCACAGCCCCAGCCCCTGCCCTGCCATCCATCTCAAGGCGCACATGCCAAGCAAAATGCCTTTGCATTCCTGCTCTGGCTCCCATGTTGCGTGTTCCTTACCCCTGGAATATACTCATCAGCCACCGAGACCTGACGTTTTTCTAGTCAAAACTTGGAATTGTTTGTTGAGCTTGAATAGATTTTGAAGATTTTGATCAGCTAACAATGTATTAGATGGACTGTATATGGTCATAGAGTCTTATGTAAATATTTTCCATATACATTTTTATATGCATTTTAGAAACATGTTCCTAAAATTTGTTCTTGCCAAAAAACTTTGGGACACAGAGTAGCCACCTAAGAACATTTTTGTGAACTTTCTAAAATGTCAAAAGACTTGATTAACCCAAGTGGAGGCTATAATAATAGGAAAAAAACCTTCAGAACTGCATTATTCCTAATTAACTCCATTTTCATCTATGCTGTTGGTGCAAATAAGTGAAGTTTTTTGGTTTTGTTTTTTTTACAGGGGAAATACCATAACTGCAAGTATTTTGGATTAGATCGTCACGCTTTTGGGTTTCAGAATCAGATATTAAAGTTATAGTTCTTTCTCTTAACTATTAGATTCCCATCTAAATATACATTCCCATCTAAATATAAGTCGTATAGGTTGCTTAGTATTTAGATTGTGTCAGGTCAGCATATACAACAGGTTGGGTTAAGTTCAGATTGTCAGCCTCAGCAGTGAATTTTCTTGCTTTTTGTGGTATGTGCCACAACTTTAATGTTTTATTTGTGTAGTATTTGTGTTTCAACATGCATTGCATTCCAAAGGACATTTATGTTACAGTAGTAGTACCATACTCTCTTTTTGTCTCTTAGATACCATATCCAAACAGGATGTTGGTGACCATGGTCTTCTTCCACAGATCTCTTCTCTTTCAGGCATGCAGAATTTTCAGTGTTGATGCATTCATCCGTTTAGACAGATTCTTGACATAAGTCAACCTCTGTCTTCCATGTTCTCTCCTTCAGTCCTTCAGTCTTTCCAGTTAGGACCATTCTTTCAATTTCCTTTTTCCTCATAATGGGTCCAAGAAACTCCAACTCCAACATCTTTTTGATGTTAATCAACAGCTTCCTCCTGCAGACTTCTCTTAACAAAATATCTTTATTTGAAGTGTGCCTTGCCCAACATACCTTCAAGATACACCTTAAGAACCACATCTCAGCTGCTTCAATTCTCTTTCCCATACTTGGCAGTATTGTCCAGTATTCTGATGCATACATGAGGACTGATATAATTTAATTTATCCCCATAGAAATTTTACTATTTGTCATATCTTTTGTAATATCGTTTTCATTTTTAGAATGTGTCTTTTGCCATCCCAATTCTTTTATTTCTTGATCACATTTACCATCTGATGTTATCCAACATCCCAAGTAGTAATTTACTGACTTGCCTTATCTGTTCCTTTTCCACTTTGATGCCACATACAGGAATGATCTTCTTCTTTGTAATTACCATGCATTCTGTTTTTCTGCAGCTGATACATAGACCTTTCTTCTCACTTTCACTAACAATTTTATCTAAAATTCTTTACAGCTTCTCTTCTGAATCGGCTATTAAGATTGTGTCATTAGTATAACATAAGTTGTTCAAATTCTGTCCACCAATGATCAGCCCTGGTAAATCCTCAACCTCCCTCAGTATTTTCTCACTGTACAAGCTGAACAATTCAAGTGAAAAAACACAGCCTTCCCTTACACCTCTCTTAATTCGGATAAAATAATGTAGTTCATTTTCTACCTTCCCTCCTGCCTTTTGGTTCCAATAGAGGTTTGTTAAAATTTTCAAATCTTTACCAATATCCAGTTCTTCCAGCATTTTCATTAACTCCTCATGCTTGACTCTATCAAAAGCTTTGGTATAATCAATAAAACACAAAAGAGGTCTCTCCTCATTTCTATTGCCCTCTCGAAAAGCATTTTGTACAATGAAGATAACATGTCTTGTACCTCAATCTTCAACAAAACCACATTGAACTTTTGGAATCTTGAGTCTTATTCAACTTCTATCTGTCCTCATCAGCACCTTTAATAGGATCTTTGTCTCATGGCTCATTAAACTGATGGTTCAATGGAGTTCCTATTAAATGGCTTCAGGTCTTTTGTGGAGTTCAATAAAGATCAATTTACTGAGGTCCTCCAGTATGTTTCCACTTTCACAAGTCTCATTAATAACAGTTGTTAACTTTTCTATACTAAACTCTTCCAAACATTTTATTTGTTCTGCTACAATCTCATCTGGTCCTATAGCTTTTTTGGTTTTCATTTGGTTGAAACCTGCTTGTACTTCTGACTTAAGAATTTTCAAAATGTCCATTTTCTTCTTAATAGATTACTTTTCTTCTCAATTTCCATAGAATAACTCTTCAACATACCCTGTCCATTTTTTCAATACTTGTTCCATAATTACATCACCATTCTTGGCTTTTAGAAATCCCCTAGCAGTACATCCTTCTTTGCCTGTGATATCTTTGATATTCCTATACATTGATGTAACATCTTTATCCTTTTGTTTTTCTATCTCTGTACATTTTTCATTAAGCCATTTTCCCTTTTCTTCACTGCACATTGATCAAATTCTTTGTCCAGTTTCTTATACTCTTCTATACTTTAGGTTTTCATATTTCTTCCATAAGTTCAAGGATTTCTTCAGCCATCCATTTCTGTTTCTTTTCCCTTACGTCTAATGGAATAACCTCCTTGGCTGTTTCAACTAGTGCTTCTTTGAATATTTGCCAGTTTGACATAGTTCCTTCATCTTCAAGTTCTTGAAAATGGTTTTTGACTGCAACTGTATATCTTTCTTTAATCAGATCTTTTTCCATTAGAATTATTAGTAGTAATTAATTCGAATTAGTAGTACTACTAATTCGAATTAATTCCATTAAAATTAATTTTGGGGTTCCTTTTAGCCTGCCTTAAGTATGTATGGGGAAAATAAAAGACTAATATGAGAAAGGTGGCATACAGATTTTTCTTAAGTTTTGAAAACCAACAGTAAACTTTTATCTATCAGTTTCAGCAAGTTGAAAATGCCTGACTTAAAAAGGAAACACTGTTTCTCTCATTGTGACTTGCAGTATCAACCTGGTATATGACCAGCATGTATATTAATATGTGTTTATTTTAGCAATAATCAGTGCCCTCTATAATAGCTTCAAGTGGTAGAGCAAATTTATCTTCATACTATAGGTGGATATGAGGGTATCTCTAATTTTGATTAAGTAGTGATGGCCAAAATTTAGTCATCTGTTCAATCATTATGAAAAATAACTATGGCCTAGTATAAATATCAAAAGCTGGCATTATTTAAGTAAATGCACCAGAATTTTTGGAAAGAAGGGTACGATGTATCCTGCTTTTACATGCAACTGCACCTGTCCAAGTAACACATAAATTAAAAAACCCTGAAATCGCAGGTGTTTGGTAACTAATTTCACAAGCTGTGTGATGTTTGACGTCTGCTTACAGGAAATAAGGACTATAGAATCCTATAGGGTAGGACTGTCAAATTCACCTTGTTCCCTGGGCTAGATCTGGTTTGCACAGGCTCCTCCCAGGCTGGTTCTGTGGGGCAGTGTTTGGAAAGCAGTGCAGGTCTGTAGCTAGTGGCTTCATGGAGCCACATTTGGGCAGCTTGGAGCAAGGGGCGTGCAGCAGCATAGAACTCAGGGGCAAGGGACAGAATTTACACATAAACCACAGAAACCGATTCACATCTGTAACACAACTGAAGTTCAATGCACATAAACTGCTTTGAAACTGGTTTAAGATAAACTTGGATGGACGTAGTATCAAAATTAACTGAATTAGGTTAAATCCATTTATTGAATTTCTGTCCCCTCCAGATTCAAGTTAATTCAGTCCCACAATGTACCAGGATGCTTTGCACCTCTGCTGCAAAACTCTCCCGTGCGCCCACCCCCCCTGGCCACTCCAAATAGTGGGTGGGCTACCTTTGACCCAAGCTGTCTGCTTCAGTTGAGCAGGGAGGCATGCTCTAACACCTGGGCCACTGCAGGCATATGGCTGAATTTCTGGAATCAAAAGTGAATATCTGTTCACTTGCCTGTCAGTTCAATATACGCAGCTTAGACTAGCATGTGAAGACTGAATTGATTCAGCTTCCAGCTTTTTAAGTGTCTGTACTTAACGGAGCTGGGCAGTGACACAGAGCTGGGGCATGCAGCTACATAGAGCCATGTTTGGGCAATGGCCCAGAGCTGGATCTTGGGGTGTGCTTCATTGTGGACACAGACATGACGATCGGTGGACATGGACATGTGTGTGACTATAGGTGGCAGTCCCCTGGCCCCTCACTGCTGCCTGAATGTACTCCTACAGCTAATGCACCTTAAATCTGCATGTGTAGATGCACCCATTGAGACAAGCAAAGCCAAGAACCAAGTCTGATTCTGCATGTAGTCATTATTTATTTGTTTAATTATGTCACAGATCTACCTGCCTGCTGTCAGACTTGCAAGTTATGTCCCAGTGATTTTCAGGTGGAAAATGAACTATTCTAGTGGTTTCCAACTTTCTGGTTCTGTGGACTGGATGAGTGATGCACAGTCGGCACAGAGTTGGTCCGTGGATGCAATGCTGCATGCTCAGATGTGTCAGACCGACCCTGTGTGCCTGGAACCAGCTATGTGCTGGTGCGATATGGTGCACAGAGCCACATTATCCATCCTGCAGGTCTCCCCACAGGTACAGAAATGTGGCAGCAGACGAGTTATAGTACTTCTGTCACCGCTCCCCTCCACCAAATTTTTGGACCCTTGGGCAGCTCTGTGGGCCAGATGATATAGCTCTGTGGGTCAGATCTGGTCCACAGGCTGGGGGCGTTGAACACTGCCAATCTATTCTAATATGTCCTATAGGAAAAAAAATAAGTTTTGCCCAAAGAAACTTTTTTTTGTATTGCAACTATAAAAATGATGGTTCTGGAAAGCATTCTACAGGAGCCTTTCTTGCAGGCTCTGATTAATATCTGCTTGCAGGGAGAAAATAAGGCAGAGAGTTAGGCAGACAGGGTGCTGTCCAGACTGAGAGTCAGTAGAGACTGCTGCTCAGGCTCCTGGGCAGGGAGAGAGGCAAAATGTATTCTCCTGAATTCTCTACCTTACAGACTGTTGTTAATATGAAGTTGACAAGAGCCTGCCAGGCAAATTCCATTTGAATTTCTCTCAGAAAGAGAAATCATTTTAGGGAAATCATTCTCATGATTTTCTTTTTAAACATTTTTACTTTTTGTTTTAATTTAAGAGGAAAAAAATACAAAAATGCAAAATTTTTGAGCAGAAAGTTCTATTTTCTGGCCAAAAGTAGGGAAGAAAAAGAATTTATCTTCATCAGGCTAGCATGATGCTTAGCTACAGCTTTCTAAGCCTGACCCATGTCATTAGGCAGCTCTGATTGAAAGCTGGGCAGCAATATCATCTACCAAAGCTAGCAGTGTAACCTGGGGGTTACCATGGACAATAAGCTGAATATGAGTCAGCAGTGTGCCCCTGTTGCCAAGAAGGCTAACAGTATACTGGGGTGCATTAGTAGGACCATTGCCAGCAAATTGAGGGAAGTGATTATTCCTCTCTATGCAACACTGGTGAGGCCACGTCTGGAGTTGTGTGTCTAGTTTAGGCCCCCCACTACAGAAAGTCCGTGGACAAGTTAGCGAGAGTCCAGCAGAGGGCAAAGAAAATAGTGAGGGGGCTGGGGCTCACGACTTCTGAGGAGAGGCTGAGGAAACTGAGTTTATTTCATTTGAAGAAGAGAAGACTGGGGGATTTGATAGCAGCCTTTAACTACCTGAAGGATGGTTCCAAAGAGGATGGAGCTAGACTGTTTACAGTGGTGGCAGATGACAGAACAAGGACAATAGTCTCAAGTTGCAGCAAGGGTGGTTTAGGTTGGATATTAGGAAAAACTTTCTCACTAAAAAGGTAATAAAGCATTGGAACAGGTTACCTAGGGAAGTGAGGGAATCTCTGTCCTTGGGGGGTTTTAAGGCCCAGCTTGACAAAACCCTGGCTGGAATCATCTAGTTAGGGATGGTCCTGCTTTGAGCAGGCTGTTGGACTAAGTGTTTCTAGGATTCTAAGTTTATACTTCCCGGGTCTCCCTGTCCCACTTAGCACTTTTGAACTTTGTGCACATATTTTTTAGCATTATAAAGTTCATGTTGTCAGAGATTAGAAAGAGACTTAAAACTTTAACATGAAAGATCTTTCTTTCCATTTCTTTTTTTTCTCATTCCATTTTCTAACAGCAAGGTCTCCAGATATATTGCCAAGAAAGGAGCATTTGTCTTTTTTATTTATATTTTTGTAAATGCCAATGAGTTTCAGCCTTAGACCAAACCCTCCTAAGGCCCAACACTGTACAAACACAGAATGGGTAGAGAGGCCTTTTTGACAGGTTCATGGCAACATTCATGTGGATGATGGTACACAGAATATGTTCTGTGAGTGGGACTGCAAGCTTTCAAAGAATGGCTTTTCTCAGTCTGGCAATTTTCCTGTCATGGTGAGAGAGAGGGAGAATACTTTCCTGTTGAACAGCTCATTAAGCAGATATGTTTCTACCTTTTAGTAGGTGTAATAATGCTGCAGTTCCAAATAAAGATGTGGAAATATGATGATCCAGGTTTCCATACAAAGGTTTTTTTGGTTATTCCATAAAGCCCAAGTGCTTGTAATTGTATTAGGAACCTCTCTTCTGAGGCAGGGGTAATTGAGATGTTGGATTTTATAGAGTGGGCTAGTGGTTATGCAGGTTTGGATCCCTGATCTCTTGTGTGCTGACCTTTATAACTTCAGGGAATCCCACTGCTCTCAAATTATTTCATAAATGAGATACAAGAGAAATCCTATCCAGTATGATTTTCCTTAATGATGTACTGCATTTACTCAACTATAAGACAAGGCTTCTTTCCCCAGTCAGCATGGGAAAATAAGCCTCTTGTCTTATATTTGCATAATGGCAACCCCCTCCCTCCATTAAATACATTGGCTATCATTAAATTGCTCCTAAAAGCAGCACGTGCTTAGTCAATGAAACCAACTTTGAAAACGATTGAATGCATCCAATGCTGAGCAAACCTATAAAACACATGGCCCATATTGGGCAAATACCCTTATGGGAACGTTGGGGTTTTATTTTGAGTGATCCTTAAAAAAAAATGGGCAGTTGCTGCTCAGGAGAGAACGAGCACTGGGCCTGAAGTTACTACAATACCAGATCAGCACTTGGAGAGGCCAGAGCAAACTCTGTTACCCTCCCTTAGTGCCAGAAATGCTGATGGTACCCCTTTTATTTATCTATTTATTTATTTATTTATTTTTGGCACTTGAAAAGAAATGGATGGATATTCCCTCCATAAGGAAGTACTTATGTACTATAATACCAGGCCGGCACCAAGAGGACCAGAACCAGCCCTGACACCCTCCCTTTGGTGCCAAAAATGCTTGATCTTAGCCAAAAGGCCAAGATTCTGATTATAATCTAGCACAAGAATATACTACCACAGCGCATCTACGTAACATCTGGTGCCCATTGTGCTCGATCCCCCTCAGCACCACTCTTTTTAAGTCATGCTGAACCACTGCATCAAATACATTTGATTTCCTCTTCACTCCCACAGTTGAGTAGTGCCTGTCTTTCTCATTTCCACTGGTTCCCGTTTCATCTCAACTGTTAAATGTCTAGCAAGCATCACCAAAATAGTGTGTAGCTGAGAGGCTCTGTCACCCCCTTGCTCAGCCTGTTGCATGGGATTAATGTGGCCCCTTTCCCTCTGGTGTGGAGACAGACCAGGCAACACTTGACCTTTTTGGCATATACATTTTTGGAGGGTCTTAGGACTTGTGACAAAACCACTCAGTTCAGGCTGCAAGAGGGGAGTGGTAGGGGGAGGCTCATGGAGTATCTGGAGTACACGCACATACTGAGCAGTGCTTGGCTGTGGGGTCACCTTGTCTTAAAATACTGTTGACTCTGCTGTTCACAGCCCAATGAACTGTATGATAAGTCATAAGCCTTTTGGCTCTGGACTAATATCATGCACAGTTTGTGTGTGTGTGTGTATGTATTGTGTGTGTGTGTGTACACACACACACACACACACACACATATATATAATGGTGCTCAAAAGTGTGTTTATGGAGTACTTATGCTGAAATTCGCAGCAGTCAGGGTTGGGGCCTGAGTCATATGCAGCAATGTCCTGTTCCCTTGTGTAGTTTTTGTCTTTTTAATTCATGACTCTTAACATCCACTAATAACGTTCAGTCTGTTCTCCTCTGTTCCTTTTTCTGCCCTTACTGTCACATGCAGCTCACTTCCACATTGTGCTAAAGGAGAGAACAGTGTCTCACAGGGAGCATCTGTCAGTAAGGGGCAGGGGTGGAAGGCTGGAGAGGGGTAGAGGGCAAGAGGGCTATCTGATTCCAGTTCTACTTCTGTTCTGAAAGAATTTGTACTTAGGTAAAAGTGGGACACATTTGGTAAGATGCATATCTTCCCAGTAGGGATCAGGTAGGTATGTTAATACACATATTTTATAGAGCTCCCTATTTCAGAACAATAATAGATGTTTTGCTATCCTTAAAAACAGAGTTCTCCTCCTGGAACCAAGGGAAAGGGGGAGTCACTGAGCCATTTTAGGGTCAGAGGAATTCTGTAGAGATGGCCCAGACCATACCCTAAACCTAGGATTTTGAGGCTGTCCTCTTCATTTGTAGAGCAGCAAACAATGCATGTGCTGGGAAGTTAGTGATGTTTCCACTCTCCAGCTGCCCTCTGCTGTGGGACTGGCAAAAGAGCAGGTGAACTTTACACAACATCCTCAGACTGAACAACACAAACCTGGAAAAACATGGAGAGAATGATCAGTTTTACTGAACTGATCTGAATGCTTGATTTTCTTCTTCTGATAAAGTCATGATTCACTTTAAAGATTGTTGTCATTCATTTTGTATAAAAAACAATGTAATTTCTAGCCATCATGATTTACAAAAAAATGTTTTCCCCCAATAATCTATGTCAGCAGACAGTTACAAATTTTTGTTTAGAACTGACTGAAGGCATTTTAAGAGCTGTAATTTTTATTTCTTTTAAATCAACCTGCAGCACTTAAGTCTCTGGTTATGAGCACAACTGAAATATTATCTTTTACTGTAATCTTTCCTGACAAAGGACTATATGCAGCTTGGACCTTTCTTCATACTGATTATCAGAGCACTGGAAGTCTGGGCTGGGGTTCTACATATCTCAGAGATTTTTAACTGTTGACTATTTCCATGATGTCTTGAATGCCTTCCACACAAAATCAGTGGTAATAATGTAGTTCCTAATGTGCTATGTGCTCTTCAAGACAAGAATTGAGTTTCTGAAAATTCCTAACACACAAGTCACTGATGCAATGCATAGTCTCTGACTAGGATCACATTCTAGTTTCATCAACTATTTTACATTATATTGTAACAAATTTACATTGTAACTATTTTACGTTTACATTGTATGTTCTTGCCATTACTCCTGCTGGTTTCAGTATTGCCTCTAGATCCAAAAAGATAGTTTCCATTTATTTAAGCTATATCTAAAACACTTTAATTGTTATTTATAAAAATAATTTGAAGAAAATGTATTCCATGAACAATTAGAAGAAGAAAAATGCATATGGAAGTTATTTCATAGATTTCATAAACGTTAGGGCTAGAAGGGACCTTGTGAGATCGAGTCCAGCCCCCTGCCCAAGGGGCAGGAAGTCAGCTGGGGTCAGATGACCCCAGCAAGATAAACATCCAAACACAACTTGAATGTGTCCAGAGTAGGTGCTTAGGGTAGACTCTGGAGACTTGGACAGTAAAGAATTTTTTCCTTATGTCGCATCTAAAATGGTTTTCCAGTAGTTTGTGACTGTTGGACCTAGTCTTCCCTAGGGGAGCCCTGATGAACAGAGGTTCTCCCAGGCCCTGATGTATACCCCTGATGTACTTATAGGCTGCCACAAAGTCCCCTCTGACCCTACACATTTCTTGACTGCTGTTCTTTCAACAGTAGTCAGTTTTTCCAGTAATACAAAATCCACTTTATATATTAGGTGCTTAAGTCTCATCTGTCGTAAACTGGCATAGAACTGTACAGACATTCAAAGAGCCTGAGATAGAATCGATTCAGTCTTTTCAGGTTTTTCTGAGCTGCATAGATTGGATCAGGAGTGAACAGAATACACATTCGCCCTTTGTGCGGGGGCACAGAGATGCCTTCACTGGCCGAGGCCAGTAATTTATACTGCTCTCAGCTGCAGAGAAGGGAGGAGTATCTATTCTGTGCACCCTTCACAGCTGTTTTGGCTGTGTTGGGGTCGTGGCAAGTCCACGTGGTGGAGGGCCTCTACTTTTCCACTTCCTTTTCTCCAGCCTCTACTGACAGCTGGAAAAGGATAGGGCCAAGAATTGAAACCACACTGGCCAGATGGGCCAGGCACTAAGGAAGGGGAGAAACCTTCCTTACACAGCCCCCACCCCAGCTGTGCCCATCCCAGATGGGGTGGGAGCAGGGACCTCCATTCCCCCCCTACCCAACTATCACACAGTCCAACTGACAGGCACAGGCAGGATGTAGGGTTAGGGAGTAGGGGCTTTGCCACCTCGGCTCTGTTACAGCCCAGGGTTGGGGCTGACCCAATGCTTGGCCAGAGCAGACAAGTGCTGGCCAAGGCTAGGCCACCTGCCTTGTGAGGCAGGATTAGAAGGGGAGCTGCAAAGGCACCTGGGATGCTGAGGGACTCCTACCTGACTTGAATTGGGAGGTGTTCTGATGTAGAAGTTTGATAGACTTCAGTGGACTAACTTAAAATGATTAAATCTGATTATGCATCCATCCAGGTCTATCTTTGACTGTGTTCCACTGGTTTTTAAACCAGACTATGTACATTGAACTTCTGTTCTGTTATAGATTTAGGCTGGTTTCTGATCACTTATACAGGTTTATGTGTAATGTCTGTACCTAGCCCAAGTGACCTGCTATCCCAAATTTTCTGGACAGTCCCAAATTTCTAAGATATGTTCCTGTATCTCCTAATCTTTCAACATGGGACTTACGTCACAAATTTGAAAAACTGATCCCAAGTTTCCAACTTGGATACCTTTTTTGTGCAGCCAAGGTAATTAGCATGTCCACAACATCACACTAAGACCGGTATGTGAACTGGAACCAGAAATTACATAGTTTCCCATCTGTAGATCATGTTCTGGCTTATGCTTCCTGAAAGTTTTTCATTTTATCAGTTGACCTCAATGGAGAATTTGTCCCTGTGTCTGTGCAGAGATTGTTTGGTATATTGGAACCAATGTTCTTGTTCTTTATTTTTCTCCCCTACAATGGATCCAGTCCATTTTTACTGTTGTATATTCACCAAAGTTGGTAGGCACATTTAACCCTTACTTTGCTGTTTCTCTAGCAATTGTGGAATAAGTGTGTGGGGCAGTTTCAATGAGATATTTATATTATTCTCTTTATATACTGCTGTACCAGCAGCACTGGACCAACTAGGAAAGGTCCAAATGTTGTTCAGTGAGTCAATAGACAGTATGCTTTGTATACCAAAATCTTGCTGAGCCTCTAAAACACCCCAACTTAGCCTGCTGCTTACCTCAAGTACAGCTGCATCCCTCAAAAAGCCTAGTTCTTTTTGTACTTCCAAAGGGCCTGTGTTTTCCATTGCACAATTGGACACCAGTTGGTGTTGTTGTTCGTCCTTTGAATTTGAAGATAACCATGACATTACTGGTTGGTTTGGTATCTGTGAGCATGAGAGTGAGTGATCAGGCCACCTTGTGCTTTGAACTATCTGTGGCTCACTAAGCAAGCAATGCCACTTTGGCCTGCTTGATCAGCAGTGGATATGCTGTTGTCGTGAGATTTGCTCTGTGCTTTTGCTCTGTGTCAGCAGTTATCCTCCACTCATAGACTGTAGCTCCAGTATGGATGAGGCTTCACCAGGTGAAACAATCATAAGCGAGATCTTCTCAAGACTTTGGGTCAATGTTGAAACATTTCAAGGATGACTTCGTTTGTCCTCCCTGAGGGTGCTTTCCTCCTTGAGCTCCCTATAGAAGATTTTCTTTGGCAGTTGCTCATCTGACATTCTGGTGACATGGCCTGTCCATCTTGACAGATGTAATCAACAGGGTGTGGATGCTTGGGGAAAAAAATAGACACTTATATTGAGCCCACAGAACCCAATTATACCCAATACTGTTGCACCAAAGTGCCTGAGATTCCAGTTTTAGGAATGGGAAGGAGACAGCCTGAATACTCCCAAAAGCAATCCTACTCTGTATGCCAGTTCTATTCCATCTAGGGACAATTAACACCTTTCTACATAGAGCATTCTCCCAATACATTGGTAGAAACACTTCTGAACTGAGTAGCATGCTTTCATTCAGACTGCTCAAACTCACTAGATGGGTAGTTACTCATTTGGGAGCCCTGTACCAGAATATTTAATGGAGGAGAAGGGTTTACTGGGCTTTAGCAAGGCTAAGGCAAGTGTCCAAGAAGCAGAAGACCCAGGTCCTAGGTTCCTGTCATGCTAAGGAACTTTGAGCATCACCTGGCCAGGCACTTCGTACAGTTGAGGGTAAATTCCACCCCTTCCTTCAAAGTCAGGTGACTGGGAAGCCCAGACTGAGAAAGTCAGGATATCCAAATTACAGCAAATAAGTGTTTCCAAATAAGTGTACTGTTGGGCAAAAGCTAGGCCTCATTGCCACTGCTGCCTAATTTTGCTCCTTTTCCCACTTGGGCTGAATTTGTGTGTCATCCCAGAAGCAGTAATTTTGGAAAAGAGTGAAAGTGGAGTTGACGGTCACCCTGGATCTCTTCTAAGTTTGTTTGGAAAAGATTTTTTTTCATTTTTTGTTCTTTTTTTATAACTGTTTTTGTGTTTTGAATTTCATTTCTGCTATAAACTTAGCAAAGTACTTATTCCTCAGTCTCTGTATGATACTCACAGCTGTTTTATATTCATTGGTAAACATAAATAAAATATATGTTCTGAAGCGATATATCTTCCATTGTAATAACTCAAAACTGCTGAAATGTTTCCTTTTAATCTAGACAAAATCATTCTAGGCAGGGACAAGATGTTCAAGACATAAGGAATAATTTTTAAAAGAAATTTTATTATGTGAAAACAAGGGTATAATAATTAAAAGTTTGATATAGCTTTTAATCATAGCTTCTGGTATGATGAACTCTTTAGTGATATCTGAAGATTTCTAAGAACACAGAACTCTTGAATCTATTTCTCTAACACATTATTGTATACTCTGACATCACAATGATAGGTACGCTGCAGTATAAAAGCCTAAAATCACAAACAAGATAAAATAAGCAAATCAGTGACGTATTTATCAAAAAACATGAGTAAACCTTGTTCATTGATTATAATGTTTTCACTTGGAAGAAATTAGGTTCTCAGATCTACAGTGACTTCATAGGTTTATAGGAGAAGAAGGTCATTTCTAAGTATTTTTAGAGTGTCTCAATATTATACATAACATGGGTCTCATTTTAATAGAGAGGTTCTCCTGTGGGCCAACTGTCCACCTATTCATGATCTTGTGAGCCCTATCCCCAACTCATAATGGTGTAACATCCCTGTAGCAACTACACTTTCCAAGTAGGTATGCAGTACAGTAGTGCTTTTCAACCAGGGTGTTGCAGGGTGCTGCTCACCATGGTTCTGCTGTGCAGTATTAACACTGTTAGGTATACAAACATCTAGACATGATTCACAAGATAAACCTAGAGACCATGTTCACACATGCCTTTTGCGGGGTCTTAAGGCAGTTTGAGACATCAGAGAAGGCACATTAGAAACTAAAAAATGTTCCAGCACAGATTCTACGTTAGATACTGGGGAATTCTTGTATAAAAAGAAAATACACTGGAAAAAAGCAGCATGGGGCACACTCCTGGAGCATGCCTGGAAGCAACTGGAGGATGGGTCCTCCAAGGAAATGCTCTAGCTCCTGGTCAGAGGGTCTCTATTCTGCCACATGCCTCTGTTGCTCCAGCATCCTGCCTCAGTGTATTGGAGGATATAGAAGAGGGGCTTGGCTGGTAACCATGGCTCAGAGCTGGCTGGGACCCAGAGTCTGTTCTGAGTTGCTCCAGAGTCTGCCTGGCATCCAAGGTCAGCCCTGGGCCCAGGCCCAGTAGCAGGAACAGGCAGGCTGCCTTATAGCCATGCACAGGGGCCAGCTGTGCCCATGTCCCAAAGTTGGAGGCACCTGGTTCTCAGCTTCAGCCCAGCAGCAGAGTCAGGAAACCTGCAGGCTGTGGCAGGGACCATGGGCAATCCCCGTAATCAGGGATGTGGGTTTTGCTGTGGAAACATGAATTTTCCTTTTTAAAGGGAAAACCATGGGTTTCCCCATTTGCAGAGTTCCAGCCTTCAAACTGGGTGGGAAAGTAAGTCAGGGCAGCTACAGGGTGGGAAAGTAAGTCAAGGCCTAATGATGTGTGTGTGGGGTGGGTATGGGAAATGTGTGGGGAAGGGTAATGTGTGGGAGGGATGGGCCCCCCTGGCCCCTCACAGTACACAATTTTTGCCACTGGTGGTGGCAGCCAAAAGCAAGTCCATAGGGCGCTCGTGGTCCACTGCAGGGAGAGGCCTCCAGCAGCACATGGCACTGCCTAATTCCCAGGGGTTACATGTGATGCACAGAGCCAGTCTGGCCTGCTGGCGTGTGTCTTCAAACAGGGCCAAGCTGTCTCCTGCCTCCATGTGGGGCTCCCAGTACTTCACTCAGGAGCTGTGCCACATTGGCAGCTCCTGCCTGTACCGGGGGGACCCCTACCACGTGGAAGCCTGACCTGATGGTGCATGGCTGTCATATGCAGGGCCAGAAGCTCCATGTGGAAGTAGGAGCCAGCGTGGTCCTGCCCAAAGGTGCATGCCGGTGGACCGGGCTATCTTTGTGCACCATGTGTAGCCACCAGGACTCAGGCAGTGCCATGTGCTGCTGGGGGACTCTGCCTGCTGTTGGCTGCTGCCACTGGTGGCAGGGGCTGTGTGCCATGGGGAGTGCCAGGAATGCAGCAGGGCCTCCCCCCCACAAACCCCACACCCACACTCTCCCACAAACCCCAGACACCCACCCACATTCCCCCACAAACCCCACAACCCCCTCATGAGCCCCCTCACAATCCACCCACACCTACCCACCCCCATCCACATACCCTTAAAACCCACCCACAAACCCCATATACACACACACCTACAAACCTCACACACTCCTCACAACCCCCCTAACCCCCCCAGATCTCACAGCCTGCATGTCCAAATGCTAAACAGGACAGGACTTGCTGGCTGGAGCTGTGGTTGCAAAAGCAGCTGATGCATTTTACAGCCCTGCCCTGTGCCCACATCAGTGCTGGGACATGCGGTCCTGACCTGGGGGAGTTCCTGGTCCTGGGAACCACTTGGGTGGTGTAATGGGCTGCAGGGTGGGGTGGAGGTGGCAGCAGTGGGGGAGTTTAAGGTGGAAGTCGGATCTGTGAGTGTTTGAGAGGCCAGAGGTGGCAGCAGGGGTGTGAGAGAGGTATAAGGCGGGAGGGGGAGATAGGGAGTGTTCTGGATAGGAATGGCCACCAGAGCCAGGCTTGGAGCTCTTCTGCCCCCCAAAGCAACCTGTGCAGGGGAAGGCTGACCTGAAAGAGAAGGGTCTTGCCCAGCCTAGTCCCTGAGCTCCAGTCAAGGGCTTCCTGGGAACAGCATGGGAATCGCCAGAGCCTGGGTACAGGTGCAAGGAGCAGAACAGCAAGGGCTGGCACTGCTTAGATCCACAAAGCAGTGGATGGGACAGCTGTAGCTGGCGCTAGGAGGGAGCTGCTACTGGAAGGGAGTTAGTGAGGGGCAGTCAGGGACTGCAGGTTAGAAGTGAGGAGCACTGGTGGGGCTGTGGGTTGGAAGTGAGGGGCAGGGGCAGGGCACCAGCATATCAGTGCTGCTCACTGCTACAAAGCAGCTGCAGGTCCAGCTGCAGTTTTCTCCATGTCCTAGTGAGTGAATGGGGGAGGAGGAGCTCTTGATTTTTTCGTGATAGAAAAAACAAAAAGCAAATGCCAAAGTGTATAGATATTTAGAATTAATTTTATTATGCTAATAGAGACACTGGTAGACACTGGTAGACATCCAAATTGCTTTGAAATTATAAATATATCAATAAAACGTTGCCCAGCTGATCTCTCTCTCTCTGTATAGTTGTATTTCATTTTAATCATGGAGGAACACACATTTGGGGTATTTTAATGAGAGAATTTGAGCATTTTTTTTGTCAGAGAATTTGCAGTTTTTAAACAGAGAACACCCTGCTGGTAAGGTGACTCAGACAGAGGAGCCTGCCCAGGGCTGGTACCAGGGTCCCAGCTGGAGGGTAAATGAGATGGCTGAGCTCCTGGCCAAGAGGAAATGCTTCGACAGTTCAAAGCAGGCCACTACAATGAACACATCTTCCAGGTGATAGCTGCCCAGATGGCAAAGCGAGGGCACTGGAAGACATGACTGCAGTGCTGCATAAAGGCCAACTGTGCAGCCACAGTCCACCGGCAGCTGACCCAGAGGTGCAGGCCACTCTGTTGCAGTACTCATACCTTAGCTCAGGCAGCCATGCAGTCCCCATCTGGGTCTGGCCAACATGCAGCCATGAGGTCTAACAGGGTAGATGCTGTCACAGGTGGCAGCAGGTCACTGCCATGCAGCAGCTCCCATTGCCAAACCACTACAGTGGGTAGAGGGTTCAGGGGCCACTATAGGTTAGGACCGATGCAGCAGTCTAGCTGGCACAAGGGACTAGTGTCCCCAGATACCAACTGGCCACGCCTCAGAAGCTTCTGAAGGCAAGTAGCCCTGAGCTGCTCGCCAGGACAGCTTTTTATACTGCTGGGGCCAGCATAGGTGCTGAAGGTCTGGGTTGAGGTCTGGGATCTTGGCTAAAATTATGGGAGGAGCTTTCAAGGATCAGTTTGCCCCAAGTGGCACAATTTGCCCCACACCAATGTGTATGTTTAGGCACATGTGCTGAGGCACAAATCTGGCACAAATTTGTGCTGCTGCTACTTGAGCTGCTGAAGGATATGTGTCTACAAATGTGGATGCACCCAGAGATTTCAGGTAGGAATTAGTAATGTCAAAAATATTCTTCCCTCTTTTGGTCTTCCTGAGTTCTTTGCAACAGACAAATTGCTCTATTAGTAGGCAAGACAAGAGTGAAAGCTAGGAGCTGGCATTTTCTAAGGAGTATATTGAAGCCTAATAAGAGGTGCTTTTAGTCAAATGAGGGCTGCCCTTGAGTCTGAAAAAGTTTGAGGATCATTGAAGTAGAGGGAAAGTATTTAATGTGTTCTACATCAGCCTGAGTTTCTATCTGTAAATACAGTGTACATAATACCATGCGACCAGTTTGCTTTTGAACTATCAAAAACATTTTGTCAGCCACTGTTCAGGAGCTGCTGTACTAGATCATTTCAGCTAACCAGTGGATGGAATTACCTGACATGGACATTCTAACCTTGTTTTGTGCTCTGTCTGGAAGCAGGCCTAAAATCTGGAGATGTTTGGCTTTCCCCTTAACGTATTATCTAATATATCAGCACTAAAGAAAAAGCTGGGGAGATGAGGAAAAAAAGAGTTAGATGCTTAGAATTTGCTAGTAGCTCCATTGCTTTGGGAAGTAGCAGCATTAACAAAGAGCAGCTGGGCACACAGTTTATATCCTCATTAGAAATTTGTCTCAAGCACATGTGTTACAACTGCTGATTGTATTTTTGTAGACAACTGAGGAACAATGCACTGAGGTAGTAGTGAGAAGTGTTGTTTGTTTTAATTTTCCCTCTTCGATATAGCAGAACAATGGGAGGAAGAGATTGTGAGTAGCCTAGTGGTCTCTGCGATCATGTCAAAGGCCTTTATAAGCCTGGATATTCCATCAAGTTACTGGAGTCTAAGGAATACAAGCTTTGTTCAGCAAGAGCTGATTATATTTTTGTAGACATCTGGGGCAGAGTATATTGAAGTAGCAGCACTGCAAAGAAACTGTGGCTAATACCAGATCTGACTTTCTGACTCTGCAGCCAATGTCCATCATTTTTAACTATATCAACCAGGAACAACCTCCAACATGAGCCTGAAATGAGTCTGCAAATCACACCTCCTTGGGCACAGACAGAAGTGACAATTCTTGCCCAATCTGGCCATAAAAAGTGGTCTATAGCCATGACCAAACACAAGCCATGCCTCTGCTTCAAACATGACTGGTTGGGTGAAAATTTGAATCCTCATTGCAGGCGGAGTCAGATGAAGATGTTTCAAAACAGAGCATCTTCTGTAACTTCTGTTTGCCTTGCCTGCCAACCTGTTGCTGTTTTCAGAATGGGAGTGGGGAAAGGGAGCAGAGGGAGTTTGGTCTCGGGGCTTTTCAGCCCCTGTTGGAGGGTGGTGTGTGTGTATTGAAGCCCCCCTGAAGTGGGAAGGACTCCAGTTCACCCACTCCATCCTCCAATGCCAACTGGGGAGCCCCTAGCATGAGCTCCCTCTGCTCCCTTTCCCCACTCCCATTCTGAAAACTTTGCCCCTTTCCTCCCTTCCCATTCTGAAAACTCTTAAAAAATCCACCCCTGCCCAGAGGAGGAGCTGTTGCTAGGGAAAACCAGCTGCAGCCTCCCAGCCAACAGCTAGACTCCCCTACCCCCTGGAACCAATTGTGAACTTCAGTTTGGTCTGGGGGCTTGTTGTAACTCAGAACACTTCCTGAAAAGTGTTCTCTGTTACAGTGGGGAGCTGCACTTCTGTCTGCGCACTTTGGGTGTGTCCACAGATGCAAACACGTGCATTTGCAGCAGCTCAAATAGAAGCAGCGCAAATTTGAGCAGGGGCTTTTTGCCTCAGTGCACATGCTTGGACATGCACTTTGTTGTGGAGCAAATTGTGCCAGTTGGGGCAAAATAACCATGCCTGGCTCCTCCTGGATCTGTGGCCAGGGGGAGCTAGAGCCCAGGGCCAGAACCTGTGCTGTCCCCAGCAGTATAAAAAGCTGCCCTGTCTTGGCCCCATCAATACAAAAAGTTGCCCTGGCTTGGCCCCATCCATACAAAAAGCTGCCCTGGCAAGCAGCTCAGGGCTACTCGCTCTCAGGAGCTTCTGGGGCCCGGCCACTTGGTACCTGGAGACACTACCCCTTGTGCCAGCTAGACTGTTGCAGCAGCATCCTAAATCCATTTTTAAAAATATCCCAAAATCCATGCTTTTCCACGATTAAAACAGAAGACTACTCTACACACACACACACACACACACACACACACACACATCTCTAGAGGGAGAGAGACACAGCAATCAGTTGGACAATGATTTATTGGTATATATACAATGTTAAAGCAATGTGGAAGCCTACCAGTGTCTCTATCATTATGATAAAATAAATTCTAAATACGTATATATGTTGATGTGTGCTTTTGGTTTTCTTCTCACATGATGGGTGTGTGATGTGAGGATGTGGTATTTGCAGGAAGGAGGTGGGAAGGGGTGTGGGGGAAGGAGGATGGGTGTGTGTGGAGGGATGTGGGTTGGTGTGTGGATGGGTGTGGGGCGATTCCTAGTGGGATTGTGGGTGTGGGTGACCTTGATTTTAACATTATCAGATAGGATCTAATGTAGCTTGACATTAGAGAATTCATTCTTTGATTTGATTAATAGTACTCAGACCCTACTAAAAGGTGACTTTTTTACTCTAAAATGAGTTACCGGCTTTTGTAGGTAAAGATTGCAACAGTGATTAATTACTTGTTATCCCTGTGTTTCCAAGGGGATTCAGAAACTTTGTTCAAATAGCTTTATACAGGATGAAACATTAAAATACAAAAAACAAAAGCAACAACCAAAAACCTTTGACGTATGAAGGAGTTGTAGTTGTGACATCATTACATAAGCCACATTGTACAGGCTATGTGTTTTTGTAATGAAGTAAACAGTAATATAAGTGTTGAATCTGAAAGGAGCAGAGGCTAGGGGCCAAAATTACACATGAACCAGTATAAGTGATTGGAAACTGGTTCAGATCTGTAACACAACAGAAGTTTGGTGCACATAAATTGCTTTCAAAATGGCCAATACCACTTTAAGATAAACCTGGATGAATGTTGTATCAGACTTAACTGATTTAGGTTAAATCGGTTTATTGAATTTTTGTTTCAGATCCTCTCCAAATTCAAGTTAACTCACATTCCCCCAGCATCCCATGATGCTTGCACCTCTCCTGTAAACCACTGCCTTGCAGGCTGGGTGGGCTAGCCTTTGTCCAAGCTATCTGCTCCAGCTGAGCAGGGAGGTGTGCTGTAGTGCCCCCCAGCTTCTGGCCTGAGCCACTGCAGATGCGTAGCTGCATTTCTGGAATCAAAAGTGAATGTCTGTTTATTTGTTTATTGGTTCAATTTGCACAACTTAGATTAACCTGCAAAGATTGAATTGATTCATCCTCAGGCTTTTTGACTGTCTGTACTTGGCCTTAAAGTATATCTAAATCTAAGTACCTCTGTGGCCCCACTGACTTCATGAAGTAGGACTGTTTGTCCTATTGACAATAGGTACAAATATGTTTAAATTTTTTGCCGAGTATGAGGGACCATATTATACTATCTGTCTTATCAAGTGAGACAGGAAGAGTATGTAAAACACAGGTGAGTTAATGATCCTGTTGAAATATTCAGTTTTGCATTTCCTGGTTTTGGCATTTCAGCTGTACAAACTGAACAGCACATAAAGCAGTACATTGCATGTAATTTTTTGGCTTATAAATGGATGACAGGGGAAGAGAATGAAAGATGGGTTGAGGTTGATGATCTATCAATTTAGGACTCAGTCATACTATACTTCATGGGCAAAACTCTTTGTGAACTCTTAGGACACTATGGGGAGGGATGAATCTGTCGTCTTGTCCTGGGTCTGGGAGTTGTACTTGTATTTCCCATATAACATTCATTGTATAAAATTCAGATACAGTCCTTGGAGTTGAGTGAGTGCTCTGACTAGTATACTGCACAGTGAGCATGTCTACCTGTGTCTATTAATGCAAAGCAATAAGATTTGGCATTTATTGCAGTGGAATATATTGCTCCTGGGTGCTACGTTTACATGAGGTCAGCCTACCAGCCCAGGACTGCTGTAACCTGGCTCAGTGTGCTGTGAAGGGGCTGTCTGGGGCACAAGGGTACTCCACTGTGGGGCTAGCTGTCAGGCACTGCCTGCACTGAAGCACCCTCAAATCCCAGCCAGCTGCATCAGCATCTACACGTGCAGTGCTGCAAAGTAAAAAACCTCCACAGCAGGGTAGTACTTGTATTTACAAGTTTTACAAATCCTTGTTACTACCTTGCTGCAGAGTTAGTTTCTGCGGCATAATAGGGCCACATGTGTAGATGCAAGACATTTACTGTGGAGCTATATTGTCTTCTCCACGGTAAGTGTCTCTTGTAGATGAGCCCAGTCATATGTATCTTGCCCCCACTCCTCCTGTCTCCATGCATCTTGTATTCATTGCTACCCACTGGCCAACCTTCATCAGGACAGGTGGGGGGTCCGCCACCCCAGAGTACTCTATGGCATGATGTTTAGAACACTTTCCTAGGAGGTGGGGGATATCATCCCCATTTGAATTCCATCAGGCTGAAGAGGCTTTTAAACATGGCTCTTTCACTTCCTGAGTGAAAGATGTTGTATCCCTTTAGCTACTATGTTAAAGGAGGACACTATCACCACCATAGCATGCACTCTTCCAATGTTTTGAGAGAAAGGTGGTATGGCGGGCCAGTAGGGGGCGCTCCCGTGTTGAGCTGCCCACCTCCCTGCGCCCGACCACCTTCCAGGCTCTGAGTGCCTCCCTTGGGCTGCCTCCCGTCCGGCCGATCCCTACCCTGGAGCATACCCGCTAGCCTGGGGTTTCCGCTGCCACCATCCAAGGCTCTGGACTTACTTCTGGCTCTGTGCACCTTGGAAAACACAGGCCTGATCGTCCATTGGGT
>JAGPOW010003316.1:68691471-68727533 GCA_030014935.1 Caiman crocodilus
AGGAGATCCCCGCCCTGAGGGATTCAACACCAGCCTCTCAGGCTGGCACAGAGAGAGGGTTCTGGAGAGGGGCACCCACGGTGGCATTTCTGCCACAGGTGGTACCCTCAGAAAACAACTTGAGACACCAAGGAATGGAAGTGCTTCAAATTTAGTTTGACTCAGATGCCAAAGCTCCAATTGGAATTTCAGATAGAAGCTGTATTAAATGATTTTGTGAGATCTCCTCTTGCCCTATTTTCCTATTATGCTATAGCCCTATGCTAAATACTTCTTATTGACTAGCTCTAGGCAGTTCTCCATCAAACAGGATGCTTTTTGATCACCCTTCTGAAGCACCTAATTTTCTCAATGCACCACATAAGGAATATAGGTACCTAACTGTAAATTTGCTGTTCTATTACAGGAACCAGAGGCCAAAGCAACAGGTGCTGCAACACCTGTATTAAATCTTTTATTGCATTTGGCTCTTAGTAACTGATGAAAAGCATCAGGGCTAAGTAAAGATGGTCAAAAAGCCTGAGGCTGAATCAATTCAGTCTTTGCAAGTTAGTCTAAGCTTCAGAGATTATATTGAGAAACAGCTGGGCACACATGTACTTTTGATGCTGGTGCAGTCACATGCCTACAGTGGCTCAAGATAGAAGCCTGGGGGTGCTAAAGTAGGGAGGGCTCTCTAGCAGGTAGCCAGCATGGGCTGTGTTCACTTCCTCTTCCTGCTTCCAGGTGCCTCTGAGATTTGTAGCCCACAGTGGCAGCCAGCGGTAACTTTCAGTAAGTTTAGCACCTCTGTATCTGGGGAAAGAGGGGTTTAACTGTGGGAAGGAGGCCCCAGACCCTAGCCTGGGTTTGCCTGGGGCAGGGACAGTCCTTGCCTTTCCCACAACCCATCTCTGCTGGAGCAGACAGCATAGCCGAGTCCAAGGATGCAAAACATGGGATGCGGGGGACCTGTGGTTTAATTGGAAGGGGTCTGGGACAGAAGTTTCATAAATCAGTTTGACACAACTCAGTTAAGCCTACATTCAACCAGGTTTATTTTAAACCAGTTTCAGCCATTTTATTACTGGTTTATGTTTACTGCATTTATGTTCTGTTACAGGTTTAAATCACTTTCTGATCACTTAAACCAGTTTATATGTAACTTCTGTCTCTCACCTAAAAGTCCAAGGGTGAATCTCTTATGATCCTAAAGCAGGCTTTCAGTAACAGTCAGCATTGCACTTGAAATACTTTTCATGACTTTTAAAAGTACCAAAAGAATATGTTAAAAAAAAGCATGTATATTTAGTGCCTTTTGGTATCTATTTAACAGGTATTCTATCATGTAACAGTCTGGGGTGTTATTACCATATTCTGTTTGCTTGTTAAACCATAGGCTAGTAGGCAGAGAGGTATGAGGCATAAAATACAAATAATACTTAGAATAAAGTAAAAATAATAGACATTTAGCCAAAAGAGAATGCAAAATATGATCTTCAGTAGTTTTGAAGGGTCTGACTCTGTAATAAACCATGGTGTAGGGGTTGAATGGCAGAGAGAGGAAATAGGGGTTGAATGGCAGAGAGAGCCAAGAGACATGTGTGGCAAAGAGCTTCAAAATTTGCAAACATTTTATGTCCTGTGTGGCAAAAAGCTTTGGCCTGTGTCCTGCTAAGAAAAAAAGTGTTTACCTTCCTTCTGTGTTGCAGCTGGCAGAATTTTAAAAGTTACTACATGGAGACAATACATTTCAACAGCACATTAATCTAAATAAACATTTCATGTAAGATTTATTAAAAGTGTAGTTATGGTGAGAAAAATAACAAAGTTAAAACAACAGCATTTTTCTTAATGGATCTGATCCATATGCGTATTGAGAAGCAAACCTGCTTTATTTTATGACCAGAAGAAGGGGTTATGACTACAAAGGACAGCTTTAAAAGAATTAGGAGGAATTTGTACTGAGTCATGCATTGTCAATAGAATTGGTAACTCCTTTCTGATTGCAGAGTTCTTATTACTGGTGATGATCTACAAACCAGAAAGAATGCAGCTTGACTTTTGAATCCCTGGCTGAGGAGTTAAAGCTAGTACAAAAGTTTGTAATGAGCAAATCTGTCATGAAAATTCACGGGAGACAAGAAACTTCATCTGTAATTATTTTTCAGGCACAAATTTTAAGTAAAATACTCAGATTCTTTACACATGGTTTTACTTGTTTAGTAATATTTCAATAAATGAAAATTACAACCTATAAAGCTACGTTAGAGAAATGTAACATCACATTCCACTCATCAAAATTACCATCTCACTCTTGTTTGATAGATGAGCTGCAGAATAGTATTTACCTTCCAGATAACGCCCCTTTTGGCCTTGTGAAAATAACTTTCAATTGTACAACAGGCCAAAATTTTCTTCCCTAAATGGATAAGAAACACAACTCGTAAATAAAGGAGGATGCCAAATAAATGAGTTTATTCCTTTCCTTAGTAACCCTCTCAGGCTAGGGACAGACATTATGCATAAACCTGTTTAAGTGATCAGAAACTTGTTTAAACCTGTAATGGGACAGCTGGTCAATACACATAAACCAGTTTGAAAATGGCTGAAACCAGTTTGAGATAAACCTGGTTGAATGTAGTGTCAAACTTAACTGATTTGGCTCAAACCAATGTATGAAATGTCTGTCCCAGACCCCTTGCTGGTTTAAGATAACTAGATACCTCAGCATCCCAGCATGCTTTCTGGGCTGGGTGGGACTCTGTGCTCCACAGCCAGATCATCCTCCCTCTTCCCCACCCCCTCTCCCCTGCCCCCCATAGGGTCAGTCCAAGCCACTGGGTTAGACAGACACTTCATTGAGATGGAATAGTCAGGGATGATCCAACGTTGAGCAGGGGATGACTGGGCAACTTTGTGAGGTCCCTTCCAGCCGTAGTCTCCTATGATCTATATCCCTTACATAGTGCATGGGGAGAGCTAGGTGCTTAGGAATGTGATTTGCAACAACCTGTACTCTGGCCCCAGCTACTAGAAATCATTTGGAGAGGGGGGAAAGGGGATTTCTGAAATTCTTCTTTCCCAGACAGGCTTCTCTATAAGAATAGGATTCACAGGCTGAATTCCTCTCTTGGTCTCAGCTTAGATGTCTGAGAGACCTGAATTTTAAGCATGAAGCAGCCTGAAGAAAGGTTTCAAGCCCATATCTCCTTCCTTCCAAAAGAGTGCTCTAAGCACCAGGCTTAAGATAAGGGTAGCTCAGGAGCCCTTTCCATCCATACTTTTAAAAAACTAACAAAGACTACAGGTTTGACGTGGGTAGAGTGGAGGCACAGAAAGTGGAGAGCAAATAGCCCAAGGATGAGAGGTCTAGTCTCTGGTTTATCTGTGCTACATAAATGCATGGGGTGTGGAGTTTTCTTATACACAGTAGATTTGCATGAAATAATGACCTGTGAATACCCAGCATGGAATGAGACAGCACTCCAGAAGAGAGCTTGCCAAGCTCAATGAGCACTGAGTGCAAGACTGAACTTTATATAATCATAATTATATATGGAATAACATAATCATATACTATTTACTTTGCATGACCTCTCCCTAACTTAGACTGAAATTCACACTTTGCAAGGTTCAGGACTAGGTCAATGACAACTTAAATTCTAGCTAAGCTGTACTTAACCTTATCAGACTCCAGGCACCCTTTGATAGACTCAAGACACTCCTCTATAACTTGTGTTAATGAATTCAGTGGAAAGCCCCCTATTTGTTGCAATATCCTTTGCTTCAGATATACAGGGAAGGGAGGTTCACATGGGTAGGACTATTTGAGGGTTACTTTGAGAACTCCTAGATATCAGTGTATTCAGGTACCTGACTCTCAAAAGAGCCAAAAATCTATTTAACTGAAGATGGTAATTTCTCAATATTTTAGATCATTTGGGGCAGCCTTGTTGGCAGGCATGCCACAAGTTAGCCTGACAAGGTTCTTTGAATAGATCTGATATCTTTTATTAGAACAACTCTAACAGTGGGAAAAATTCTTCCCTGAAAGCTTTCGGATGCAAGTACCCTTCATCAGGCTGAGGAAGTGTCTGTAGTTGATCCGTGCTCTTCCTGGTTGAAATTATTCAGGCAGAGGGTGCAGGCATAAATATACTCCCTCCCTTCCCTCACCCTGTCCTGTCCCTCATGTGTGCTTCCAGGCTCTGTGCAGACCCAAGCAATCAGAGATGTCCCTCTCCCCCTACCACCTTCTCCTGTCACTGCCACCTCCATACCCTATCTGTGCTGCTCAGCTGCAACAGCAGTCAAAAGCAAGTCTGGGGATGGGGTGTGTGTGTGTGCTGGGGAGGTGTGGGTGTGTGTCTTGCTGGACCTTCCTGCACCTCAGCAGCTCCCCTCCTTCTCAACCCCCTTCGTTCCCCTTTTGTACTGCTTCGCCTGTGTGCCCCTGGTGGGCCTCCCTGCAGCCTGACGGCTCTCCACCCCCTACCCTGCTTCCTCTTTTCACTCAGTGGTCACTGCTTTTCTGTCCAGCCTGTCATTGCAGGGCTATCAGAATCCAGGAAGACAGCTAGTCCACCTGGGGTTGGTGCCTCCTGGAATGCTGGAGGACCACATATTGGTTGTTTTATCTCCTTGGAACGTTTAGAAGTTAATGCTGAGTCAAACTGCCCAGCACACCTCAAAATAATCCTCACCTCAAGTGACATAACCTTAAAATGCCTAGAGGACATTTAGCACTAGTTAACAAGCTTGAATGTGTGATTGTTAAAGTTCTAAGTGCCCTTAATATGTTGTGTGAATTACTAAAGTGTAGGTCAACAGAACATAGAAAATAAATGTTAATGGTATATGCAGACTGCTGGTTAATAATCCAGTGTGGTTTTCTTGGTGGTTTAATCGTTTTTAAACCAGGAGTGAGAATATTAAACCATATTTCTTAGAGATTACTGTATTTAGAGAATACTTTGCACTTAAAGACTACTATATTTTTAAAACACTGCAAATATTATAATTTCAGAACCCTGCAATAACGTAAGTAAATAAATAGTTCATGGGCAGCTGATATTTGTCTGTCTCCTAGGAGTATATTTAAAATTAATTACATTCTCCAAACACTAGAATTATTAAGTACTACCTAAATGCCAATTGTAATTTTTATGGAATTGAAAATTTAATTCTGAGATTTTCAAAGATGCCTAAATGCGGTAGGTCCATAAAGTCTTTCTGATTATTTTCAGAAGCCCTTCTGCTGGGAATAACCAAAGTGAATATATCAGTGGTCACTACATAATTATTAGATTTCATTAATTATCTGTTCTAAAGGGAAAAATGATTCTCAGTTATTTTGATTGAATGGATCCAGCAAGATTAGATTCTGCAATAAGATTCTCCCTGATCACATTTTTCTGTGATCCACTTTGACACTTTATTTTTTGTCTTTTGAAAACAAATCCTTAGCTGATATAAATGACCATAGCTCTGATGACTATGAACTATGCCTATTTCTGTCTGCCTTTCCCTGGTGCTGTATGCTATTTTTCTCTGTTCCAAATAGGCACTCTTGCACCAGCAGACTTTACTTTATATTTTCTTTATTTCTCATCCAGGTCCTTCTTTGGCCACTGTTGGTCTCCATGACAATTTATGCACCATTTCCCCAATATTTACAAAGACATGCACAAAGGTGCAGTAACCGATGCTCACATTTTTGTCAATGGACTTTGCATTCACCGATTTACCTGTGTGTATTGAGTCCTGAATTGTGAATGTATCACTATTACTAATGTACACTCCTAAATCTTGCTCTGGTTTCTTATGTCAGTATTTGTTGTTCCTGGCAGACAAGAACATTGCTGTGAAAACAAGAGAAAACTTTGGCATGGGGTTCAGCTTATAGTTACCTTGAGAAGAACTTTAGAACTGGCATAGGTTAGGTACAGACATTCAAAAAATACTGAGACAGAATCTAAGTTATATGGTTTTCTGTAAGAGGAGAAGTTTAGACTGATAGTGAACAGAACATGCATTTGATCTTGGGTTGGGGGGAGGGGCAGGCTGGAAGAGCAAATCTTAAACTGGATTCTGCTATTTTTAAACCTTCTATGTATGCTGAGCTTCTGTTCTGTTACATGTATGGAATGGTTTTATACGCCAAACTTCTGTTTTGTTACATATCTAGATCAGTTTATAGCCATTTATACCAGTAAAAGTATCATGTCTGTACTTGGCCACAGTCATCTTAGGTTAACTGCACTGTACAATTTAAAGAAGCCTGATCATAATCAGGAGATAATAATCATGATAATATAATTCAAAGAGAATCCTTATTCTGTAAAGCCTTTCACCCTGAACTAGATAAAAAGCTAAAGCAAAAAAATGCAACCTATTCTAATATAATAAAAGCCTTTGTCTGTCTGACTGTCTGTAACACTTTATGAGCACTCTGATTGGTTGTCTCAGCAGCCAATCATGATGCTTACTGAAACAATCAATCAGAGTGCTCTGCACAGACAGATACACATGACCACAACAGGGAACTGAGGGACCAGAGTGGGGGGCGTGAGGCAGCTCAGTTAGACTGCTTCTCAGTGGCCCCCCTACATCACACTGGAAGCAGGAGACAGCCCAACTTCCCGGAGGTCCATGCTACAGCACACTAGGCGCGGGAGACAGCCCAGCTGGGCTGCTTCCTAAGGCCTCGCGCAACATTGCTACTGAGCTGAAAGTAAAGCATTGAGGTTTGTTCTCATGTCTGTAAGAAGCCAAGATGGAATAGTCATTTATCAAAAGGCTACTGTAGAATTGGAATTCAAATCATTAAAATGCCATGACTGAAAGGCAAATATCATCTTTTCAAAAAGAAGACAGAAATGCAGGTGCAGGCCTTGCTGATTACCCATGGATTTCCCATAGTGCATTTAACAGCTGAATTTGAAGATATATGTTCTGTATTGTAACATATACAGGGACAGTATTACCATTCTGTATTAAAAAGTATACAGAAACAGCTTTATCTAGCCAGTGGTATTGTGGGTACCCATTAAAGCAGCATTTTGACCTGCTTTTAGGTTGCGACCCAAAAGCTGGTCACAAGACTATTATGAAAGGGTTATGAATTAACTTTAAAAATGGATTAAAGTTTTAAAATGGATTCTCCTTTGAAGACAAAAAATGTGGGAAACCATGGCTTTCTCCTTTGCAGGCTGTCAGAGTTCCAGCCTGCGAGGGGCTGCCTGGGTTCCCGTACCCCCATGCCCCACATACACTTCCCTGCTCCAAACACCCATTTCCTGCCCCACATACTGGGGAGCTGGGGCCTGGAGGTTGGGGTGGAGGCAACAGGTCAGGAGTGAGGGGTACTGGGTCAGGACTGGCCATTGATGTTACAAATGGGTCCTGGTACAAAAAAGTTTAAGAACCACTGCTTTAAAGAATGAATGATACTGTTAATTAGACTGTAATGACCTGTTGAAAAACTTTGTGGCTAGAGACAGACATTCAAAAACCCTGAGCCTGACTTGATTCAATCTTTCTAGGTTAGTCTAACTTAGCTAGGCTAAACTGGTTTGTAACCGTACTGACATCCCAGAAATGCAGTCACATGCCTGCAGTGGCTCAGGTTAGAAGCTGTGGGGCACTAGAGCAGCTCTCCTTTCCCTTCTAGTGCTGAGCTGGGGGTGGGATGTGGCCAGGCCTTGGCAGGATGCTCTGATTAGGGAGGGGTTCCCCCCACCTTCTCTTGAGTAGCCCACTGATTTGATAACACAGTGTTTCTCCCCTAACTCATTGTTTATCACCCATCAGAAAACATAGTCTTTCTCCATTAGTTCAAGCTCTTCTTAAACAGATTTTCCAAGGAAGGAACCAGTCTTCCACAGCAGGGACCATAGCCAGCATGTGGTATGCTAGCTAATGCTGAAAGGTATCTATGTAAGGCAGAGGGGATGGGAGCAGGGGGAAGCCAGGCAAACACCTGTGAGAGCTGCAGCCAGGGAGCAGAGGGGAGGGGCCAGCTCTGCTGTAGAGCAGAGAGCCCAGCTTGGAGAGCATGTTGGGATGCTGGAGGAGTATAGTTTAACTTAAACCAGGAAGGAGTCTGGGACAAACATTGCATAAACCAGTTTGACCCAAATCAGTTAAGTCTGGTAATACATTCAACCAGGTTTATCTCAAACTGATTTTAGTCATTTTCAAACTGCTTTATCTGCACTGAACATCTGTTCTGTTACAGGTTTCAACCAGTTTCTGATCACTTAAGCCGGTTTATATGTAATGTCTGTCCTTAGCCTGTAAGTACAGAGTGCAAAGTCATGCTGTTAGACTAAAGAATTTCTGCTGTAAGCTTGCAGCCCATGTATTTGAAGTGACAGAGAAAGAGAAAGACCTGTGTATATTAATCAATCACAGGATGACTCTGATGCATCTTTGAAACAGGCAAAGGAGCAGGTACAAAGTTGTCGTAGGACAATCTCTGGAATGCTGTGTACTGTTGGTGTTTGATCAAGAAAAATAACCTCAAACTGGAACAGGTTTAGAAAAGGGCTGTTAAGATTGGGACCCATACAATAAGAGGGGATCTGAAGCATTTGACTAGTTTGTGCTGGCAAAGTAAGGATTGAGAGAGGGGATATGACTTCAGTATAAAAATACATCAGGGAAGTAAAACAAGTTATTTGAGGTAAAAGACAATGTTGGCACAAGAGTACATCTGTATAAAGTGGCTGTAGCTATATTTAGGCTGGAAATTGAAAGGTTTCTAACAGTCAGAGTTATAACATTCTGGAACTGTCTCCTAGTAGGTAGAGAGGGCAAAACTACTAACCAGTTTAAAGATAAAACTTGGTAAATGTTTGAATGGGGGAAAAGATGTCTTTGAGAACTGATGTCAAGGACCAAAGAGGTCCCTTTCAATCCTCTATAATAAGCTCCTAAGCATAAAACATTGTTTGTGCCTTTGACTTGATGTAAGAAAACATGTTGAGGCAAATTATTTATTGTCTTTCCCACCATACAGATTAATCAGAGGTATTCAAAGTTTCCTTTTGTAGTATATAATAGTATTACAAACAGAGCAAGGTCAGAGTAAACAGTCATTAATGACTAGTTCATGTAATGCGTACATTCAGCATAGGTCTATTATATTTCTTTAGGATTAGGATGTTAAAAGTGACATGTTAAAGCAGATACATAACTTAACCTTCAGTATTGTGTTTACACCTAATAAAAATGTCATTTTCGTTGACTTTTCATTATAAAAGATGCTGCTGCAGGAAGTAGTGGTAGCCAACCTTTTGACATAGTTGATTCAAGTATAAACCTGCCTACCTTGCACAAAATCTTCAGTGCTTAACACCTTAAATACCCTTGGAAAATATGCTATATTGAAACAACTGTTCTAAAATTCTTATCCATCTGACTAATCAGGACATGCCATACTCACATTGCAAGCTTATTATCTGAGGAATCAGGTTTTGAAGCTGGGTCATTTGCCAACCAAGTGAACCTACTGCCCTGCAGAATTCATACTTGGGGGTTTGTTGACTCTTCCCACGAGATAGCAACTCTGTATCAGTGTAACTGTAATATGGCTGCTGCTGATGAGACATAAGTATTCTTTAGAATTGGGGAACCTGCTTCCCACCGTTCTTCCAGCAGAATCTAGTACTGATGCATAAATTCATAACTTCAGCTTCCACTATATGCAGTCTGGTGTTTGTGGGTGTACATACTATTGCTCCCTTTTTTGCACCCTTCCATGTTTGTGGCACACAAAGGGAACAGTCTCTCTACTTCATTATGACTGTATCCGGCACTTACGAGACACACATGAAAGGAAAAAAAAAACCCTGTACGTTTCCCTTTCTCTATGTGCTCACTCAGGTAACATGGACAATCTGAGCTTCTGTATGTGCATATGCAACACTTCTTTATTCTTCCTTCTTACATATTTCTTATTGTTCCTCCTACAGATGGACAAAAGAGGAAGAAATCATTAAGAAAGAAACTGGACTCGTTAGGGAAGGACAGAATCAGAGATAGAGGTACAGCAACAATAAAATCAGTATATCTTTACCTAAAAGCTGTATATTTTGTTTAGGAAATTGCTATGTATATCTTCAATGGTTGGACTGAGTTACCTAAGCATATATTATCCAAATATTTGTTCTGCATGGGGAAAAAAAAATTATAAAGTAGTTTTTCATTGCTGCCATGATTTGTAACAAAACTTGTTACCCAAGTAAGCATTTAAAAAAAAATCAGAAATAATTGTTTAACATGTGTCAAAATAACACTGCTACTTGACATTCAGCTTCAAATAGATTCAAGTGAACTCCCTGCTTGGACACTCACCAGACTCTTGATTAATTCCAGGCACTGCCCTCAGCTTGATGTTTCTAGACATTCTTTGTATACATATTCAGTCTCCCTAGACCAGTGATTCTTACTTAACCCTGCTATGCCTTAAAATCAAGGTTGCCACTTAGGTGTACAAACTTGATTTATAAGATAAATCCAAAACTGTTTGGAACAGAAAAATTACTCTGTTTTTCTGGCGTCAAAAATGAGTGAAAACAAAGATCTCGTATTTTCCAAGGGGAGGGCCTTGAATCTAAAGAGAGGTTGCTTGGGACAAACAAGGTTGAGAACCACTAGATTCTGTGCTAATCCCTCTGATTTCCTCATGGCTTAAATTCTCCCCTTCCATCCTCAGAATTTCAGGTAAGTAGATTTTCTGGTATAATTTAATCTAGAGGTAACCTGCACACAATAGTGAAAGTACACAGTATACAAGTGTATACAAGCACTTGGACACGAATGAACGTGGACAAGGATTATAATATTATTGCTTTTTATTAGCAATACAAACAATATGTAGATCTGGACAAAAATAATGAACGGTGTATTCATTTCTATGCCTCTGTTTTCTCATAATTCTGGAGTATTCTTTGGTCTAAGCTGACGTTCTCTGGGATGATCCAGAATCTTCCTGTGCAACTTATGTTTTACTTCTGAACCATAGAGTTTTTCCACCCGATTTGACATTCCAGCCTTGGTTGCTCCCATATCCAAATCATGCAAAAGCATGCTTGTCTTTTCTGTTCTTCTGCCTGGCTCTTCCTCTGTGTGTCTGGAGCTCTTCTTAGTTTGTCTCATAAGTTTCATTGCTTCTGTCCTTTTGTTCTATATTTGTCTCCAAACCCTCTCTCACCTGACAAGTAGGCTGTGTTCAGACAGCAGCGATACGTAGGTGGTGCAAAGGGATGAACATGCACCCCCTAAGATCACCAGTGCACCCCCCATCAGGCCGTGTTCCCTGTTTAGGTAATGGGTAGTGCGGCAGGCAGGAGCACCAGTGCCCCACTGGAAGCACCGGCCAGGAAGCAGGGCCACTGGACCAGAGGACCACCCCTTCCCCCCTGCACGGTTGCTGACTCAAGAGGCACCAGTTGCCTATGTGTCCAGATGAGCATGGCTGTGCGGTATGTGGTACCGCACATTTAGCTATTCTCTGCACTGGAAGGGAGCAGTGCAGGGGAGAGTGGTTTGACCTCTGGATATCCAGGAATCAAAAAACCCCATACAAAAAAAAAATAAAGCAGAGTAGTGCATGCAGGGGCAGTATCTGCCACTCAGAATCAGAGCTTGGCTGGCCAGAGCCACACTGAGCAGCAGGAACTGCAGCCCCAGGAGGCCCCTAGGACCTCAGGTAAGGCTGCTGGGGCCAGCCCAGTGGTGGCTCCAGCCTTCCCTATCCCACATGGAGTAACCTGCCATTTTGTGGGGACAACTAGTGGCAAGGTGTGCCGCTGCTAATTGTCCCCAGGGAACCAAACATCCACGCTTGTGTGGATTTAGCTGCAAGGTAAAACTGATTCTACCTACATAGTTTCCCAAGTTGTTTCCATCTCAAAACATGGAAATTTAAATGAAATATGTGACACTTGTCCCCTGGTCTAAGCAGAGTGTTATAAAATTCTTGTCAGCAAAGGTCATACCCATTGACTAAAAACATTTATGATACAGCAACTTTTAAGCTAATATGTAAAGGCTCAACCAGAACTGTACCTAGATTCCTAAATCACTTGATATATAAATATGAACAAATCATATTTTCTGCTTCTATTTCTGTTTGAAGATTTCTACCTGTTCGTTATAATATTTTTGCCTTATTAACTGAATATTATGTTCTTGGCTTGAAAAATAAATGTAAAAAACATTTAATAAAGCTTTCTTATATTAAGATTGTTGATAACTTTCAGGAAAAATAACATGACTCTTGGCATGTTGAGTTTTTAGATGTATTTGTTGTTTTCCCCATTGATTAAGGTTATTCAATAACATAATTATATTATATATACCACTTACTGAATACACCTCACATCGAATGTTCATTCCTTGGGTCTTAATGCTTTACCCATATTTTTGATTGCCAGATATTTCTTAAAATCAAGTATCAGCTTTAAAACAAGAGTGGATGGATTGTAGTACAATGCAGTTGGTTACTTTTTCACTCTGCATTTTAGTATTTATTAACACACTTTAGTTTAATTTGTCTTATAAATTCTCTGTAGACTTGTATCTCTTATTTATTGAACTGTTCAGCACTATTTAGAAGGAACCTACATATGTAGGAAATGCAGTATCCACATGCAGGCAGCTGCTTCAAAACAGGTCATACATTCTCATCACAATAAGGCTAGGAAATAATGCAGGAATAAATAAATAAATAAATAGTAAACCTGAAGTTTTAGACTGTGTGAAAATAGACAGTTTGGCACTTTATTAACCATCACATTGGACTAAGCAAGCACCCTTGTCTCTTTGAGCAAACTATCTGCAATTGGAATTTGATCAAAACAGTTTTGCTGATTCATATGCTGGAACAAACTGCAGGTCACTCTCAAATAGCAGTATATCTTTGCTAAGACAGAAATGGAAAAAATCAATAAAAGCTTGTGTCAGTAAAAACGTGCTAATCTAACACTGACCAGACCCACACAATACGTTATCTGATCACTAAGGTCTTTGTTTTATATAGTAATGTTTTGGAGAAGGCAAAGCACACTTTATGGTGTTTGTGTCAGTGCAAATAAAGTGTACATGCTCTAGGCTGCATTGAACTGAATCACCCATTACACTGCTCAGTATTGTAGGGTTTTTCCTCACCATCTTCTGTATTCTTGAGAAGATAAAGTAATGAAGTTTTGTGAAAAATCCTTTTTGCTTTACATCCTATTTCCCAGATAGTTACAAAACAGTTCCTTACACAAAGAACTGCTGTCCACTTATCCAATTCTCTGTTTTCAGACTTTTAACTAGTTTTTAAATAAACGATAGGTGTCTTTAACCTTGTGTGGTTAGTACCACTTTGATATTGTCTTATAAATGTATTTATTTAAACTTGGTGGTTTTTTGAGACTCTAAACAAATGTTATGTACTTGTTATAATGCTAATGACTTATTTTCCAATATAGTACCAGATATAAAGATAAATTACATATTTTGACAATATTATAAAAACCCGAGTCTCTTTCACTATCCAAAAATTGTGACTCCTTACAGTTTTACTTTCAGGAGTGTTTTAATGCCTCTTCTTCTTGGATACAATGCCTTATAAATGTATATAACATATCACTCGGATAGTATCTAGTTGCCTTCATACTCCTTTCTGTTAGTGTCTCAGATAGAGTTTCCATTTTTAATTATATATTTCTAATGCATCTTGCTACTTAGTGTTGAACTGTTGCTACAAGAAGTTATTGTGTTTATTCATTTTTGTGCATTTTATCTGCTTCCTAATTTTCTTTTTCTTTTTTATGATATACATATCTTAACCACATTTTTTTGTTTTGTATTGTTTTAATAGCCACCATGTTGATTCTATGGGCTTTTATTCTATATTTTTTTTCCCTTCAGACTATTCCAAACTTGTCTTTCTTTCGTTTTCTTTTTTCCTCCTTCCTAAATTTGCTGTCTGTAAGTATAATAGAAGCAGCCTCTATCCTTCCCTCTTGGGCTAGGGACAGATATTAAAAAAGCTTACGCCTGAATAGGTTCAGTCCTTGCAGGTTAGTGTAACCTGCAACAATTGATCTGGTTTGCAAGTGAATAGACATTTCCTTTTCATTTTGGAAATGCAAGCACATGCCTGCAGTGGCTCAGGCCAGAAGCCCAGAGGCACTAGAGCAGCCCTCCTTTCCCTTAACACAAGGAAGCTGAGCTGAGGGAATGGAGCATAGCCAGGCCCCAGCAGGCCTGAGTAAAACTGAGGAGGAGTTTAAATCCTCACCTTGGCCTGTGGGGTTTGGAAATTGGGCATGAATGATGTGTTTCCCCAGCGATGTGTGCCTCATGGCTGCGCCGGTGGCGGGAGCGCAGTAGTGGTAAGAGAGGGAGCTCCTGCAGACAGCGGGGGCGGGAAGTGGTGGTGAGTGCAGACCAGGGGTTGACGATCACCTGCCAACACCGCCAGCAGTGTCAGCAGCAGCCAGTGGCGATCATGGACTGAACACGCTGCTGGTAATGTTGGCAGCAGGGTGGCGAAAGGCATCGCTGACAGTGTTAGCAGTGCCTTTTTGTAGGGGGTGCACTGCCATGCTTAGGGAGTGCATGTGCACTCACGTGCACCCCTTATGCATTGCTCCTGAGAGTTGAGAAAGAGGAAGCATGGCCAGACACCTGTAGGGGGGCGGGATGAGGAGGAGAAGGAGGAAGAGTGGAGAGCTCTGCCCACTCCAGCAGCTACCGTACTGCCAGGAGCAATCTGGGCACAGAGCGCTACCTGGCCCCAAAGGGGAACTCTTCCCTCTTCTCCTCCTCCCCTACTCCCAGCATCTGCGCAGTGGGGAGGGGGACTCTGTGCAGTGCTGCCCAGCCTGGGCACAGGGAGCAGCTGTCACTGAGCCACAGCCCCTGTGGGTGGCCTTGCTCCCGCAGCCCAACCTAGCCCACCTGAGCCCCAGAAGAGGCAGCCGCACAGCGGGGCTGGTGGCAGGGTCACCTCCAGTGCCTGCAGCTCAGTAACAGGAACACTGAGCCCTGTCAGCAGTGCAACCTGGCCCCGTACGTGTGGATGGTGGTTGGCTGGCTGGGCAGTGGGCTACCTGGGCCAGCTGGGAAGTGCCAGTGGGCCCAGAGCTCAGCAGGTGCCTGCCACAGGGGCTCTCTGTAGACCTACGTGTCCCCATAGTGCCTCCCTCTGCGGTTCCTGTAGCAGGGTGAGAGCAGGAAGGAGAGGGAGATGCTTTGCTCCAGCTGCAGTCCCCTGGTGGGGGGTGGGGGGGAAATTAACTTGTTCCCTGTCGCCTTAGCCTTAATGGGGCCATGTTGGAACAACTGTAGCCCTGTCAGTGAGACAGGGAAGGGAGTGGGGTGGGGAATAAATCTCCTCTTGGGCAGTCTGACAGAGGCTGTTGTCCTTCCCTATACTCTTGCTGCTCCAGCGGCAGGATGTGGCCAGACACTGTTCTGGCACCGCCCCATTAAGGTGAAGGGGACAGGGGTGGGGTTAATTCCTCCCTCTGTCCCTTCTGCCCCCAGGAACTGGTTTTGCCAGCCCTGGCTACCACCTTTACCTCCACTGCTCCCGAGCAGACCGGCAGAACCTGGCTGCAGTGTATGGGAAGGGAAGGAGGGAAGAATTAATCCCTTCTCTGCTCACTTTGCTTTAACTGGGCCATGCCTGCTGATGTCTTGCCACATCTCTGCCCCTGCTTAGGCTACAGAGCACAGGGGCAGGGCCAGCCCTGCTCCACTGGAGAAGAAGAGCCCAGCCCAAAGAGCATGCTGGGATGCTGGGGGACTCTGGTTAAACTTGAACCAGGAAGGGGTCTGGGACAGATATTGCATAAGCCAGTTTTAGCTAAACCAGTTAAGTCTGATACTACATTAAACTACATTTGTCTCTACCTGGTTTCAGCCATTTTGAAACTGGTTTATGTGCATTGAACTTACATTTTGCTACAGGTTTAAACCAGTTTCTGATCACTTAAACCAGTTTGTGTCATATCTGTCCCTACCCCTATACAAAATATTGTACAGTGGCGTAAACCTGTGGGCAAAATTCTACAGGGCCAATGAGCCATAGTCCCTATTTTCTCTTTTTCCTTGAAACCTGCTAGGTTGATGGAGGTGTCACCTAAGTTAGAGACATGGTCCATAAAATGGAGAAATGGCCATAAACCAAAGAAATCTAGGTTCCCAGCTGAGGTAGTATAGAATTCCACCTCTGTACCACTCTATGGCACCCTTCCAGCCCTTTCAGCAGGACAAGGATAGTAGCCATACTGCTACTTACTCTACCTGGACTGCTCTCTCGGGGCACTAGGTACAGTTCTGGGGAGTGAAAATACAGCCTGTGTTTTCTGTTTGGTCACTGAGCTGTGTAAATATTTAGCCTAGTAGGTAATGTGGATTCTCAGGGCAGTGGGAACAGCATCCTGCTTAACCTGGTTCCTTCTCAACAGGTTCAGCATCATAGCTTTGTTTGCAGATTTCCCTTACACTGCATGGGGAGCATATTTGCCACAGGGACCCAATAGTACCTTTCAGTATTGTTCTCTCTTTCTGTGATTGCAGCATGTGATTCGTAATTCAGGGCACAGCCACACCTACACCACCAAACAATGATCTATGTGCTGTGTAAGTGCAAGGCAAAGCTCCCTTCTTTTATGCTTCATAGTCAGCTAAGTGTTGCCCTGATCACTTGCATGATGTTTTCTTAGCAAGCATGACTACTGTTTATTTTATAATGAAAATGTCTTCCATTACTGGGCAACCAATTCAAAACAAATATTTGGCACTGTAGGCATGGGTATATTCACACAAACAGGCCTTGAGCACTCTGTTATTCATGACTGCGGTTTCCCAGTTTTTCTGCCTGCAAGTAGTGACTGCTACTGGCTGGCTCTAATTGTACTACTTTTGGGGCTGGGAAGAAAACAGCAGGTGGAGAGAGAAATGAAAATAACACAGGTAGGTAGAGCAGGGTGTGTAGGTTTCCAGAATAACTTTTGTGGGCCAGACTGTGGCTGTCTGGTGTAGGGGTGCAATGAGCATTCCCTGGTCTTAAGCCCTGTAACTGCAGACTGCAGTTTGTGGAGCCCAAGAGCAACACTTGGGATGGACCCAGTGCCTGAAAAGGAGCACAGAGGGCATGGAGGCTTGGTCTCACCTCCCAATTTTCCCTCTGTACTGGCCTTGGGGCAGGTGAGTCACACTGCCAGGAACAGACTAGGGGGGAAATAATGCATCCTTTTCTCTGATCCCTGCCTAATATGATGCCCCCTACTTCATCCCCAACAAATTCTGTGCCTTTGAGGGATACAGTAATCCATTTTTTATGAGAGAAATTTAATCACATGCATTTCAGGACTAACTCCAGTTCTGTGGTCTTTCTACCCTCCTAATAGCTGATGTTTATATAATTTTATTACTGAGGGCTAAGTGAAAGTTTCAGTAGCTGCATAATTTCCTTAATTATCTAAGATCATCACAGACAATACAATTAAATTAAATGCTCTTTAATCAGGTTGACATCTTTGTTTTGCCATTTTGATAGCTCTATTTGTCATCATTTAATTAAAAGGGGGAAAAAGGTTTAAGTTCCCTTTTCAGTTGTTTTCCCTGCTTTGAGTGACTCATCACCACAGGATACAACAAATCTTGCCAGATGTGAAAATACTAAACATGAGAGCAGCACCCAACCCAAATATTGCAGTCAGTATTTTCAGCTATTACTGTTATTATTGTCCTTCTTCTTCCCACCCCTTTCTTATTTATGGCCACTGAAGCTGTCCATTTTATTATCCGAATATGTCTCTAAGCTTTTTCTAAACAAGGGGACAAGGGTAGTGCCTTGTTTGGGGAAACAACAACATTTCACCATTGGTTTAAAGAAGAGATTCTCAGTCTGTCCCAGCAGCCCTGCTCACCCACCCAGCACTGTGTGGTGGCTGGAGCCAGAGCTACCAGGTGCTGCACATGGCCTACCTAGGACTTGCCATGCAGTGCCAGGTGAGCAAGGCTGCTTCTGCCCAGTGTTTCCAATGGAGCCTGGGCACGTAGTCCAGCCCAACAGGCCCTGGGCACTGCCCGCCAACAGAGGCTGGTGACTGAGCATGGATTGCAGCCAGCAGCTCCAGGCTCTGTTGGTACAGCACAGTGCTGGTTGCGTGGGGCTGCTTCTGCCCAGTATCCCCAAGGTAACTGAGAAATGGACCAGCACTGCGGGGTGTTGGTGGACTGGAAATTCATTTCCTAGGCTGCTGCGCAATACCAGGCAGGCAAGAGGGTACGTGGGGCTGCTTCTGCCCAGCATCTCCCATAGCACCAGCAGAGGCCAGAGCCCCACCTGCACTGCCCACTAGCAGGGGTAGGGGTTTGAGGAGAGCTTGCCCAGGGCCTGCCACCCACGGGCCAGATAAAAAAATCCATTGAGCTAAGTACAGACAGTCAAAAAGCCCAAAGCTGAATCAGTTCAGTCTTCGCAGGTTAGTCTAAGCTGTGTAGATTGAACTGATAAGCAAGTGAACAAGTATTCACTTTTGATTACAGAAATGCAGGCACATGCCTGTAGTGGCCCAGGCCAGAATTCAGGGACGCGCTAGAGCAGATAGCTTGGGCCAAAGCTAGTCTACTCACCTTATGTACGGGGAGCATTAGCAGGGGAGAAGCAAAGTATCATGGGATGCTGGGGGACTATGAGCTAACTTGAATCTGGAGGGAATTTGGGACAGAAGTTCAATAAACAGGTTTAAACTAAATCAGTTGTTTGATACTACATCCATCCATGTTTATCTTAAACAAGTTTTGGCCATTTTGAAAAAAGCTTATCTGCGCTGAATTTGTGTTGTATTGACTAATTTGAACCGATTTCTGATCACATATACTGGTTTATGTATAATTTCTGTCCCTAGCCTTTGTGCGTTGCAGCTCGCAGGCTGTATTTTGCCCACCCCTAATATAATCACTGCTGATTTTAATGTTAGTAGAAGCAAAGTTTTTACCTTTCATCTGTCTCTGGACAGCAGTATGAATGCTAGTTTAAGTGTTCTTTTTTTTCATTAGGCACCCTGACATTCCAGGGACAGATGACTCCTGGATAGGATTTCTCTTGGAATTTTTTATCTCAAAGCTGATTCCTGACTCCCTCTCCCACAGCCTGCTCTTAAAAAAATGTAGTGAGATATTTTCCTTTAACACTAACTACAATCAGATAATAAAATTCAGAAGTGACATGAAGACTGATATATTGGAGGATAATAGGTTAAGTCACTGGAATGTGCTATGATCTTTTTGTTTTATTTTAACGCTTCATTGCTTCCAAAAATGCTAGAGGTGGACCATGAAACTTTTAAAAGTTGATTTCTTCAGCATGCATTTTGCTGAGTTTATGTGGATTAAATTCAGGTTTGTGAAGCCCTATTAAGCTGCAGTTTTAATGCACTTGATAGAGTTCTTCACTAAGGACACTTGTTTATTTTTAGAGAAAACACACCTCCCTGAATAAATATTTGTTTTTTCTTTGATTGCAGCCAGTAATTCTAGAAACATTCTTTTTCTTCTCCTCCTATATTTACTTTCCACCCATTCTCTGTAAATTTAGAAGTATTTCTTACTGCTTTTACTTATATTTCTTCAGTAATTCACCTTAATGTTGGCAGTATGCCTATGTTTGTCCTCTGGAGAGAACAGTCCCAGAATGAATATAAAACATTTCATAAGTTCATAGATGTTTGGGTTGGAAGGGACCTGAGCAGATCATTGAGTCTAACCCTCTGTCCTGGACAGGAAAGGGTGCTGGGGTCAGATGACCCCAGCCAGGTGCATGTCTAGCTCCTTTTAAAGACCCCCAAGGTAGGGAAGAGCACCACCTCCCTTGGAAGCCCATTCCAGATTCTGGCAACCCTTACTATAAAGATGTGTTTTCCTGATGTCCAGCCTAAATCTGCTCTCCAACAGCTTGTGGTTGTTGTTCCTAGTTACTCCAAGGGGTGCCCTAGTAAACAGAAAATCTCCTATTCCTTACTGCCCCTGCCCCTACCCCAATGAATTTGTAGGTGGCCACAAGATCACCTCTTAGCCTTCTCTTGAGGCTGAAGAGATCCAGGGCCCCCAATGTCTCCTTGTACGACTTTACCTGCAGGCCTCTAACTGCACGAGTGGTCCGCCTCTGAACCCTGTCAAGGTTGTCCACATCCCTCTTGAAGTGGGATGCTCAAAACTGGACACAGTACTCCAACTGTGGCCTGATCAGTGCAGCATAGAGTGGAAGTAACACTTCCCTGGACCTGTTTGTCATGCACCTGCTAATGCATAATAAAGTGTGGTTAGTTTTATTGATCGCTTCATCACATTGTTGACACATGTTCATCTTGGTGTCAGCCGTAACTCCAAAATCCCTTTCCACTGCTGTGCTGCTGAGGAGATCCTCCCCCAGCCTGTAAGCATACTGATGATTCCTTCTCCCAAGCTGCAGCACCTTGTACTTGTCCTTGTTGAATTACATCCTCTTCTATTCCACCTACTTTTCCAACCTTTCCAGATCCACCTGAATTTCTTCCCTATCCTTTAGTGTGTTAACTTTACCACATAATTTGGTATCATCTGCAAATTTGGACAGAGTGCTTTCCACACCCTCATCCAAGTCACTGATGAAGACATTGAACAGCACAAGTCCAAGGACTGAGCCTTTAATTTTTAATAAGTTTTCAATTTTCATTGCAATTTCTCAGAATTTTATTTTTCCAAAGTCTTTTCAGTGCCACAAAATGCTTAAACATTTTGTTCAATTTATAAAATATGTCCATTCTGCTCTCTGGTCATATTAAATATTTTAAGAAATCACATTGTGTTGTGTTTTGTACTAACATCAACTACAGAACTTAAGGAACTCCTAATTTAAACAAAACAAAAACCCTCATTCAAAACCCTTCCCACAGAAAAATTCTGGATAAATATAAAAGTCTTACTTTATCCAGTGAAGGTCAATGAACTAAAACTAGCTGGGGAAGTGAGTTCTGGTTGCAGTTTTCTCACTGAGAACAGTATAGGTGAAATCTTCACACTATTGAAGCTGATTGGAATTTTGCCATTGACTTAGTGGAGCCAGAGATTCTTCCTGCACCCTGCTGTTCAGCCTTGGGACACTCAAATTTGATTAGAGTAACTAAATCTACTTTTTCTAAATTGCTAATCAGCTAGGAAGGGGTATTTCTAAATTGACCCCTCTTTCAGTGCATTCTGTTATCAGCTTTCTCCACCTGATTCTTGACATTTTAATCTGATAAGTGCAAGTGTCTCAGCAGTTTTAACCACAGAACTTCATAGATCAGAATCAACAAGTTGATTTGCATGTGAAAACAAATGCTGGGAAGGATGGGAAAGATGTAATGGAGAGTTAATAGATTGTGCTGTATTTCACATAGTAGAATTGGCAGCTACTTTAATATCTAGCTCCCATTAAGTTTGCTGTAAACTAGGATGGCACCCACATTTTACATCCAAAGCTTCCAAGATGACGTCAAGGCTAGTCATTGTGGTAGATCATGTACTTCTCTAGTGTGGAACGTTATAGGAGTGGATGACTGTCATAGCCTGCCATTTCAGCATAATGGATACCATTGTTTAATCAGCAAAGTGCAAGAAGGTAATTCTGGTCACTGCTGCTTTGCTTAGAATTGGTCTGCAATTTTTCAATAAAATTGTTTTTGTTGGAAGATCATGACATGTCAAAATTGAAACTTCCTGCAGGAAATTATCAATTTGAATGAACATTTTTTTGAGAGAGTTTTCTCATTTCCAGGATGGAATTTATTATCCACATGACAGAGAGAGGCAGACTGAATGATATAGAATTACCATAGAATTGTGAATAACCTGGTGATACATGCATATATCTAGCATATAGAAATATCTATATTTCGGCAATGGACAGATATTACACATGGACTGGTTTAAACTTGTAATAGAACAGATGTTCAGTTCACATAAACCAGTTTGAAAATGGCTGAAACTGGTTTGAGATAAACCTGGTTGAATGTAGTATCAGATTTAACTGATTTGGCTCAAACCATTTTATACAATGGCTGTCCCAGACCCCTTCCTGGATTAAAATCAACCGGACAACCCCAGCATCCCGGCATGCTCTCCAAGCTGGGTGGGGCTCTCTGTTCCACTGCAGGGCTGGCCCCTCCCCTCTTCTCCCTTGATGGAGCTTTGCACAGACTTGCAGGCACAGAGTGTCTGCCTGGCTTCTCCCCACTAAGCAGGGATTATTTCCCCCTCCCCTCTGTTTTACACAGACACTTTAGCATTAGCTATCAGATTACATGCTGGCTATAATCTGTGCTGTGGGAGAGGACAGAAACAGAGACAGAGACAGAGAGGCTTTTTGGAGGTAATCAAGAGGTAGCTTAATATCCTTTCGTGGAAGAGCTGTTTAAGAAGGGCTCCCTTAGTTAATGGAGAGAGGCTTTGTTTTCTTAATGAGTTGATAGACACTTAGGGGTGATAAACATTCCCTGACAGGCAGGGACTGGGGGGATTATCGGACCATCCTGCCAGGGCCTGGCCATGCCCCCATCAGTTCTGCCCTATGGAAGCAAAGGGAGAGCTGCTTTAGTGCCCCCCAGCTTCTAGCCTGAGCCATTGCAGCATGTTCCTGCATTTCTGGGATGTCTGTCTGGGTTACAAACTGATTTAGATTAGCCAGGTTAGACTAATCTGCAAAGATTGAATCAGTTTAGGCTCAGGCTTTTTGAATGTCTGTCCCTAGCCTTCTTGGCACAGATGGAAATCAGTGACTATCCTAGGTTAGGAACTTGGAACAGGTCTGCAAGGATGCTTTGTCTGGAAACTAGCTTTATATTTGGGATTAAGAGTATAAAAGGAAGTCTCCCATCACAAGGAGGGACATCTAGGGAGATACATTTCTTATGCCTGATAGAAGCAGGTACAAATTCAGTGAATTTTTGGAGTGCCATTCTATTCCACTGAGATAATGCTCTTGGTGACTTAATACACATCAGAGTCTTTTAACAAAACAATGCTATGTTGTGGACTTTAGGCAGGAACCCTGATTCAGTACCTCTAATGGGCCTTTTGGCTAAGTGCAAGTATTTGGAAATGCTAAGGGGGTTCCTGATCTAACTTAGTTAGCCCAGCTGTGGCCCTTACAGTTACAGACCCAGTTTCAGTGATCAAAAATAAATCTAAACCCGTAACTGTACTGAAGTTCTGTGCCCACAGACCAGTCTAAAATGGCAGAATCCGGTTTAACATAGACCTAGAACAATGTAGTATCAGACTTAAGCTAGGTTGGATCACTGCACAGAACTTCTGTACCTGTGCAGCCCCAGGCCTAGGAAAGCCCAGCCACTTGCCCCAGATCCAGGGCTGTGCTTTCCCTACCAGGACCTATTCTACAAGCTCCTTCATGTGCCACCAGATTTATCAGTGTTCGCTTTCCCTACCAGTTTTCCTGGCACCGGGCTATTTTAGCCCCTCTGCCTCTAACCGCCCCCTCCACCTGAACAGACCAGCTAAATCCCTTTCCCTCCCCTCCTCCCAATCCCCATCTCACAAGCTGCTCCAGGTGCTGTCAGATCTATCAATGTTTGCTGTGGCTGTAGCCAAGAAAGTAAGTATCTGTGGGAGGAGGGGGAGGAGGGATGTCGGTGTAAGATGGCCTGGAATGGTGCTGAGGTATGTTATAAATATGCCTGACATTAGTATAGTTTATTCCCCTTCATGTGTAAAAGTAACCTTAGGCTAGGGACAAATATAAACCGGTTTAAGTATTCAGAAGCTAGTTTAAACCTGTAACAGAACAGACATTCGGTGCACATAAACCAGTTTGAAAATGGCTGAGTCACTGCTGAGCCACTGGCTTTGTCACTGGTTTAAGATAAACGTGATTGAATGTAGTATCAGACTTAACTGATTTGGGTCAAACCAGTTTATGCAATGTCTGTCCCAGACCTCTTCCTTGTTTAAGTTAAATCAGAGTCCTCCAGCATCCCCATATACTTTCTAAGTGAGGCTTTCTGCTCCAGAGAACTGGGCTCGCCCCTCCAGTTGGAGCTCAAGCAGGGATTCCCCCTTCCCTTCTCCCATAGCATGGATGGTAGCCAGCAGGACAGTGTCTGCTTAGGGCTCTTTGGAGCTAAAAGAAGTAATGAGAGTGGCTTTTGTTTTCTTGATGGGCTGATGAACACTAACTCCCTGCTGTGTAAGTAAATGCTGTGTGACTCCCTGGTTGCTGGTCAGGAGCAGCAAGGGGGGAACTCCTCCCTAATCAGAGCATCCTGCCAGGGCCTGGGCACACCCCTCCGACTCAGTTCAGACTCAGTATTGTGGAAGGGAAAGGAGGGCTGCTGTAGTGCCCCCCGGCTTCTGGCCTGAGCCACAACAGGAATGTACCTGCATTTTTTCAATCCAGGGGGCATATCTGTACAGTTACAAACCAGTTCATCCTAGCCAGGTTAGACTAACCTGCAAAGATTGAACCAATTCGGGTTCAGGATTTTTGAATGTATGCCTCTAGCCTTAACAACAAGAAGCACCTTCATACAAGTATAGCTGCACCCACTTACTATTTTTTACCTCTACTGGTATAGTTGAAGCAGCACAATTTTTAGATACAGACAAGGGCTCAGATATTCATGCAAAGGTATGCATGGATAGTTAACAACCATGTCATTACAATGGAAGTTAGGCACCCAGGTACCTTTGATTTGAGCTTAAATTACTTTCCCAAAGTTAAGTACAGAGTACAGCTGGCATTTGAACCCAAGTGCAATGACTCCTAGTACAATGCCTGCTTTGTTCAGTTATTCTGCACTTTGTGGTCAGTATATTATTATACTGGAGTATTAAGCTATGGAGTTAGTATTGTGAAAGTTTGGTACCCTCTTGGTATGCCTGTGGGTAAGGTGGAGGAGATTTGTAATGAAAATAGTACTAGACATTTGCCAAATCCTATTGATTTCAATATTAAAAGCTGTTTAAGTTGATTTTAAGTAAACTTGCCAGTTCATGCAGAAGGAACCTGTTTTCAGCTGTTTGCACCTCATTAAAGATTGTTACCTTATTACTCAGAACTTGTTCATTCTGAATTTAGCTGATCACACCTGCTACTCAGAACACTTGCTCACTAATAATAGCCTTGAATACATTAGGACCTCATCATTTGCAGTGTTGCTCATAATACACCACTGCCAGCAAGTGAGATGGAGCAGAAGGATTAACTGCCTATCCCATGTCAGGCAACTTTCTGATTGCCAAGTAAACCTGCTATATACATCTTAGACTATATTATATATTTAAAGAATTAGGAGGCTTTATTAGATTGTTGCAAATAAATTAACAGTAAATATTCTTTTTCTTGTTGCAGAATTTGTTCCTCAGGCTTTTGGAATGCCCTTGTCCCAGGTGATTGCTAATGACCGGGCCTATAAACTCAAGCAGGATTCTCAGAAAGAAGAGCAAAAGGATGTGTCAGACTTTGTGGCCTCTCTTTTACCATTCGGAACTAAACGGCAGAACAAAGAACTTTCAAGCAGTAACTCATCTCTTAGCTCGACCTCAGAAACACCAAATGAATCTACATCCCCTAACACTCCAGAGCCAGCACCACGTGCAAAGAGGAGGGTAAGTTTATTCATGACAGCTTAATGTATGCTGGCAGCTTGCAGGCTCTAATCAGCACAAAATAATTAATTTTACAAATACTGGCACTTTTTCAATCATATTAAGATGAAGTTATTTAGTATTGAAGCCATCCCTGGTTTGTACTGGAAGCTATAATTGTTACAGTTACTTTTTTTCCAGTTCCTTATGGGATAAAACATGATAGAAACTGCAAGCTTGTTATGAGTCCGAAAAGAACACAGACAATCTGTAGAAGCCTTCACCCTCTCCCACATCCCAATCCCTGCTTAATCTTGGCTGATCTATTCAATTCCTCAGCTTTAGACCTCTTATTTTTCTTTCTATTAAGGAACAAATATTGACTGACATTCAAAAAATTCTTCATATATTGATTTTAATAAAAGAATGGGAATGAGGCTGATTATTAACCTATCTGCTAAGTGTTGATAAAAATCTTTATAGCATTATTCTTACCTCACCCCTGAAATAAATCCTGGGATTAATGAGAGGGAATTCAGAATATCAGGAATAATGAAAACAAAACCTGTGGTAAACTATGACTACCCCTTAATGTGTAAAGGCTACTTTGGCAACAGAATGTGTGCAGCTTTATGAATGAGCTATGAGGACATCATTCATGTAATGGAGTGGGGAGGTAGGAGGGGGAAGAGCCTACCCCCACAGGTTTGGTTGTAGACCCTCATTGCTCATATCTCTCCAGACCACGTGGTAACAGATAATGTGGGCTTTAGGACATAGACCAGTCTCCATTGATCTAGTCCTTTGTACTTGATCTGGAGTAGAATAGCGCTACCATGTATAAATCGCAAATAACACAAATTTGCAAATAGCAGGTGTATCATTTTCTTGTACTTTGTATTTTTATGCCGTGATCTGAACTGATTCAGCTTTGCAATACAGTAGAAAAATATAAATATTAGGAATCGTTTTTTTCTCTTTTTTTCATTTTAAATCTATAGGAGTGGGCACGTCTGTATAAGATGTTTACCACAAAGTAAATGTCTCATCATCTATATGTGCCCCTGGTAGGTTGGAGTAAACTAATTTACTCCACAACAGGATAGTATTTGTAAATATGTAGATGCTGGAGGGGCTGCCTACCAGCTAGCTCTACACTGAAGCTCCCTCATGCCCTAGCCAGCTGCTGTGCAGCACATTAAGCTGGGAGGGGGAGCAGCCCTAGGCTGGGAGGCTGACCTTCCCAGGGCCTTCTGCCAGCCAGGGCTGCTCCAACCCAGCTCCACGTGCTGCACATGAATAAACTGTGGAACTTATTGCTCTAGAGTTAATTGCTTCTGGGCACACATTCAAACAGTGCACCTGGGAACAATAAACTCTGGAGCAATAAGCTCTAAAATGTATTCATGCACAGTAATAGTACATGTAGCCATGCCCAGTATGTCCTAAAATGCTACTCAAACTTGCTGTTCTATGTGGAAAGTTAAGGGGAAAATGTACAATAACTTGGCTGGTAAGCATTCTGAGACATCAGAAAAGTCACTGAAAAATAACAGAATTTCAAAGAACCCTAAGTTAACTATCCCCTTTCATCCACCTTTCAGCCTCCCCAATTAGGAAAAACACTTCGTGGAAATGTATAAACCATTGTCTTACTAAAATAAACTACCAATTTCCACATAAAATTGGTATTTTACATAGAATATTGATTTTCATATAGAATAAAATACAAAGTATCACAACACATAAGTTAGAATGCAGTAGCAATTTAGTAATTTGTTGCATGCAGCTATAGACTTCGGAAAACTGATGTGGCCAATAATTTGGTCCATAAATGCCCTTGAATGCATGCACCAGTGTACCACAGAGGGAGTGAGGAGCACAGTCTGGCAACATGGAGAGCTGCATGTAGTTGGTAAGTCTGTTGTGGTGGATGGAGAGCAGGGAGGGAAAGGGTGTGGCGGGGCAGATCAATGCCCCGCGCAGAGAGGGAGGGAGTGGGGCAAGTGCTGCCCATCCGGGGGGGGGGGGGCAGGGCATGGGATGGAGCTGCAGCTTGTTTGGAGGACGTGGGGCGGCTCCTGCCACTGTGCATACCCCAGGGGGGCATGTGCCTCCAGATCTGCAAGCGGGGCTAGAGGGCTGCAACTGCAGGGTGGAGCCAGGGCTGTGCTGGGCTTTTCCTGGCGCCTGGGGGCTGTGCTCAGGGTTGTGCTCCTGACGCATAGGGGCTGTACTCGGGGTGTTCCGTGGCAGTGCTGGGAGGAGAGGGTACTGGGTGGGCTGCAGCCACCCCAAATTTCGGCATAGCCTCCCTGTAGCCAACCTTCCAGTGTCACCACTGTCCGTGCCAAGCATAGCCCCCATGCATCGGGAGTGCAGTCCCAAGTGCAGCCCCGCAGCCCAGAGCACAGCCTCCATGTACTAGGAAGAACCGAGAGCAGCTCTGGTCCCAGGTGCAGCCTCCCCCCACACAGATCTGGGGGCACACACTCTCCCCACCCTGCCCATCCTGTCTGGGCAGCATCTACCCCAGCCCCACTCCCTCCCTCACTGCAGAGGCTTTGATCTGTCCCCTCCATACCTCTTACCTCCCCATTTCCCATCTGCCACAAAAGACTTACCAGCTCCACGCAGCTGTATTGGAAATCAGATTGGTATCATCCAATGTCCAATGTGCCTCCTTAAAAATAGGCTATTGGTATCGGCCCCCAAAATATTGGTGCATCCGTAATAAAAATAAAAATGGAATGTATATTTGGCATGTAATAGGTTTAAAAAGATATTTGTCCTTTTTTTAAAATTGTTAGGTTTCATTTCTTAGATATCAAATTTAAGAAAATGTATTACTCATATATTTCATTTGCAGATTGGCTATTTTGTTTTCATTGCATAGGAGTTTGTGATTTTTCTCAAGTCCCAAGATGTGTGTTTTAAATACTCTGTTAACATTTTCAATGTTTTAAAATATTTTGAATAGAGGTGTCCTAACTGTCAAAACAAAGTGCTCCATGAATCAAGGATCCGTGGGCTATCAGTTTTCCTTTACTCAACCCTAAATTAGGCAGTTATATGTGTGTGCATAGAGCACTAGTTCTCAGCCTTCTAGACTCAAGGCAACCCATAATAAACTTCAAAAGCACTCCTCAGTAGACTCAAGGCACACCTTGGAAAGTGCCAGCTTTTCGATTTCACTTCCTTTTTTTTTTTTACCTGGAAAAAGTTAATTCTGTTTCTGCAAAAAACTCAAAAAGGTCACAACAGGTCAGAATGTTCTAATACTCTGAGTTCCTGTTTGAAATCTCTGGGTTTATTTTGTGAATCATGTTTACAGACCTAAGAGTGCTGATATTCACATCTCTGGGTCTGCCACAGGATATGTTAATGGCTTTGTCATCAGACCACTTGTACCTGGTGTGCCAAATCTGAATGGCATTTTTATATGATTGTGTGGCACACCACAGAACCCTTAAAAGAATTCCAAGGCACCCCAGAGTGCCCTGGGATCTTAGCTGAGAATCATTGGTGTAGACTGTATAATCATTTTCCCTAGTATAATTGTACAAGGTGCAAAAGAAATAGGGAACTGGGCTCAAATAGAATATGTATGTTTTATCTAATATTTCTAAAGATCTACAAAATATACAATTGGTCTATACTACCAAAAAAGCTTGCTAGTTTGTTGTAAAACATCTATGTGTGATTTGTCTCCATTTTGCTGTGCTAAAAATAATTACACAAAATGCAGGGTATCTGCAAGCCAGACATGACTGTCCACTCCATTACATTGTTACATCTATTAGTAGACCTGGACTAGGGACAGAAATTACCCACAAACTGATTTAAGTGCTCAGCAGGAATCTGGGTTTTCTGTTTCCCATGGAAAAAAAAGAAAAAACCATGGATTTCCCTTTGAACAGAGAAAAAAGTGGGTTTTTCATATTAGCAGAGAAATGCATAGATTTATCACTATTGTAAAGAGCTTTCTGCAGGCTGGCAGAGTTCCAAGAGCTTCTTGCAAAAAGGGCAGGAAACCTTAAGCCATATCCCAAGTAGAAGGGAGAGGGAGAAGGGGTAGGGCTTGAGATTCTCAGTCAGCCAGGGCTTGGTTCAGGCTCACTTTCCTTCCTTTGAGGTAATGGCCCACTGCCTGCTGCTGCTGGCAGTGAGGGGTGTACACCACACAGCTCACACTGTCCCACAAACTCCACATCCTCCCATACCCACACTCTGACACCCACTCAAAAACCTCACACCATTTCACAACCCCCCTAAATCCCACGCCTGCCCCTAAACCCCCTCCATACCAGCACCCCCTACAAATGCCCCTCCCCGCTCACATACACCTCACACCCATCCTCAACCAGCTAGGGACAGACATTCAAAAACCCTGAGCCTGAATTGATTCAGTCTGTGCAGGTTAATCTAACCTGGCTAGGCTTAACTGGTTTGTAACTGCACAGACATCCCCTCTGGACTGAAAAAAAATCAGTCAAATGCCTGCAGTGGCTCAGGCTGGAAGCTAAGGAGTGCTAAAGCAGCCCTCCCTTCCCTTCTACAGGGCTGAGCTAAGGAGGGTATGGCCAGCCCAGCAGGATGCTCTGATCTTCCCCCTGCCTCCCCCACCCTATGCACTCCAGCAGAGAATGTTTACCATGCCTAACTCAGTGAGTATCAACCCATTAAGAAAACAAAGCCTCTGTCCATTAATTCAAGCTCTTCTGAAACAGCTTTTCCAAGGAAGGACATTACCAGCTACCTGTTGATTAGCTCCAAAATGCCTGTCTGCCTTTGTCTCCCACAGCTTTGACTGTAGCCAGCATGCAATCTGCTAGCTAATGCTGAGAGATGCAAGGCAGAGGGGAGGGGGAAATAATTCCTGCTTAGCAGGGAAAAGCCGGGTAGATGTCTGCAGTCTCTGCTGGAGCTCCAGCCAGGGAGCAGAAGGGAGGGGCCAGCCCTGCTGTGGAGCAGGGAGCCCTACCCTATCCCAGAGAACCAGGATGCTGGGGGTTTCTGGTTTATTTTAAGTCACCAAGGGGTCTGGGACAGACATTGCATAAACTGGTTTGAGCCAAATCAGTTAAGTTTGATACTACATTCAACCAGGTTTATCTCAAACTGGTTTATGTGCACTGAACATCTGTTCTGTTACAGGTTTTAAACCAGTTTACGTGTAATGTCTGTCCCTTGCCAAAATCAATTTGTCTCTCCCACCTGCTAAATATATGTATTTATCACCAGGTTACTCACAATTCTATGGTAATTCTACATTATTCAGTCTGCCTCTCTCAGTCATGTGGATAATAAATTCCATCCTGGAAATGAGAAAACTCTCTCAACAAAATTTTCATCCAAATTGATAATTTCCTGCAGGAAGTTTCAATTTTGACATGTCATGATTTTCCAACAAAAACAATTTTATTGAAAAATTACAGACCAATTCCAAGCAAAGCAGCAGTGATCAAAATTACCTTCTTGCAGTTTGCTGATTAAACAATGGTATCCATTATGCTGTTCTGTTGAAGTGTTATACCAGTTTCTGATCATTTAGATGGGTTTATGTGTAATGTCTGTTCCTAAGCACAAAGTACCTGCATATATTTCTAAAGACTGTTCATATATTGTTATATTTAGTTTAACTTGTTAAAAAAATATATATTTAACATAATTTTGAATTTTTCTGCACATAATTCTCTGGGGTATACAAAGTGGTCTCAGCATGAACTCTGACTTTACATAATGAAAAACCCAAAATCAAATGCCAAAATATAGGTATCTAGAATTTATTTTATTATACTGATTTGAGACACTGGTAGGCTTCCAAATTGCTTTAAAACTGTAAACATATCAATAAAACATTATGTTCAACTGATACCTCTATCTATAGTGGCCTTTCATTTTAATTGCAGGTTTTGGGGTTTTAATCGAGGAATTTGCAGGTTTTTATTAGGGAAAGTCAGGATCCCTGGTGATCAGAAATCCATAACACAACAGAAGTTCAGTGTACATAGACCACTTTCAAAATGGCCCAAACTGGTATAAGATAAACCTGGGTGGATGCTGTTTCAGACTTAACTGATTTAGGTTAAATCGGTTTATTCAACTTCTGTCCCAGATCTCTTCCAGATTCAAGTTTAACTTACAGTCCCCTCCATATTCCAGGATGCATCCCTCCCACCTCCCTTGCAAGCCCACCTTTGCAGGGTGAACAGGCTAGCTTTAGCTCAAGCTGTCTGCTCCAGCCAAGCAGGGAGGTATGCTGTAGCACCACCTGCTTCTGATCTGGGCTGCTTCAGGCATGTGGCTGTATTCTGTATTTCTGGACTCAAAAGTGAATGTATGCTTGCTTTCTTATCCATTCAGTCTATACAACTTAGACCGGGAAATGTCACCCAGGGGTACTTGGGAAGGCCCCAGTGGATACACAGGAGTGGCATGGAGAAGTAGAAGGCGGGTCCATCAGCACTTTATGCCACTTGTGCCACTGGGTGCTATGCATCACCGGTGCTTTTGTTTTCACCAGTGCTGCATGCCACTGGTGCTTTTGCCAGCATGCGCTGCTGGCACTTCTGGTTTTGCCTCCATGCAAGTGTGGGGGAACTCCGCCCCCTCCTCCATCATCATCAATCAGCTGCCAGGGAACCTTGCTAACCCCCCCGCCCCCGCATGTTGACTGGCCACTGGGGGAACTACCTGCTTCTTAACTGGCCCAGCTGCTGGGGGTACACCGACCAAAAAAGGTTGAAAACCCCTGGCTTAGACTAACCTACAAAGATTAAATTGATTCAGCCTTGGGCTTTTTGACTGTCTGTACTTAGCCCCATAGAGTGACTTCAGTGAAAAAAAAGGAATAATGTGGATGATCAGGTGCACTTTGAATAGATTTTATTATTTCATATGTAGTTTTCAGTGGTCAAAGGAGTTCATTAGATATGGTCTCTTGGGAGGGAGCTACTTAGTTTTTTCCATCCATACTGATTGTACGTGTGTGTGTGTGTGTGTGTGTGTGTGTGTGTGTGTGTGTGTGTATACTTTACAGGGTGCAATGTCTGTAGACTCTATTACAGATCTTGATGACAGTCAATCCAGACTGCTAGAAGCTCTACAGCTTTCTTTACCAGCAGAGGCTCAGAGCAAGAAAGAAAAGGCCCGGGATAAGAAACTAAGTCTAAATCCCATTTATAGACAGGTTCCTCGTCTTGTCGACAGCTGTTGCCAGCATTTGGAAAAACATGGTAAGTTTATATCTTTTATTTTTTTAGGGGATATTTTTGGGTTAGCATGCATGTATATAAACAGATAAGTACAGGCACTATATATCTTTGTGATGCAAATCAAACAGAGACCTAGGCAAATGTCCTACATGCATTGTAATATGCCTCCTCTTAAGGACTGTCCATTCTTTATTCTGCTTCCTTCATACAGCCCTCTCTGGTCCTGTCTAATAAATCTCAAAGACCAGCGCTCTATTCATCCCCATCTCTCTTTATAAGAATCAAGATAAGATTACAACTCAGTATAAATGTTAACAACAAACTAACTCTTAAAACTATTTATACTGCTATACCAACTAACTAACATATGCATCTAAAACTATAAATGGATATTTAAAGGTCAGTTCTCTCTGGAGGTCTGCTCAGTCTTCCAAACCTTTAGAGCTCCCATCTCGAACTGAGCCATCCTGTAGATTTCCTTGAGGAGGTTCATTTTCATGTTCTGACCCTGTCTGTTCCAGTGATTGATCCTCTTTAAGTTAAGGTAAAATTATATTGAAGATGAACCATATTCCTCCAGAGAAGGCCTTCTGTGGTCTCCAGTAGGTAGGATCTGGGAGTGTTTGCCATATTTTAGACTTTTCCAAACACATAGGATCTTTTGAGCCAAACTTTTGTCCCATAGTAGCAGCTTTGGTAGTAGTTTTACTCTATTCCTAATATTGAAGGGTTGTTTGCTGTTGAAGTTTTAGTTCAGTATCTCATTTCTTAAATTCCTGTAGGTTGGGCCATCTAAGGTTAAATTATATTGGTGCCATAGAGAATAGCATCCTAAGTTGTTGTCCAATAAGCAGTTCATTTGGAGAGAGTCCTGATGCCACTGGTATAGATCTGTTTGTCAGGAGTATAAGATATAGATCTCTGGATTTATGTAGAAGCTGTTTCAGAATCTGTACTCTTCTCTTCTCTGTTGCTCTGAGGATAGTGAGGACTGCTAGAGCAATGCTGAAATCAAAGTGCCCTGCAAACTGTAGGAGTAACTCAGAGGTAAACTGAGGTCCATTGTCCAATATTAGGACATCAGGAACACTGTGCCTTGCAGATAAACATTTCAGATTTTGGATGACCTTTGCTGATTCAGTCTGTGGAAGTAAAGCCAAGTCAGTGTGCCTGGAAAAAATAGTCAACTACAAGAATGTATGTATCCCCTTTCCAGAAAAATAAATCCATTGCTACCTGCTGCCAAAGTGTGTCTGGTATCTTTGTAGAAAGTCATGGCTTCAGAGACAATTTTTTTTTTGTCATGGTTGCATTCTTCACAACCTTTTACTAAAATCTGAATTTGCTTACTCAGCTCAAGCTACCTTCTAGATCAGTGGTAGGCAAAATACAACCTGTGGGCCATATCTGGCCCATGAGGCCATTCTGTACAGCCCATGGGGCCCCTAAATTTTAATTTTCAAATTTTTTTTTTTTTTCCTGTCCTTGGTTCCTATCAAAAATGACAGGACCCAGGGGAATCCTTGGCAGGCTTCTACAACAGCAGGGCCCACCCAGCTCCGCCCCCTCATCCAGAAACCCCAGCAGGGGCTTCTGGCCTGGAACCATGTGGCTGGCCTGCACTGGAAGCTCAGATAAGGTGGAGGAGGGCAGGGAATGAGCTGTTGTGAAGTGCAGGGAAAAGCTGCCCTTTCCCTACCCTATGGCCCATGCTCCCTGCTGCAGCCTGAACAGGCTGCATGGGATTGTCCTGAGCAGCCAGAGGCAGCTCCACGCAGACTGCGAGCAGCTGCAGCATGGGGTGCCGGTCATGGGGTGGGGGAGGGGCCGCTTTTCCCTCGCACTCAGCACCAGCTTGTAACCCACAGTTGCTGCCAGCCTGGGCCCTGTGCCGGCTCCAGACTCACTTGTTGGGGCTGCGCTGCACTGGCAGCAGCTGCAGCCCTCCCACTTGCTGCACTGGGCAGTGTTTGCTGCTGCTGCCTGCCCAGAGCTCATGCCATGTAATGTAAGGCTGCCACCACTGCCTTTAGGCTGCCCATTGTGGCAGCTTCGGGTGGGCAGCAGCAGCGAACACTGCCTGGCACAGCAAGCGGGGGAGCCACAGCTGCTGCTGTCGTGGAGCAGCCCTGACAGGCAAGCCCGGAATCAGCATGGGGCCCAGGCAGTCCCTCACCCCGCCCTGTGGCCAGCGGCCTGTGCTGCAGCCACTCGCAGCCCATGTGGGGCTACCTGTATCTGCTCAGGGCAACCTTGTGCAAGCTGCGAGTGACTGCAGCAGGGAGTGTCAGCCACAGGATGGGGAAGGGGCTGCTTTTCCCCACACTCCGAACCAGCTCCTTCCCTGCTGATGGAGCAGCAGGTCGGGACTGTGTGCTGCCCCCCGCCTGTACCACGGGGCTGGGTGGCAGTGGGAGTGAGTGGGCACTTGAGCACAGGGCCCACACCGGTGTCCCAGGGCCAATGCCAGTAGGGTGGCAGGAGTACATGGTCCTGGTCAGCAGGGGCTCTATGGAGCTAGACCAGCTCCCCCCCCTCTCCCTGCTGGTAGAGCCCAGCCCAGCTCCAGAGACTTGTTCCAGCCTGCGCCCTGCTCTGGGCCCCACCAGTGCTGGCCCTGCGACATTGGTCCCAAGACATTGGAACATTGGTCCCAAGATGGTGACCAGGGGGCAGAGCACCTGTCAAGGGGTGGGGCTACCCATGTGGCCCTCAACAGCTTACCAAAACTGGGTAAGCAGCCCTCTGCCCAAAATAATTGCCCGCTCTGTTCTAGATTGTTGTGCTTTTACCATGCATTTGTTTTCACTCTGTTATTCTTTATGGATCTTCCAAAGTATTTCTTCCTGAATGTCAGAGGGATCACAGTGCGTCTTCCTTTAAGGAGAAGATCCTCAATATGGGGAGGTCATTTTCTGTCCTGCCAGTATGGTTGGAGGTCTTTTGGAAGTCACATCCTGTGGCCTCATCCATTTTGACAGAAATGAACTAGTTTCTGGCAGGCATCATCCTGTTGTTGCTTGCTTCTAATTTGCTCAAGTCTAGTAGGAGATGCTGACAATGGTGTCAGAACTATATATATAGTCTGATATACGGGGGTGTGTGTGTGTGTGTGTGTGTGTGTATAAAATATGATCTTTTCACAAAGTTATTTCTTCTTCTGCTGGTGGCTGCCTAACTGGTCCTCTGAACAGAGTGTCTGCTGCTATGAGCAGTTTCCCT
>JAGPOW010003316.1:68728949-68779690 GCA_030014935.1 Caiman crocodilus
TTGGAACAATATCTCCCAAACAGGTTAATGAATGTAATTAATAGGCTTGATTCGTTACCAAGAGGGATCTACCAAAACCCAAATGTAGCATCTAATTTTGAAAATACTTTAGCCTCTGACAACTGAGCCAATATGTGTTCTACTGCAGAAAGCATATGTCTTTTTCTGCATATATTTTTGTTGTGTAAAGTCCATACAAATTCAAATTTTTCCACTGGGTTTCTATACTACAACTGTTCTTGCAAACCAGTCTGTGGATTCATCTATTTAGGAAATAACCCCCATTGCTTCCATCTTCTTTCATTTTTCCTTGACTCTCTGTTGTAAAGGAATGTGGATGCACTAAGGAGCTGTTAGAACAAATGGACTTGGCAGTGGCACCAATTTAATCTTGTATTCCCTTGACAGCTTTCCCAACTTTATGAAGAATGCATCTTTCGTGAGGAATACATCTCTTGTATGGTTTGTGTTTTGCTATCAACTGAGTCCAGTCCTATTTATTGCTGTCAATACCAATAAGGAAACTGTTAATACTTGTATCATATAAAGAGGTTGTGATATTTTTTCCTCTTTTTTTCCACTTTCCCCTTGAACTGGACACACACTTCTAATGCATCATTACTTGCCCCTCTGAAAATTTTATCTGTGCAGATATCAATCCTGGGATGGATCTTAATCTTTTGAAGGGATGGCAGTAACTGCAGCTCTGGTGTCCATTTTAAATTTAATGATTTGACCATAGAAATCTATATTACTGTACCAAACTGTTGATTCTTCTATTGAGTATGTATTTCCTAGTAGCATAGACTCATTGTCATATGATACCACTCTCTCTTTCCCCACCCCCTGCATTATTTCCACTAGCTTGGATGATCTTCACTCTCTTACTCTCTTACAAAATGTCATTTCTTGTGGCATTTCCTAAATTCTGTACAGTATAACCTCATAAATCTGGATATCAAAAATCCAGCACTTGCCCATGCCACTCTGGAACTGGACGCTGCTGCCTCTTGGACGTGGAGGGGGAAGCTTGCATGCAGCGGCTGCCGTTGCCATTCACCATCCCGCATCGCCACTCCATGTGCAGCCGCTGCTCTGGGACATTTTATCTGGAATTCCTGCATTTTTTCTGATAAGCCTGAAACTATCGGGAAGTGCTCAAGCCTTCTGATCTATCAAGGTCAGCTACCTGCATTCTTAGCGTCAGATTTCTCTAAGACAGCTATCTGTGTTATGGCCTCCATAGCTGCACAAGCTCCCAAGCAGCCTGTTTCCTCCCTGCTGCAGGGCACACAGTCTCTCCCTAGGGACAGGCATTCCAAAAGCCTGAGCCTGAATTGATTCAGTCTTTTCAGGTTAGTCTAACCTGCAGAGCTTGAATGGCTTTGGAGGTAGATAGACATTCCCTTTTCATTCCAGAAATGCAGGCACATGCCTATAACGGCTCAGGCTAGAAGCTAGTGGGGGGGAGTGAGAGGAGGGATGCTAAAGCAGCCCTCCCTTCCCTTCCATAATGCTGAGCTGATGTGGGGTGTGGCCAGGCCCTAAATGCTTTGGTTAGGAAGGGGTTCCCCCACTCACTGGTCAGCAGGGAACCAACAGGGATTTACACAGCATTGAGTTACACAACAGGGAGTTACACAGGTAGCATTTATCACCCCATCAACAAAACAAAAGGATCTCTCATTAGTTCAAGTTCTTCTTTAACAGCTGTTTCCAAAGAAGGAATGGAGAGACATTACCAGCTATCTGTTGATTTGCTCCAAAAAGCCCTAAGCCGACACAGTCCTGTCTGCCTTTGTCCCTTCTCCCACAGCACGGACCATAGCTAGCATGTGAGCTAATGCTGAGTGGTGTCTGTATAAGGCAGAGGGGAGGGGAAAATCCCTGCTTTAGCAGGGAGTGGTGAGGGGGTAGGAGGAGGCAGGAGGAAGCCAGGCAGACCCCACTGTACATGCAGTCTCTGCTGGAGCTGCTGCCAGAGAGCAAAGGAGAGAGGCCAGCCCAGCTCTCTGGTGCAGAGAACCCCAATCAGCCCAGAAAGCATGCCAGGATGCTGGGGACTCTGATTTTATGTAAACCAGGAAGAGTCTCTGGCAGACATTGCATAAACTGGTTTGACCCAAATCAGTTAAGTCTTACATTCAGCCAGGTTCATCTTGAACTGGTTACAGCCATTTTCAGACTGGTTTATGTGCATTGAACATTTGTTCTGTTACATGATTAAACTGGTTTATGTATAATATCTGTCCCTAGCCCCTGCCTCTGTCTTTGCTTTGGCAGTTTAGGGGCTCCTCTTTCTCTTTTCTTCCGCAGGCCCACTTTTAACATGATATGGTACGAGTGAAACACACACCTGCAGCTATCTTATATGTTGTAATCTGCCTGTCCTCCAGAACTATTTACTCTTTATTCTCCTGCTCATATAGGCCTCTCATTGGCTCAAGTAGGTTTGGAGAACCAGGGCTCTCTAATTACTCTAACATCTTCACATGCCTCATTGTGATGTTGTGATACACGTTTTAAGTCATCTTGAGCATATTTATTCCTTGATAAGGCAGTAATGCAATCTTTTTAGAAGCAACCTTCAACAAACTGTTTGCTTCATATCAATTATAGAAATCCTTTAAAATTAAAATAGTTGTATATTGCATTTTTGTAAGATAGTTCTGTTCAGATGATTTTCCACCTGCTGAATTTGAAAGACATGTTTGCTATGGTCAGCACTTACTAGCAGAGAGCTGGCCAGGGAGCCAATCCTCACTGCTCCAGCTAGGGAGAAAAGGGGTGGGGCTAGCCCTGCTCTTTGGAGCAGCCAGCCCAGTCCAGGGCTGCAAGATGCTGGGGGATGATGATTTAACTTGAAGCAGGAAGAGGTCCGGTACAGAAGCTTTGTAAACCAGTTTGACCCAGAACAGTTAAGTCAGATACTACATTCAACTAGGTTTATTCTAAACCAGTTTCAGCCATTTTGAAACTGGTTTGTGTGCACTGAACTTCTTTTCTCTTACAAGTTTAAACCATTTTCTGATCACTTAAACTGGTTTGTATGTAACTTCTGTCCTTAGCCCTGATGCCAGCATTATGGCAGTCCTGGCTCTCAGACAGGTCCCCTGACTTTGTGCTTTTATTTATGTACTCCTCAAAGTACCATCCCTAAAAGCAGAGGGATATCAGAATACCTGGTTCCCTGGTGGTGAAGCAGTAACATCACTGGGAAGGATGTTACAAGAAATGCCAATGACCGTAGATCAAGTAATCTAAATGCTAGAAAACTAGTTTGGGTGATTGTGTGCTCCAAGGTATCAGATTTTCTGTGCTTGGTAAATACATGGTTAGAAAGATTAGTACTTTTATTCTCTGTAGCTGTAAGCACACACAAAGCCCAGGTTGATTTCTTCCAATGCAATTTTTAGCAGAGTATTAAACAATGAAACAGTCTTCTGATGTGCTCTTGTTTGCAGGTCTCCAGACAGTGGGAATATTCAGAGTGGGAAGTTCGAAAAAGAGAGTAAGACAGGTAAGTAAACATTTGATTATTACCTTTCTGGCTTACAGTACAATCAAGCCTAAGAACTTCTAGTGACATAATTTTTTTCCACATAATAAGTAGGTCTTTTTTGTGAGTAACTTTACAATACTTGGATATTATGTACTGGTGGCTCTTAGTAGGCAGTTTACAGTCCTCCTTCTACTTAAGAAAGTACAAAAGAGCTTGGAGATTGCAAGAACTTAACCTAAATCTTGAACTGAAACTGATTTTTTCCAATTAAAAAATGGGCAAAAAAATATTACTTCCTCACTATGCCCAACATTGCTATCTTATTCAGGTTTTGTACTTTGATGAAATCTGTATCTTGGCTACCACTCAGTAGCTGAGTCATTTTTGAACTGTGGAAAATCTCAGAGTTTGAGGTACAGAGACAAGTTCTAGACCTAAAATAAAAGTTAGCTAAAACCTATAGCAGGAATGGTGTAGTGTTCTATCCTGACAACTCTGTTTAAGATTCCAGAAGGAGTTGAAGATCTTCAATTTTAGACTGCCTGCATAAAAGTTGTAAGATATTGAAATAAACTTTTTGACCCTTCAGTTCCTTTGGTTAGGAATCACCTCTATGTTACCCCTATAAAACTTCTGTTGGTTCACTCTCATCCAAGTCTCTAGTCCAAACATAGGGGCAAACATTCAAAAAGCCCAAGCTTGAATTGATTCAATCTTTACAGGTTAGTCTAACCTGCGCAGATTGAACCCATTTGCAAATGAATAGACATTCACTTTTGATACCGGAAATGCAGGCACATGCTTGTAGTGGCTTAATCTAAAGCCAGGAGGTGCTAGAGCGAGCCTTCCTTTTACCTTCCACAGCAGCCACAAACCTGGAGGGAAGCTGACCTGGGGGGCATGGCCAGGCCCCCTGGCAGACTGCTAAGTATAATTGGGGAGGGGTTTAAACCCCCACCCTGGCCTGCAGGGATCCCTGTGCCTGAAGGCAGGGGTGGGGAGGAGGAGGAGGAAGCAGCCATTGTCAGGCTAGTCCCCAAGCAGGGGAGCGGAGCAGTGACCAAACACTGGCCTGGACAATGCCTCAGTCAAAGGGGATTAAACTTCCCTTTCTCCCTTCTCGGATACAGGCTCAAGGATCTCAGCTGGGGTCTGCCTGACTTTTCCCCCCGATCATGCAGCGGAGAGCCTGGCCAGAGCCAGCTAGCATGGCCTCACCACCCACCTGGGGCTGAGGCTGGGGCAGAGCTGAGCCAGCCCATGGGTGCTGCTGAGGGCAGGTGTGGAGGGGCTAACCTAGGCTGGGCCATGGGAGCTGGGTCCTTCCCACTGGGGAGTGCAGCTCAGGCTGAGGCTGCAGGAGCTGTGTGGCATGATTACTCCCAGCTCCCTGCACCCAAGCCATGTAGGGCTGTCATGGAGCAACATCGAGCTGATAAGGACCCAGCGGGGCCAGCCCAGGCTGGACCTCAGGGGCAGGGCCCTTCCCAGCCAGTGCAGCTCTGTGACAGCCCGGCCCAGTGGTATGAGCTGCCAGTGTAGCGGGAAGCAAGGGGTTACCTAGGCAGGAGTTGCTCTGCCTGGCTAGGCAGACCCTGGTTGCAGTCCCTGGGGAAGAGGGGAGGAGTGGGGAATAAACCCCTTTAGCCTTAGGGGGCATGTCAGGCCAGTGTCTAGCCATGCCCCTGGTCCTACTCCAGCTAGACAGCAGAGCCAGCCTTTCTGTCTGGAGCAAACAGCACAGCCCAACCCAGGGCTGTAAAGTATGCTGGGATGTTGGGAGACTCTGGTTTAACTTGAACCAGGGAGGGGTCTGGGACAGAAGTTCCATAAACTGGTTTGACACAGGTCAATTAAGTCTGATGCTACATTCAACCAGGTTTTTCTTAAACCAGTTTTGCCCATTTTGTAACTGGTTTATCTGCATTGAACATATGTTCTGTTACAGGTTTAAGCCAGTTTCTGATCACTTAAACCAGTTTATATGTAACTTCTTTTCCTAGCCTGAGAAACAAGATATTGCACTGTGGACATTCAGTTAGTGAGACAGCAGTGGGAGCTGCCACAACTTAAAAAATCTCAGCCTCCTTTCTAGCAGACTCACATACCCATTGTGCCAGATTCATGAGAAAAAATAATTTTATAACCTCAGTAGTTTGGAGGTAGGAAAGTACAGTTAACAGGAAGGTACCATGGTAGAGAATGCAGTGTGAATGACCAGACAGAAAAAAAATAATGAAGGAGTGGGATAGTGTTCCTACGCAATGCAAGGTCATGAAATGACTTCCAGTGAATAATATGACTCTTCTATTTGTATTCAGGCAGGAGGAATTCAATATTCCTCTGAGTTGGAAATTTCAACTAAGAAAAAAAAGAATAAAAATGTGTTAACTTTATAGGGTATCAGCTCCAAAACACCATTTAAACAAAATGCAAGTGCAAACATACAATAACATCATTTCTGTGAAATGAGGCAGAGGTTGCACTGCCATTGCCTAGCCAAGAAGCTGATTCCCAATTCGAATGTCTATTTACATGCACTAGTGTTTCCTTTCCTAATTTTCAACAACTTAGCAACACAAAGCAGTTTGGTGTTTATATATACATATATACTAGCTCATGGCCCATCAAGAATGATGAATTTCAGGCAGTGTTTACATGCTCCCATCTCACCCCCTGCTCACCCTTCAGGGCTGGCCATGTAAAGACTCCCTCTGCCACTGCTACCTACTTCTCCAGCCTTTGGTGCAGGGGCTCCCCCTCCATGCACCTCTGCCTCGCAGCAGGGCTTCCACCGCCACCTCCCCTTTCCTCCCCACTCTCCTCTCTTTCAGCGGTTGTCGGGGCTAGGTGGCAGAGGGAGCGCTGCCACCATGATTCCCTCCCCTCCCTTCCTTCCTTCCCTGAAACTTGGTCCTGACAACAGCCACGACCATACCTGCCTTTGCCTCCCCCTGGGCCCAGACAGCCTCCTTCCCTCCCTGCAGCCTCCCCCTCCATACTAGCTATTCTTGGGCGCCCCCTTCTTGCTCCCCTCTCTCCCTCCCTCCCTGCCACCCCACCCTGACAACAGCCGCCATCGTGACCCCCACCTTCACCTCCCTCCGCCCCTCTCTTCTACCTCCCACCCTGCCCACCACCTCCCCCTTCCTGCTGGCTGTTCTGTGGGTTTGCAGGGTTGGGCAGTGGAGGGTCACCACCACTGTAACCCCACCCCTTCATCCTCAGGTACGGAGGTGTGGGGAAGCCCTGCTGCTCGGATAGCCAAGGCGTGTTTGCCACCACCACAAGCTTCCCTGGCAGTGGCTTAAACTTGGGCCCACCCAGCCAATTTGTCTCCCTTCCACAGGCAATGGATCAAAAGCAGTACAGACAGACTGACAGACAAAGCCCTTTATTATATTAGTATCTTGTATTCATTTTGTTTTTAATTTGTAATATTTATTGAATTAAATTACTTGTTTTATTTTATTAAGCAACATAACTATTAGCCTTGGTCTTTTTGTGTTACATTAATAAGTGCTGTCATCATGAACCCAATAGAAGGAAAAATCTATATTCAATTAAAAAATCTTCTGTACTATGACTTGTAAGAACCTGAAATCCAGTTTTTGTCATGCTTGAAACTGTTCACAAGACATTTTCTTGGTACAGGAAATGGATTATCTGCAGTTATTGAGGTATCTGTTTCTCTATTTCAGATGTATTTCATTACAAAGAAAAAATTATTATCCCAGTGGCAGTGTGTGGGGGGTTAGTTTTTGTTTTGTTTTTAATTTTTGTATTTTATTGTATTGTATTGTTTTGTTTTATGATTGCTGAGCAGGGGAGCAAGCTCTAGAGCAGATGCAAACATACAAACAAACCACCCTGTTTTCTCTTAAACCCCTGCTGGAAGCCACTGTAGCTTACACGTGTGCTTCTCAAATACCTGACATGTTCACTGGGATTCAAAGCAATATATTTGAGACTTGCTAATGAGGAATGTAAAGACATAGCTTTATTACAGCATTTGTATTATCTCCTAGTAAAATAAACCAGTGTATCATACATATTTATGCAGTGATCTCTTTTGCATAATAGTGTAAATAAGCAGCAGTTAAATGTACATTGTGCCTTTGCCTTTCCCAGCAACTAATCTGCTGAAAATCTGACATTTGACACATCTAAAGTCCACGTCTAAAAACCTGTTTCTTTTTTTTCCTCTTGATCTTTTCCAGTTACGTGAGGAATTTGACCGTGGCGTAGATGTTGTACTTGATGAAGAGCACAGCATCCATGATGTTGCTGCTTTGTTAAAGGAATTTCTACGAGACATGCCAGATCCACTTCTCACCAGAGAACTTTACACACCTTTCATCAACACTCTTTGTGAGCTTTAACATCTTTTTCTTCCTTTTTCTGCTTTCTAAAAGCTCATCATTCTAGAAGGCCACTAATGTTATTTCATTTTTTGAGTCATAATCATGTTTCCTCAATTCATCTAAAATATTTCTGTATTTTCTCACTTGTTTTTTTGGTTTGGGTACTGGATAGGCACACCACAAAAAACAAGAGAGACCCTGAGCAATGTACAGGTTATCCAGTGAATGCAGAAATCCCCACTTTCTGTATATGTGCACTCACACATCATTTTTATGAGGTGGTATCCATGTGATATAATAAACACTAATTCTATAACTGGATCCATAGCAACAGATCTCTGTGCTCATGTGAAATCATTCATTTTAAAGGGATATGCATAAGTGAAAGAGTCCAGCACAGTAGATCTGCTACTCGGGGCTTACCAAACTATTATATAAATAACAGAGCCTTGTTATAAAGGCACATTTTTCAGAGTTGTTACTATCTTAACTGTACAGTTAATTACAGTTGTTACTGTAGAGTTGTTACTATCTTAACTGTACTCTGCCCACTAATTCCTTCTGTTCTGTTTTCTATCCTGTTCTTTCTCTATCATTCCAAACCTCTTCATAGCCTTGCCCAGCCTCTGTTTGAGGGGGAAAATCTTATCAAGGAAATGTTTCTTTGTCTTCCATAAAAATAAAACATTTCTGCTACACAGTAATATAACATCCTGACTCTCACAAGGGCCATTCATTTCTGGCCATGGTATGAGTTCTGAACTCTCATTTAGGGTGGTCTGCTTAACTGATGCATAGGTTTGCCACTAACAGCAGTGTACCTGTCCACTTGTTTATTATAGTATATTCCCAAAAGTGTTGTGCATTTGAGTTTTTACATGACTCAAATGTACCTGTACGAAAGTCATGCAGGAAAACCTTATTGATGTTTCTTGTAATCATCTATTTTGTAAATATCAGCATAAACTACATGCATCTCATTGATTTGGGAACATTTAAATTTGCATCCTTCAAGCAGAGAACTGGATTTGTACTCTGTCCAGATTTCAGTGTCTGTGTCCTCGCTTGAGTGCATCTTCTTGCTTTTGACTAACATTTTATTTAAGGTGTTTGAAATGAGTATGGACACTAAAGAATCTGTGTGCTATTCATTGCTGCTTTGCAGTTTGCATACGAAATAAAACAGAAAAAATAGTGAGTTTGATGATTAAAACATAAATCTGAATTGAATACTTTAAAACAGCAGATGCACAACTATATAATTAGAAATACATATTAACAACTATATAAGGAACCAAAGGCTGAGTCTTACCTTTGTGTCAAATGATTTTGACGATGTGTGAATCTGATGTGGTTTCATTATCAGGTAGGATTTTATGATTCTGTCCTATGAGCAAAATGCCAGAAACATATCTTATGCTCCTGTTTTTATATGCTTAAAGTTTTCTGTACCTGCATGAAGACGTTATGATAAGAATGGTCATTAAGTTCCTTCAAACCATTCTGTGCTTGTATTGTTTTTGGCAGGAGCAGTGTGTTTTTTCTACATTTATTATATTAGTTTGAATTATTTCCTTACAACTTTTATTTTTTCTTGTCCTAGTATTAGAGCCAGATGAACAACTAAGCACCTTACAGCTTCTCATTTATCTTCTACCTCCCTGTAACTGCGACACCCTACACAGACTCTTACAGTTCCTCTCTACTGTGGCTAGCCATGCAGAAGACAGCACAGACAAAGATGGCCAGGAGGTAAGTTTAGATCATTTATTTTCTTTGAATCCATGTTTCCTTAGATCAGAGAATAAATCTTTAAAGAAGGTAGGTTAGAGATTCACCTTAAAGACTAACTGAATCAGAGATGCATACACTTTTATGAGCAAGAGCTTACTTTATCAAAGTAAACTCTTCTTGCAATTATGCTCTTCTCTTAAAGAGAAGAGAAACGGAGACCATAGTATCGTAGACAGTACAGATGGGAAAGACAGCATTACCCACTCTCTTGCTATCCAGTTGTTTACTACAGTATATTCCCTAAAGCTCCGCCCAAAATAATTGTCCACCCCTGCTCTAACCTCCTCTTACACCATGCCTGTGCCTTGCAGATGTCCCTGAATCATCAGTCTCCCTTGTAGGGGTCTTGGCTTTATTGGCCTCCCCCTTTTACTTTTTACAGGACCTTTTAGCCCAGGCCCACTGTGTTGGACCTGGCTTCTGATCTGAAGCTCTGCCCTTGCTCAAGCTCCAGCCTTGCTCCCAAGCCTAGCCAGCCTTTGGGCTCCTTGGCCTGGTCTCCACCCTTCCCATTAGAGCAAATGCTTGCTTGAATGAGATTTCCCCACGCTCTGGCCTTGCTCCCATGCCTGTCTCCTGTACCCCCAGGCCTCAGCTCTATTCCTGGGCCTGTTGGGACCTGAAAAAATACTCCTCACAGTCATATTCATGAACCTCCAGTAAAATCCAAACCAACACATCAGCTTTCTGACTACAACTTCATCCTCTAAGACCACTGGTTATCTGCAGCCCCTTTCCTTATAAAGTCTTATCCCCCTGTCAGCCATCAGCTTCTTACTGGCATATCTCAGGTATAGTAGGTTCTCTATCCAGCAGACTTCAACAGGTACCTTACTGCAGAGCTCCTTCCCCTTCAGCCCTTGGGGACCAATTGGCCACTCTGGCTTTGGCCCTGTCTTATATGCCAGCAGAGCCCTGCCTCCTTCCAGTCAGGTGACCCCTCCAGGAAGTCTGCTGGTGTTTTCTAATGGGCTTGACTTACTGGCCTCAAGGATGGCCTATAGCAGCAGGGATAGTACAGATCTAGCTCTCTTGCTGCTTCCCTAGGTTCCTCTCCTATTGTACTAGCACAGCAATAGGCATTTTTCCCCTTCCTGGGCTGTGGTTGCCTCTCTCTGTTTACAGATAGCCCACTTTTTTTTGTCCATCTGGGCTCCATTTACCTCTATTTTTCTTCCCAAAGTAAAAGGAGCCATAGGTTCTTTGTTACTCAGGGTCAGAGGCTAAGGCTGCTTAAGAGTTGCTCTGGTGTGGCAGCTATATTAAAGACAGCTAAGTGCTTCTTACAAGTGCATCAGCTCAGCTCTAGGTATGATAGAAAGAAAAGTTTATGTAAGTAGCATTGTCATTATGCGGAATAAAATGGCATCTCTCTTATGGATGATACATAATTATGCTCATATTCACTTCATTATTCATCCTGATCCTGCAGGAAGGTACACAGATACAAGTGACTCATCTTGTTAATTTTAGTAAAGCTAGTTACATGCAGACTTTTACACATGCTTATTTTTGTGTAAGCCTGAACTGTAAAAGACGTTATAAAAATGCTTGCTTTAATGAGATTTTTATGAATTAGAGTTTAAACTTACTATGAATAGTAAATAAAATAAATGTTCTATTGTATAATCCCCAAATACAGTGTGAATGAATACCAGAAGCCTCCTGGAAAGCCAATTTCATAGTCAGTTTGTGCTTTTGTGAATTTTTTGCATGCAGTTTTAAAAAGCCAAACTTTGTTCACTTGTTGTTCCTTTTATACCTCAAAAAAGACACTTGGTCAACAGCTGTAATTCTTCTGCAGCCTTGTTTAGTTAAAAATGCAGGCAGCTTTTGTTGCATCCTCAGAATAGCAGCCAAATGGAAGCATGTGAAGGAAGAACAATTGAATGCAACCTTGTCTCCTTAAATATTAAAAAAGTAAAGATAGAGATTTTTTGGCCCTATACTGATGACTGACTGATTTTTGGAGAGCAGCATCCGGCTGGTAAGTCTGTTGTGGGGGATGGGGTGAGGGGAGAGGAAAGGGATATGGGGGGGCAGATCAAGGCCCCTGTGGTGAGGGAGGGAGTGGGGCTGGGGCTGGGGCAGGGGCACACACTGCACAGCTGGGGCAGAGCACAGGATGGAGCTGCGAGCAGCTCATCTCGGGGGCACAGGGGGAAATGGGGCAGCTCCCACCACTGCACGCCACCTGGGTGTGCATGGGGGGGCATGTACCCCTGGATCTGTGCGTGGGGCGAGGATGGGCTGCTACTGCAGGCTGAGCACCAAGTTCTTCCTGGCAGAGTGCCTAGGCTGGGCTGTGGTGGTGCAGGGAAGGGGGCTACAGGGTGGGGCTGCAGCCACCGTACAATTTGCCATAGCCTCCTTCTCGGCGCCACCACTGCTTGCAACGAGTGCAACCCAGTTCATCTCCTTCCCACCCTGGAAGAGCTCAGTGCCACCCTCAGCCTGTAGCCGCATCCCACCCTCACCCCAAGTACAGATCTGGGGTCACACCCCCCCCTCCGATTTTTAAGCCACTTGTGGCTCTGTCCCATGCCCCACCCCATCTGTGCAGCACCTGCCCAAGCCCCAGCCCCACTCCCTCCCTCATCAGCATGGGCTTCAATCTGTCCCCCACATGTCCCTTCTTCCACAACAGACTTACCAGCTAGACCAGGCTGTTCTGTCCGCTGTCAGGCTGTGTTCCTGGACTCCTGTTTGCTGCACTCCAGCTGTGTGCATGCAGGCATTTATCAGTAACATTATTGGCCATGTCAGCCAAAAAAAGCTGATTGCCGATACTGTCCATTTTCCTTATATCAGTGCCGTTCAAATATGGGACCAATGTATCGGTGCACCTCTAAAAGAAAGAAAATAAATATTTGCAATTACAAATTTGATGCTGGAAAATCTGTAAGACCCATTTAATAGAGACATTTCTATCAACCTTCCTATTTCAAGGCTAATAGTTTATCAAGAATAGGATTATTGTTTCTTCTGTGAGCATAGAGCTGTAACGGTAGGATAAATGGCCCCGTTCAAAAAAGCAAAAGGAAGATGATTAGTAAAAACCACTCACAGCTTGGTTTGAGCATCTTGTATATAGAGGGATATTTTGGTTTTTATTTACTCTGTCCATCAGAAAATATACATACTTATTGAAAATGGTACATTGGTTTTATCTTTTGCTGATGCTGTGAATTGCTCAGAGAGGGAATTTGGGTTTCCTACAACCCAGCAGTGTTCTAACTTCTGGGTTCTGAAGGGATGAGGATATTCCATGACACTACTTCTTTCCCAACTCTCCTTTTGTACCCAGCCTTTGGTGCTCCTGATTTTGTGCTGTTTCTTCTAGGTTACAGGAAATAAAATGACATCACTTAACCTAGCCACCATATTTGGACCCAACCTGTTACACAAACAGAAGTCTACAGACAAAGAATTCTCAGTTCAGAGTTCAGCTCGAGCAGAAGAGAGTACTGCCATCATAGCTGTAGTACAAAAAATGATTGAAAATTATGAGACTCTCTTCATGGTAGGTGAAAATTTCTTCATGTTATCCTAACCCATTTTATCTTTAACGCTTTTATGTGCAGAACTCCTAGTTGGTGCTCTCAGGGAGCTGCATTGGGCTATGTTTAAACCAATTAACTGAACATTGTTATGTGAAGAGGTTATTAGAATTGACTTAATACATTTGGTAAACAGGACATATTTTTGCATTAAGGGAAATACTTTGTATGAGGGTTAAATATTAACAACCAGTACCTAAACATTTCTTGCATGTAAAGGCAAATAAGTCCTGAGAAGGTGAATTGGTTCTCTGAAAGGTTTATGCTGTTGCTGTGTGTGCATGCATGCATGTGCACATAGGAAGCAGAAGGCTGGGGTGTGGAAGGGCTTAGCTACTCACAAACTAATTTTGTGGCAGCCAGCAACAGCAGCAGCACCATGGCACTGCTCGGCGTGCAGCCAGGCCAGTGCCCTGCACACGCTTACCTCCACATGGCTGAGAAAGGAGAAGGTAACGGCGCATTCCTTGCACCATGCAGAGCATGATGGGAGTTGTAATTCTCATGCTGGTACATGCATTTGCCCCTCCTCCCCATAACATTTTCTCTCTCTGTCTGTGTGTGTGCATATGAGAGAGAAACAGAAAGAAACGCTTTTTTGTAGAAAACCTTCTATTAATCTCAAATGGAAACACTCTGCATAATTATGTTTTTAAAAAATCTAGCAAAGTAGTAAAAAGGCTTGCTGTCTCTGCATTGTCAGAGATTGTGCCTACATGAGCCATTGACTGGGCAATAGCTCATTACTACAACACAGTAGCATCGTGTGGTACAAAGCTTACTGCACAGTAGTAATAAACTATCATGCATTCACATCACCTAAAAGCTGTTCAGTGATGCTACTTCACAGCAACTCAAATGTCTTCTCAGTAACAACTGCACAGTCAGCGTCTTGTGTAGAAGAAGTGTCCAGTGGATCAGGAAGAGACAAGATTAGAATTTAGGACAAGAGAGGAACGAGAAACTTTTAGTTCCTTCAAAGATTTCCCTACTTCCCACTTCCTTGTGGGCTTGTGGAAAGGACAGAAGGAAGGGGTTTTGTGCCTTGTTAATTGGCTAAAAGGGATGCAACATAAGTTTACTGGCTCCCAACTACCTTTCCCCTTCCAAAGGAAGGTTGACCTGTGCTGAACAAGTTATTGCCAAATAATTCTCAGGTGTGTTACTTAAGACAGTTATGCCCTAGATAAACCACATTCTTGGTGTCTTGTCTTCCTGTGGTGTCTGGGACAATGAATTGTATGGTCTCATCCTTGTCTTCAGTTGTCTACAAAAGTGTCAATCTGTTGGCCTGATTTGTGATCTTGGCTGAAAGGAGCCTGTGTCCTGGGCTAGCAGAGGATAGTATTGTTCTGAACTGTCATGCCATTCTCTTACTGGAACCAGATACACAAAAAAAAGTTTTGAAGAAAACTTTGTCTTAGAAAGGTAAAAATAGTGTGTGTGTGCGCGCGCACACACACGTAAATAAATAAAAAAAAACACCTCGAGCAACCAAGGAGCACAATATGCTCTACTAAAGGCAGTTAGTTCCCAAAGCAGAAGATATGAGCTCTGGAAAACACCTTCAGTGCTGCAGTGTAAAGGGTCACCTGGCAAAAGAGTCTATTGTGTGGTGCAGGCAGTCCTTGGACTTATGACACAATTGGTTCCTGAAAACCGCATCTTAACTTAAAATGTTGTAACTTGGAATTAATTTTCTCATAAGAAACAACATTATAAATGGGGGATTGGTTCCTGAACCAAGGCCTGATACTCTATTTTTCACCCACAATACCCCAGAATTTTGTATTCGATCAATTATAGATGAGTAATATAGCTACATTAATGTATTTTTTATTGTAAATAGCAATTATATTGATTTGGAAGGACTTCTTTGAGGTGACTTTGCTGGACTTTTTGAAAGGTTCTTGGTTGGACTTTCTGAAGGGTTCTTGGCTGGAGTCTTCTCAGGAGTTTTGGCTACAGGTTTTTCTGGAGTCTTGTCTGCTTTCTTAAAGAAAGTGTCCAAGGAAGTTTGGACACATGTTCTCCAAGGAGATGAGCGATTGCAGCAAACTTGTTTGTTATCATGGTGTCTCATCGGATCAAGCATTGTAAAGTCGAAACTGATGTCATAAAGTTGAAACAGGGTGTCTATTTATAAACATTGCAAGTGCGAAATGTTGTAACTCAAAACATTGTAAGTCGAGGACTGCCTGCATATGGTACAAGCCCTGCTGGCATAAGTATGTTGGCCAGCAGGGGTGAAAAGATCATACCCACTAGCTGATGTAGCTGTAACAGAAAAGACCCTGGTGAAGAGAAAGCAGTGTTGGCAGAAGATAGCTTTTTCTGGCTTAGCTTGTGATGCTGAGGGAGGTATAGCTAAGTTTGGCAGGAAAACCTCTTCTGCTGCCATACACTGCATCTTTATTTGAGACTCTGTTAACATATCTATGACAGTATAGCTATAGCAGCAGAGAGTCTATAATATAGTCGTGTCCCAAGATGTAGTCCTGTAATGTAACATAGGTTTGAGCTAAGTATTGTAGCCCAAGAAAAAGGTGGGAAGCTCCCATGATATTATAGTGAAGGATTGAGCTACAGAGAAGAGCACATGAAAGTGACAATAAACTCTGATTGTGGGTCCAACCACAAGGTGAGCTGCGGTGTAGTTTTTGTGTCCTTTATTTCACATAGTATTTGCTTTCATTACATCCTTTGCATATATTTTTTCTTTTCATTTCAGTAAAGCATTCAGCAATTCGTTTTTTGTCGTGTTTTTTACAGTTCGAGAAAATTTCTCAGCTTTTTTTTCCTTCTGTGGGAAGACAAATCTGACAGAATAGAAGTCCTCTGAGATCTCTCCATGCTCTAGCAATGATTTTGTTACAGCAAGTTTAAAGTAAAACAAATGTTGACTTACTATTATTTTTATTACTCTGTAAGAACATTTTACAGAACAACCACATTTCAGCACATTACACATATTCAGAATTTTAGGTGTGGAGGGGGTGGGGTTTCAGGATTGATTAGCCTGCATATAGACGCTTTTAATTGTAACAGTTTTATTCCTTTAGCTCTTCAGGGCTTTCATTATTTTCCGAAGCTTATACTCAGTGCTGGAAAAATTACAAATAGTTTTCTTTTGGTTTTTTGTTTTGTTTTGTTTTTTTAATGGCTTTTCAGTTTTGGAGTCTTATTAAAATCTGTGGACCTAAAATTGAGAATAAATGGCTAGCTGTGTGGAAAGAAAGGTTAAACTCACTCGAATAGTCTTCTTATAACCAAAGATGAGCATGACTGGTTAGGCTGCAGTACTTTTAGAGAAGGACTTGGGTGTTACAGTAAACCATAAGGTGCATATAAGCCAACAATGTGCTCTTGTTGCAAAATTAGCGAGTAGTATAGTAGGCTGTATTAACAGAAGTGTCATTTGCAGATCAAAGGAAACAATTCTTCTACTCTCTATTCAGGACTGGTAAAGGCTCACCTGGTGTACTGTGTCCAGTTTTGGGTCCCACACTCCCAAGAAAGATATGGACAGTTTGGGAAGGGTCTAATGCACAGCAACAGAAATTATTTGGGACCTGGGAGGCATATGTTATGAAGAAAGCTAAAAGAACTAAATTTGTTTTATTCTGGAGCAGAGAAAACACAGAGGGGATTTGATGACAGTCTTAAAATACCTGAAAGGTGATTATAGAGAGGATGGAGATGATGAGCTTTTCTCCATGGCTGTAGGGGACAGGATTAGAAGCAATGGCCTCAAACTGCAGCAGGGAAAATTTAGGCCGGAAATTAGGAGACATTTTCTGACTGAAGGTGGACAAGCATTAAAACAGGCAATCTAGAGAACTGGTGGAATGTCCATCCTTGGAAGTTTTCAAGAGAAGGTTGGGCAGACACCTGCATTGGATGGCTTAAATCAGGGATGCTCCTGCCTTAAGCAGGGAGCTGGACTAGATGACCTTGTGAGGTCCTTTCTAGCCCCATTTTCCTATGATCCTTTTTTGCATTTTTTTTTTTTAACTTTTAGAAATGTACAGAACATATTACTTAGTGCAAGGTTCAACTAACAGGTATTTCCAGCATCAAGTTTTGTCTCATGTCTATACTTGTTTTTCTGTATATCTTTGTCAACCTGCTTATAATTATTGTTTTATAAAACCTCCACAATGATCTATTTTCAACTTGTTGATATCTTGTTTGGAAGCAATGGAATGCTTTTTTACTCTCTGGCTAATTAGCATTCTGCATCCTTTGTTAGGGGGTGGAATGGTGAAAAAAACTGCAAATGTATTTGTTATGAAGCTCTGATTCACAATCAGGCTGCAGTAAATTGTTTTCCAAACCCAGGGGAACCCAGGACTGCTGTTTATACTTATTGTTTGACATTTGTACTACTTTTCAAGCAGAGAAACATCTAGACTAGAGCATACAGTCACAGCATATAACCTATACCCTGGCAGTAATGCACTACATTTTTCTGAAGCTGTGACTGGCTTCAGCATTGAAACTAGATCAAGATTTGTGAACTAAAAACTGGTAGAACAGAATGTGATACTTGGCCTAGGCCACAAACTTCAGAATAGTTTTGAGTTACTGGTAGGTCACAAAGGTTCTGTTAGAAAGAACCCAGATTACTATGGACTGTTTGGATTTCTAAAATGGATTCCAGCAATTCAGATTAACTCCAACAGTCTGCAGGCCTGCAGATTTACTGTGATGCAGTAGATGCATTCTTATTTTATTCTACTGTCCTGTCAGACTCAAATTGTTAATTTATTTTGGTCTCCAAACCCACTTCCTTGCTGATGCACAAAAATATAGTCTAGGGACTCATAAAAGAGTGGTGTTTGCCTGGCTCTTAACTAAGGCGCTATTCCTGCAACTGGATCCATGGAGACGGACATACATCCACATGTTGCTCTACTATTCTGTGTGGGTGCAGGAGTTAGGGTTGCCAAGCGGTACGTATTTTGTGACTTAGTCATGTAGTCCCACATCACTGATGAATTTTCACGTCTATCTCAGCTGCAGAGAGAGACTAGGCATTTGCTTTTAACTTCCTAATTTTCACTGTTAGGGAGTGCTGTGCCACACTGTATGGACATCCAGGCATAATCTCCCTCCTTCTTTGATATCAGTCAGGAACAAGCAGCTAAAAAGCAGCAAAAGAGGAAAGAACTCATAGGCTAGGGACAGACATTCAAAAAGCCTGATCCTGACTTGATTCAATCTTTGTAGGTTAGTTTAACCTGGCTAGGCTAAACCAGTTTGTAACCTCACAGACACCCCCTCTGGACTGCAGAAATGCTGGCACATGCCTGCACTGGCTCAGACTAGAAGTTGGGGGGCATTAGAGCAGCCCTCCCTTCCCTTCCATAGTGCTGTGGGGTGGCATGGCTGAGCCCTGCAGGAAGGAGGCTCTGATTACAGAGGGATAGCAGAGCATTGACTTACACGGTAGGGAGTTACACAGGGAATTGTTATCATTTATCAGCCCATCAAACACAACAACAACATCTCTCATTAGTTCAAGCTCTTAAACAATGTTTTCCAATGCAGGAATGGAGGGACATTACCAGCTACCTGTTGATTAGCTCCAAAAAGCCCTAAGTGGACATTGTCCTGTCTGCCTTTGTCCCATCTCCCACACCACAGACCATAGCCAGCATGTAGTATGCTAGCTAATGGTGAGAGGTGTCTGTGTAAGGCAGAGCGGGGAAGGGGGGAAAGGGGGAAACCAGGAAGATGTCTTCAGTCTCTGCTGGAGCTCTAGCCAGATAGCAAAGGGGAGGGGATAGCTCTGCTGTGTAGCAGAGAGCCCCACCCTGTCAGAGAGCATGCCAGGATGCTGGGGGAGTCTGTTTTAACTTAAAGCAGTAAGGGGTCTGGAACAGACACTGCATAAACCAGTTTGACCCAGATCAGTTAAGTCTGATACTGCATTCAACCAGGTTTATCTCAAACCGGTTTCACACATTTTGAAACTGATTTATGTGCATTGAACTTCTGATCTGTTACAGGCTTAAATCACTTTCTGATCACTTAAACTGGTTTATGAGTAATGTCTGTCCCTAGCCATACTGGTTCATAATTTCCCAGCAACACTACCACCAGGTACTTGGGGAACCTCTGGTTAAGTTCCTGTCCCTAGGCAGTCTCCAACATTCCAAACAGCCTCAACAACAAAGCTTCCCAACTCAGACCATCTGTCCTTATCCCTCTCCCGAGTATCCTCAAATTGCCACCTGCCTACCCAATCAGGGCTGCCAAGTCTGATGCAGCTCTGTGACCTACCTTTTGATACTGCTTGCATCTAACTGCAGTATCTGGGTGTTTAACAAGATTACGTACATATATAAACACACACCTAATGTGTGCAATCATCCACAGGCATGCAAGATGGTTAATTAAATTTGGATGGCAGTATTGCACATGGAGAAGATCCAATCTTGAGAGTTATAAGTTTATCAGTTCAGATCCTCAAAATCAAAGCCATTCATTTAGTTCCATAGTCTACAATATTTTTGTAAATCAAAATTTTCATGTGTAAATATTTCTAAGTCTACTGGAAAATTTGTGTGGTTGCTTTGTATTTTCATTAGTAACTTATTTTTGCTGAAGCTGTCTTCAGTTGGTTATATCTTTGTTTAGCAGGCTGATAGTAAACTGAGTCCATATAGAAAGAAGTGAGAACTGCTTTACCCTCAGATTTTTGTTTGGAGCTATTTCTACTTTATAGAAAGAACATGTGAGTGAAAAAGTCACAAAAGCAAGTTTATAGTGTTATGATTATGAAAGAATATTCTGTAGAAAGAATATTTGATTATTTAAGGACCCATGTAAAAATTGCCTAACAGTAAAAAGCCTTTTGCAGATTAGAAGCCAAAATACAAAATCTGAAAATGCAGGCAACAGAGGAAATTGTGGATGAACATGCACGTTTCACAGAGACTTTGGATCTATTTGAATCAATTAATTGATGCATACTTTTATTTATATGAATGTGCCCATTCTGTAACCTGGCTCTCCAAAAAGCTGCCACGCCTAACCCATCACTTTGAGCAATCTATTAGTAATCCTATTCCTATTTCCCATTAAATGCTTAGAAGAACAAATGGAGCATGCAATATGACCTGAAGGTCAGTAGACTTAGACTCTGACAAATTGAGGCCAGAAGTAGATTGCACACTTCATGACTCAAGATTGTCCTACTTCCAGCTCCATCTATCATAAACTATAGCCCCAGGTTTATTTAAGTTCTTCAGGTATTTTTATCATTGTTGCATGGAGAGAGAAGAATTTTTCAGCACAACACGAAAATGTACCTGAAAATACACTAGTTATTTGTATACAGTCTTATGTAATGTAAGTGCTGATCTGACCCCTGCCACAGACAAGCTGCCATATTGTACCAGCTAAAGTTACCAAGGGAAGTTAATGTTTAGTACCTTATGGAGTGAATTAAAGTAAGGTGGAGAGATCTAAATTCAAAAGATGGCACAATTTCTTCTAAAGCCTTAAGAGGTAAAAAAAAGCAATATGTTGCTAGTAACTGAATGACCAAAATGATCAGCAATTTGTAAATCAGAGTTACAACTACAATGGAAATTTAGTCAATGAAGAGAATTTAAAATTGCTCTTCCGGTTTTTGGGATTGGATTCTCATCTCACCTGAACAACTAGTGTCCTTCAGATAGGTTTTTAACCAGCCAACCCTCATTCAAGCCCCAGTCTTGGCTGTATACTACTTTTTTCATATGGCTGATGTAGATAATTGCATCAGGAACAACAGAGTATATCACTAATACTTCCTTCACATTTGTGGATCAGTTATTGTATGTTCCATGGTCTGTTTTGGCTGCACACTGGGTGCTACTCTTGTGCTGTCTAGGTCTGATAAAATGGTATCATCCATAAATTGGAGACAGTACAACTCCCATTCTGTCCCTGTCTATCTAAGCAGCCCTGACAAAGTTGAACAGAAGACAAGAGAGACTAGAATCCCATTGTAAACAATCATATGCTGTTTCCCCATATATTGTATTGAGGAGAAACAAGACCTCCCAAAATGTCTTTCTTCTAATAATGGTGCCTGCTTGAGCAGAGCCTCGTAATCAGATGTATGAAAGGATGTGTCTGTGCCGTAGGTGGGAAGTGGTTGCAGCATGTGCCACTTTACTCAATCAGCTTTAATCAGACTTTCAAGGGTAACAAGCAGTTTAGTTGCTTTGGCATGGGCTTTGCTGAAGGCTCCATGCACCTAAATAATAGGCACACAGTTGGATAATTACAATTTTTGGTACTTTCATACAGATCAAGTTTCTTTTCTCCTCTGTGGCAAGTACAACACACTGGGCCACAGAAGGTAACAGAATACTAAAAGTAGATGTAAATGCCAAAACCTGCTGCTGTTTATGGATCATGTAGTAAAGGCTTTGTCATTGCCCAAAGCATTTTCCAGCCCTCCTCTTAATGCTGATCCACCATATCTGGTATTTATGATCTATTGGACAAAATGCCCTGGGAAGCATCTGTCTCCTTTGGGAGCAGAAAGTAGAGCTTTAGCCCAGCATCACCTCCCACCTAAATAAGCATCCATTTCACTGATCCACATGCCCTCTGGCTTCTCCTTTTTTCTTCAGGCCCTATGTATCTCCCTCTCTTGTGTGCCCTGTGAACCAGTTTCAAGAGGAAGGATGAAGAAAGGTCTGGATAATGCCTGATATATGGCCTGGTAGTTAGAGCACTTTGGTAGGAAGCAGGAGACATGGATTCAAGTCCCATCTGGGTGCATGGGGCCTAGAATCTGGATCTCCCATTCCCTGGGCAAAGGCTCTGGCCATTAGGTTGAAAGGTGGGAGAAGATCCTCCTCCTCCTCATTCTTCTGCAACTTTATTTTGAGACTTACCGAATTCTGCACACGTACCTGGGCAGTTGTGCAGCTGGCTTGCTGGAGTACAGCCCTTTTGAGCATGCTCAGGGGATAGAGTCCATCCTGCCTTATCTTCATTGCTGTTTGTTAAAACCAGCTCCAAGATGCTTATAAATGCTGCAATTGCTTCTCCTAATTGCAGAGCCAAGATAGCATCTGAAAATTTCTTTATAAGAAAAGAATATGGAATCTTAAAATTAAGTTTTTAAGCTGGGATATTCAAGGGAGGAAAAAGAATTTGGCAGCCAATTCTTAAGGCTTAGTCACCACTGACATCCTGCTTGCCCTATAGGCATAAGGCAGTGGTGCTTAGGCCTGAGGTACTGGCAGCTTAACTCACTCTTTGTGTAGGCCATCTAACTCGCCCTTAAGCCCTTGGATAATCTTAGCATCAAACCCTTATTTCAGCTCCAACAAACAGATTCATTTTCAAGTACTGAGTACTTAACAGCTCCCCTGGATATAAAATATCCAGATAGGTTTGGAAATATGACAAACACCTTGTGATTTTGTATGAGAGAGATTGGGAAATAAATAGGGAAAATGTCCCACCTGTGGGGTATTTTACATTTAGTTTTTCTGGTTCTTTAAGACCAGAAATCCAGATGGGGATTTCATAAGCTCCACTAGTTTTTCTGTTTTGAGGATTTCATTAGGACTTCTCAAGTGTTGTACAAAGCTATATATTAGATACTAGGGCTGTGCAAAACAGCACCATTTCATTTCAACTTTTGTTTTGCCATTTTGAAGAGACAGTGTTTCATTTTGCTGTTTTAAAACACTGTTCCATTTTGTTTTGTTGAAACTGTTTTGCTGTTTCATCATTTTGCCCATAGGCTATAATGGGGAATCACAAAAATGCCTATAACTTTGTCATTTCTTTCCTGATTCAAATGGAAACAGCAGGGATGGTAGCCCCTGCTGAGGTCACAGAGCTTGTAAAGTTTCAAGGAGATAGGTGCAGGGTTTTGTGGGCAACTGCACCTCAAACTGTTCAGAGCAAAACTTGTCACCTGTGTGAAGGCACGGGGCAGGGGATGAAGACAGTAGGTCTGTGCAAATTGGGAAGTATTTGATTCGGATTTGGCCAATTTGGAGGACAGTGATTTGATTCAGTGATTTGAATCACTGTCCCCATTCGATTTGGCCAAATCGGAATTAGGGATTTGACACTGATTTTGGAGATTCAGATCAGCCGGGGAGAGGCAGGCACAGCCAGAGCAGTTGCAGAAGAACCTGCAGCTACCCAGCTGTGCCTGCCTCACCCCAGATGGAGGGAGCTGCAGGAGAAGCCCCTATGGCTGCCTGGCCCAACCCCAGCCTCTGCCCACCTCTGGCTAGTCCTGGCACTTAAGCCAAAAAAAAAAAAAAAAGGCCCACACTCACTGACTGTAGTGGGGACTGTGGGACCTCCTTGCAGAGCCCCCCATGCTGATCCCATGCCCTGATTTCACCCTCCTCACCCAGCCTGGCCCCTGATGGCCCCCCGCCCAGCCCCAGCAGTCCAGGAACAAAATATTATTTTTTAAAAAGCTCCACTCTCACCAGTGCTGACAGCAGTGATCTGGGTGCTCATGGCAGAGGCCCCTGCACAACACGGGGCAATGCAGGGCAGTGGGGATTGCCTCCCACCCCCACTTGGTACCAACGCAGCAGCTGTCATATCGCATGGGTGCAACACAGCTCAGTAGGGTGCTGCATGCTGTTTGGGAGCTGGGGCGGCTGGACCTGAGTGGTGCTATGCTCTGGCTCCCAGACAGCGTACAGTACCCTGCCAAACTGCACTGCAACTGCATTGTGGGGAAGCTGCCATGCAGGTGGCAGGTGGGTGTGGGGGAGAGGCAATCCTGGACTTCTGGGGCCAGGTGGTGGGGGCCATCCGGGGTACAGCTGGGTGTGGGGGGTGATCGAGGTCCGGGGGTCTGTGCAAGGGTGCTCTGCCAGCCACTGCTGCAGCTGGTGAGTGCAGGGTTTTTGTTTTTTGTGTTTTTTTTTAATATCAGGACTAATCTGGGGCCAGCCAGGGCAGCCATGATGGCTTTTCTTGCAGCTTCTCCCACCTGGGGAGAGGTAGGCACATTTACCTGGCTGTGCCTGTCTTTCCCCAGTTGTTCCAAATCTCTCCAAAGCTTTTCTGAATCAATTTGGAGGCTTCAGATTCTAATTGGACCTTTTAATAGGTTTCCCAATTTGATTTGGATTCGGAGATTTGGCTGCCGAATTGGGCTGAATCTCCTTTGAATCGAATCAGCGACCAAAGCTTTACACAGCCCTAGAAAACAGTAGGCATGATAGCGTAATGGAACCCACTATACCCTGTAGGTTATTGAACCCCTGTGAGAGAAAGCACAGATTTCTTTTCTGGGGAAAAGAATCAAAATAGACTAACAAAAACAGCAAAGAGAGAATTTGGGGGAAGAAATAAATTGAAAGAAAGGAATATAATAATAAAGGGTATTAGGAAAAGAAAAGGTATTGGAACCTGCTTGCTAGGAACAGACTAGCAACTAGGAAGTAATAGCCTTTCTGATGCTTCTGAGCTGGTGGAAGACACAGCTCAATAATCTAACCCCAAGGCACAGAGAAAGCATATAATGCTTTTTATGTTGTTTTTCCATTCCTCCCCCAGAGCACTGGGACTGGAAGGGACCTCAGGGAAGGATCACTGTCACTGACCAGCTACAGATGTCAATAGCAGAGTAGTCCTTCTCCTCCTCTCTTCCCCTTCCTTCTCTCTAGTTTCTGTTCACCTGCAAAGAGCCCAGCTTCAAATCTAAAAATGTTTAGAAACTTTTGAAATGTTTTGAGTGACCTTGTTTATTTTGAAGGTGTTTCAAAACTTTTTGTTTTATTTCGATTTCTCTGTTTCAAGCTTGAAACGCATTGAAACAACTTCAAAGGGAACCCCCTGTCGAAATTTTGCACAGCCCTATTAGATACCAAGGGGATACTTAACACTTAATAATTTTCACAACCTTGCCACACAGAGTATATACTTCTTTGTATATTGTTGTGTACACATTTTTTTACTTCAGTGTAAGTGTTTTTTACTATATCATATTATAATATATATTATATTATAATAATATATACATTATAATTTATAATTATAATTTATATAACAATTTGTAATTATAATAAAAATAATGTATAATTATAATTATATACATTATAATAAATGTATATGTCCTATATAATTATACATAGAATGCAATTTATGTGCATAAGTCTAGTCTTCTGGAATAAGCATAATAGTAAAATTAATAAGAAGATGAATTCTGTGATTAACTTCTTCAATGCCGTTTTTGTTGCAGGTTCCTCCTGACCTTCAGAACGAAGTGCTAATTAGTCTGTTAGAGACTGACCCAGATGTTGTGGACTATTTGTTAAGAAGGAAAGCTTCCCAGTCATCGTGAGTAATCCCTTTTTTCAACATTTCTGTTTCTTCTGAGAATTTCTTTTGGATGTGTTCAAAAGGTTCTAGTTTTTCACAAATCCTTAGGTGTTTTCATTCTAGGAGTAAAAAAGTGCTCCCTGTTACATTGACTCTGCCAAAGAAATTATGTCTCTTCTACATAATTTTCTAAAGACAAATCTTGTTTACTGTTTCTAGGAAAGGATTGTGAGCTGCTTCAGAGAACATGTATATAACTACATTCAATGCATTATAACCTAGCAGGATGTATTCTAGTGATCACTGGTCCATGTTTTGCCTTTGTTGTGGTCTTGTGCCTTCAGGAGCACAAAGCATATATATATTTGAGTATCTTTGAAACACAGCCTGGAGTGCCTTAATAGAATTATGGCTAGTAGTCTGGCCACTCTGTTGTCCCTTTCCCATAGTGCGTAACCATAGGCTTCCAAAGGAGGCATGACATTGTAAACAATTTAATCATAACAGTGGGTGTATTGTAAGTAGCTGAACATCATCTAGCCATGGGCTAAAAAAAGAGAAATGAAGTGAAAAAATAAACCTCACCAGTCACCATAGCAAATGTTGTTAACAAATTACTCAAACACTATACATGGTGTATGCCAACACCCATGTGCCTTAATGTTATAACTTTATTTATCTGAAATAGTGAGATTGCCAACTTTCTCACAGGACATATAGCACTTCCCTTTCATCCAAGTAAGCCCCAGGGTATCAGACCTTAAAATCAACTCACTGGTATATGTAGTAAAGTTATTCTACATTATGTTTACAGTTTCTAGGTCTTTCAGACAGGATGTATTTGTATCTGTCCATGTAAGGAAAGTGCCTAGCTTCTAATTGTGGTTGCTTCCAGAACATAACTAATAATACGTTTCAAACATCCATTAGCTATGACTATTCTTTCCCTCCAAGGCCAGTACAACTGGACTTTAGATAATAAGTGTACATGGCTTCACAGTCAGAGCCATGCCAGGAAGTAGTATCATTAGTATTTTTTTTAAATTCCTTTCTATAAAATAATTTCCAAAATTGTAAAAAAGTACAACATAATGTGATGATACAATGTTCTTATGAAGGTTTTTATTGGTCTGAGTCTGGAATGATCACGTTTAATTTCAAGCTCAGGTTAATGAAAGGCTTTATGGTAAACATTACCGTCTACGTTGTACAGAGATGTATTATTGTGTCTCACATGTAGATACTTGTACTGGTTTTTCATAGACTTATGTCAGAGAATGTTGTGCATGTGAAGGTTGTTTATTCATAAAACTTGCTTGGAATACATTCCAAGTTTAATGATTATTTTCCCTTGAGCTTCCTTACCTTACAGTCAACATGCACACCTACAGGAGAAAGTGAATTTTTTTTGCAAAGCTGGATGCAAGTAACAAGAAGGGTTTTTTGCATGAAAAGGTTTCTAGTGGCACTAGGATCCCACAGTTACCCGAGTACCTATTTGTTCTGATAATGACAGATTGAAATTTCACCAAAATAGAAGAACTTACTATCTATCATTTTCTTCTGCTCTGCTACCAGTTGATTTTATTTGTTTTTAATCTTGGTGCAAACACTGTATGGAAACTCAATGTGAGGAATTGGTTAAAAGATTAGAAAGAATATTGTTAAGTGTCAAGGATGAAGGATATAATGCTTTCAAGAGGTGGGTCCGTTCAAAGCATAATCTCAATTCATAGCCTTTAGGGAATTTTTGGCTATGTATATATATCTTGGTTATTTTTCCTGAGAAGAGTGGAAGGCAGCAGTGAAGAAAAGAAATATTTACATCAATTTCATCAAAATGAGCCTCCAAAATATATCTGTATTCCCAAGGGGACTTTGCTGATCAGATATTTTATCATGGATTTCAAATTTGGACCCAGGAGATGGAAAACTTGACATATTCTTCAGTAATGAAAGATAAGCTTAATCAGCAAAGCAACTACTTGGTTTGATATTAATGTATGAGAACAACTTCAATACTTTATTCTCTTGCTAACTGTCTTGAGGCTACTACAGCTGATGCAGGCAATGCATTTGCCTTCATATCTATGGTTTTGATGCCACTGCAGATGCTATCTTGGCTTCTATTTCAGTGAATGACGTAGCAGTTTTCTTTCTTTTCTTCTTCAAAGGACGACAAAACAAAGAATGCCTCCTTCTCTGTCTTAAGAGTTGAGCATCTTGGATGATAGGTGGGGGAAGGGTTTTGGGGAGGACATTGTGAATTGCTTCTTACCATTAAGACTTCACTGCTTCTTAGATAACTTTCTCAATATTTCTGTACTCTGGTTGATGATGTTGGAATGAATGGGTTCTCCAGTGTAAAGTGAACCAACTCTGAATTGCCACCAAATAAAAATTGCTCATTAAAAAACCATTTACTGTTTACCATGTTTAAGTAATCTTGTTAGAGTGAAGGTTTTGAAGTATTCTTAAGATGATGAATATTTTTAGTCAGCATTTATCTATGATACAGATGTGAAAGACTCTATATTAACCCATGCAATTCCTAACAAACAGGAAGCTTTCAAATCAGTTTTAGAGATATAAGGCTGGAAGGAGCCTTTAGAGCCATCAGGACCTGACCCTTTGCTGTTACAAGCAACCATGTCCTTGCAGTTTGAACAGTGACAAAACATGTATTGCCCTGATATATTTGGAAGCTATTACTCCATGCTGCAGTACCACTGCACTCTTTATATATAAAATTTGCCTCATATTGGAGATAATAATATCATAAGCCTTAAGATTCTGATACAGAGAAACTCCTTTTAGCTTTGTAATAGTTAGTTTCTAGAGCTGAAATTTATAATTTAACATTGCCTAAGCAGAGCTACTACTTTGTGTTTTATATCATTGTTAGTTAGTTACAGTTCATTTTTGTACACTTTCCTTAGCATAATTGATAGTCTCTACAGACTATTTTTACAGACTTTCCTTAATGCCCCACCCACCTTTTAATAATGTGTAGTTGTCTTAATAAGCTGCACTATTTCAAAGAAGGGCAGATGTTTTCCATGTTTTATTTATAAAACTGAAAAAAGTATACAAGAAAAAATCTGTTGGAAAAGTCAGCTGTAAAAGCATGTCATCTTTTAATTACTTGTGCTACAGGACCATGTGGTTTTCTCATTAGTGTAAATTTAGGCACTATAAAGTGTCTAGGATTGCCATGTTGGATAGAAATTAATACAATTAGCACCATTAAAAAAATTACTACTTACCACAGGTGGTAATTAAATTCGACACAATTTGATGGTACTTCCTAGTCTAGGCCTGGAATTGCCATAACTACCAGGATGAAGGTATATATTCAATTGTAGTAAATATCCATTTATTAATGAAACCACATTCAAAACAAACTAGAATTGGAAGTTCATTTTTTAAGAATATGCAACAGTTCAGTTTTTGTTTATAGCAATTAAATGTATATAGGACAAGGCATTTTACAAGTCATATCTTACACTGTTTTTAATAAACTACTGGATGCTGAAAATAGTTTCTATCCCCAAGCTATTCTGTCATGTCCCTCCATATATATACATTGTAAGGTTGCTGTAGGCTGGAATTATTGTAATTTATTTTGAAAAAAACACCTTTGAGTAGTAGTTTTAAAAATAATATCACATGTAACAAATTGCATGGGATTGCTAATGGATAACCTTAAAGGGGATTTTTAAAAGTGAAAATTTGGACCTTTCCAAACTTGACAATTTCCATTTAAGTGAGCCTTTATCAGGGACTCAGTATTGAGAAGAGATAGACTATAACAAAGATCATTTAAGGTAAGACATAACATGAATGTTGTATACAACAAGTTATGTTCCTACATTTCTTCATTTGCTCTCACCACCCTCTTTCCCCACTCTTTGTGTTACCTTGCCATAGCTAACTGGTTCTATAACTTCCTGTTTCTCCCATTGCAAAACATCTGGGCCTTGATCTTTCAGACACGTAGACATGCCAGTCTTTCTGTTGTCTTTAATGGGACTTCTTATATGTTTAATGTAAATTATGGGCAGAATTGTTTGGAGGCCCTGAGCCTGTAGTCATCTATCTCTATATAACACTCCTGCATTTTTCAAACATTGTTCTGAACTCAACTATTTTCTTCTTAATTCACTTACAAGAAAGAAAAGGGAAAACACTTGACATCTTTTGCTGGTGTTATCTTTATTTACACACTGAAAACTATCTAAGTTACATTGTTGTGGCTGGTTTTGTAGATCTTTTGGTGATTCCGTGACTGCTACCTGAATGGATGACCTAGAACAGTGTGGGGCAAACTTTATGGCAGGCAAGCCACAAATTATTCCCTCGCCCTCCCCAAGTGGCACTGTGATCCCCTTCTCTGCCTGATCTGTTCCCTGCTTTCTGTTCCTAGCCATGTGTTTCCTGCCTTATCAGCTGCTGTGCTTTCTGCTTCCTTTCCTGTGGTACTGACTCAAATTGCTGCTTTGCTTTCTGCTCCCTGCTTTGTCTGCTGTTGTGCTGCCTTTTCCCTCCATGATGTGCCATGCAACAAGGCTGCCCATGCCTCAGATTGGCCAACCCTGATCAAGGATAATTCTGCCTAGCCAAAAATCAGCCCTGAGGTTTTATAAGTTAATTTCCAATTATGGTTCATAATCAACTTGCAGGATAAGGAGGGATTTATAGCTGGGAGCTAATTTGGTATAGGCAAATGTACTTACGTTCCAAACGCTATAAATGCTTTTATAAAGAGAGGCATGGAACATGAAGGAAAATGCCTTCTTAGTATGTATATTCTCTGTTTTGGAGGTCAGCACTTGTAAAGCTATATGGAAAGAAACCAGCCTGAAAGTGTTGCTAAACTTTTGCAGACCACATTTTTGTGGGTTTATTCTGAGAGAAACCCCAAATCTGGAAAAGGCTTATTTTGGTATTTTGGTGTTAATGTGGAAACTTGAGTGCTGTGTCTGTCTTGCCACTCCAAAAACATTCAGTATATATTCTTTAGTTTATTTTTTCAGTTCTTTGTCATGAGTTTGGAGAGAGAATTTTTGTTTGATAGTAAATAATGTAGTCTGTGCTGCTAACCATTCAGCTGAAGCTATAATGCTGTCTCTGGATTTGATTCTGGATGTTGACCATTTTCAACTCCCTCAGTACCTCTCAGGATTAAGCTTTGTGCCACTTAATTATAATGGAGGTAAATATGGTGCGTCAGAGCAAAAAAAATGTTGATTTGGGGTGAGGAACACTAAGCAACTACATATGAGCAAAAGGAATATATAGCTGATGATAAAAAAAAGAGAAATAAAAAATGCATATGAAGGAAAGAATGTTCAAAGGATGTCTCAGCTTTCTGTAAGGCATAAGTTGGTCTCCACTCTGTAAATGCAAACCCAGATTTTCTTAATCATATTCAAAATCTCTTATTTCCAAAATTCACATTGAGGTAAGGTTTTTCATTTGCACAGCACCTAGATCAGGGAGTATCTTATACTGACCAGGGCTTACAGGTGCTACAAGGAAAAATATAAACCATAACATTGAAAACCTTCAAAACATTGGGGTGGTAGTGGTCCAAAGGCATTTGATTTTTGGTGATTGTCTGCTTGAGTCTGGGCTTTGCTTTTCACTATTTTCTAAAATTAAACGAAAATCCAGCATTTTCATTTGAAGACTCTTAAAGCTTCTGTATGCTATCAGAAGAGTCAATTGAAGTTGTCCTATATGTAAAGCCAGTTGTCCTGTGTAGGATATTTTTCTTTGAATTACTTTGAAACAGAATGGTGTGACATAAACTTGATATAATTCTGTTTCTCTAATTATGTGTTACTTTAGAGTGTAAGAGTGAACTACTACATATTGCTTAATATCATAGGAGTGGCAGGGACTGAAAAATCACCCTAAGAAATCCTTGCCTCACATAATTTGTGGACCATCATGGTTGCAACATTACTCTTATACTACCTTGGTATCATAAGATTATAGGAAAGTAGGACTGGAAGGGACCTCACACGGTCATCTGATCCAGCCTCCTGGTCAAGGCAGGAATATCCCTGACTGACCCACCTCAGACAAGTGTCTGTCTAACCCGCTCTTGAAAACTTCCAAGGATGGAGATTCTACAGTTTCTCTAGTTAGTCCGTTCCACTGCTTGACTACCCTTATAGTCAGAAAATTCTTCCTAATGTTTAGCCTAAATTTATTCTAATATAGTTTGAGACCATTGCTCCTAGTCCTGTCTCTTCTTACTACAAAGAAAAGCACATCTCCATCCTCTCTGTAATTATTCTTCAGATATTTGAAGACCTGATTCCAAATCCCTCCTCAGTCTTCTCTCCCCAGGCTAAATAACTCTAGTTCATTCAGCCCTTCCTCATAAATCATACCTTCCAGGACCCAAATAATTTATGTTGCTCTCACTGGAATCTTTCTAAACTGTCCATATCCTTTTTGAAGTGTGGGGCACACAATTGGACATAGTACTCCAGGTGAGGCCTCACCGGTGATGAATAGAGTAGAAAAATCACTTTCCTTGATTTGCAAGTGATAGTCCTGTTAATACAACAACCATATCAAACAAGGGTACTCTGTCCCACCCTCAAGTTCAGTACTATGGGATGTACCTTATCTCAAATTCACCCTTAATTTCACTTCTAGCACAATGGTCAAGGTAACATAAGGAGTCAATTCACTATGATTCTTTTCCTCTGGTGAGCTATGTAGTTGTGTGTACACGTGTGTAATTTTTTTATTGCAACATTCATTGATTTTTTTCGATGACCTCTTGTGGCCATTTTGTGGCAAAGATTTTAGTTATATACTCTAGTAGAAGTATTTTCTCTATTGCTTGCAAAATGATTCCATTTTAGCAGCTATGATCATACATTTTTGTGTTGTCAAAGTGCAGATTTACCTATGGACTCTGAACATTGCTCATTAACAAATGTTTGTTTATCAAATTCTATCAGAAGCCCAGAAATGCTGCGATCAGAAGGTCCATTCTCCATAGGAGGGAGGCATTCTTCCACAGACTCTAACAAAGCCTCAAGTGGAGATGTTTCTCCATATGACAACAACTCACCGGTACTGTCTGAACGGTCTTTGTTGGCAATGCAAGAAGACGTTACCCTTAGTTCAAATAAGCTCCATAAGGTATCTGAACAGTATACACTGGTTGGTCATTTGCAGTCTAAATTAAGAGAGAATTCTTCAGGATCACAAGCTGGAAAAGGTAAAGTAAGACCTGCATGTGTTCATCTTTTTTTAATATGCAATAAGAATTTATGTTGTGGAGTAAAACCATTTCCTCTTTCAAATCTATGCATCCAAGAGTTGTGACTTCCCTCCCTTGTGCCATTATGGAAAATAAATCTCTCTACTGTATGCTTCCCTGTTTTTTACCACTGGTTTTGAACCATTATAAGATAGATACACTCATGTATCTATATTATTCTGAAGGCAAGAAGACTCCCTAGGCTTCATGGCCAAAGCTTGTTATTTTCACTCATGCATATTGTTTTCCTGTTGAGTTCAATGGGACAATATACTTAAGGAAGGCGGTGTCTACAATGGGTTCTGGGGATCTAATCTCCATGGCATTCACTACAGGATTTGAGCTTGTAAGTCTTTAAGAACAGGAGATAGCTCTGTCTCTTGTGCAGGGAAAATCCACTGATAAGTATATGTCAAGCCTTTTTTTCCTTCTGTTTATAGAGAATATTTTTACTGATCTTTTCCAATTCATCTTTTCAAAAGATCATTTCATGTCTTCCTCCTGTAGATCTTCCAGAGGATCATTTTAATATCTGGGGCACCTGGCATTCAACCCTGAAAAGCAGTTCCAAAGATCCAGGAATGACAGGTTTGATGTTTCTTTAAGAGTTTTTAGGCCCTGATTTGGCAACTGCTTACTAATTTTAGTTTTATGCACTGTGAGCCATTCATTTGAAGCTGGGAGGATTACTCATGTTGTATAAAGTTAAACATGTGTAAATGTTTATAAGATTAAGTGCTTTCATTTATTAAATTTTAAATGGGGACTCTTCATTCTAGAAGTACTTTACATATTTCGGTAGTGTTGAAATGATGGTGTAGTCATGATGCTAGACACAACTACTATAGACATATGACAGCATTTAAGAATATAGTGCAGAGTAATATAATAGAAAATATTCTCTAGTGAGGAACACAGGCAGTGCTTGTTGCTTAAGTACAGCCCTCACTGAGAGCTAGGAGTCCTGGATTTGAATCCTAGTTCCACAACTGATACTTTATGTAATTTTGGTAAAGACACTTAACTACTCTGTCTCAAACTCTTTTTCTCATCTGCACCTATTTCATAGGAATTTTGTAAAGATAGCTGTAAAAGTTAGTTAATTCTTGAAGACAGCATGCAAGTCCCGAGTAGTAAAAGCACAAGTGTACATAGAGTGTGAAGTTCAAACAATATAGATCCAACATTGTCCTCTCCAATATGGTGAATTAGGTTAGAGGTAACCTATAATACGTCAAGCAAATTGCATGGCATGCTAATATTTCCTCTCTTACTCTGGTCCTCAGGTTCATATGGAAATATTTGTGAAAGCAGCTCATTACGACCAGGACAGTGCTCTCTTTCTCAAGGGAATCTATCAATGAATTCTCCTCAGTGGCAGAATAACTTCACTGAATTGGACAATGGAAAGCAAATAATACGAAGGAGTCAGACTACTGCTGCCATCCCTGAATGTAAGTTTCATCCTCCCGTGTCTCGTGTTTGCAGTACCTCACAAATTGAAGGCAGTAGGAGGAGTTCGGATGAGTCTAATTCAAGGTGTGAGTGGCCTTTGACTTTAACAAACACAGAGGACTGTCCAGAGCGTGACTCAAACCTGGGTTGTTTGCAAAGTGTAACTAAACCTTCATACCCGAGGCACAGCAATATAAGTAGAAAAGACAGGCCACCACCTCCTTATCCTGGTCCAGCAAAAGCAAGTTCTGCATTGTCCCAGCAACCAACTGGCTCATCAATACCACACTCCTTGTGGAACCTTCAGAAAGAGAAATGTTCAGAAACCACTGCAGCAGAAGGACAAGCAGCCAAATCAGTGGACCAGTCCACATCCAGTCAGGGGAGACAGACCGCACAAAACAAAATAGGTAACATCTTTTCCACTACAGCCAATAATCAGAAAAGCAAAAATGTGCCTGAGCCAGAGTGGCATGATTGGCAAAGAGAGCGATGGCAAATTTGGGAGCTTTTATCAGCTGATAATCCTGATGCCCTCCCTGAAACTCTTGTATGATCAGAGTCATATACAGAACTGCCAATGATGAATAAACCTCTCTAAAATAGGAAAAGAACAGTGACATTGGAAAACCTGAGGGTGTTATACTAAGTCAAATTCATTCTTTTTTAACTTTGTTCACTTTAATTTTTTAATAGCACTGTCAAGCAGTCTATTTACAAATGCAATATGTTTCAGTTTTGTAGGAAGCTTTAAAAGAGAAGAAGAAGATGAAAATTTTAGTCTAATATCTCTGTATGCATAAGCTGTGTGTAAGATAAAACTATTGCTTTGGTGTTGCTAAAACATATTTATATATCTGCAGTTTCGATGATTGTATGTTCTGTAATAGGTTATGTATGATAATCATATGGTATATGTTCATATACAGATGACAATCAGATCGTGACTGATTTTTTTTAATCACTGCACTTAAGTTACGTATTGAAATTCTATAAAAAGTGCACAAGCTGGTTTCTGTGCTTATAAACAACATGTTAATGGGGGTAGAATGTCCTTCTTTTCACTGCCTGTGAAAAACACTAAAATAGAATGAAACTTATGAAAAGCCATATATTTTATAAGGGTACTAGTGAGATGGGGGAAAATAGTAACCAGATATTTTTCTCATAAATATAATTTTGCAAACAAAATTAAAATTTGATACAGTATTATAACATAGTATTTTTTTAGACGCTGTTTGGAAGCAATTCAGTTAATCAGCCAAGAGAGAGGCTGTGCCTAAACCAAATGTAAAGTCTTAGTGCAGAGGTCTGCCATCCCATTCTAAAAAAACTATGATTTTATATATACAGCATATAATATATGTATTTATAAATGTATGATGTTATGTATTGTTTTAAAACAATAAACTGGAAATCCAAATTTTAAAAAAAGCATGTAAAAGCTCAGAAAGAATATGGCTTTTCCTATTAAATAACAAGTTTTCAGTATTAAGAATAAATAAATTGAACATGCAAGTATTTACACATACATTAAAAAGGTGAGTAACATGCAGTATTCTAGAATTGTGTATGACATTGGAGACGTTCACAGCTATTTGTATAAATATTTTGCCAAAGTTTGGGGAACTATTTCTTCTTCAGTAACTTTACATTACATTGTTAAATGCTGATGTTACACAAGTTCTGGTTTTTTAAACCGCAAAAATGTTTATGACCAGCAGGTGGCAATGTACTCAGTATTTTAAGAGTTTTGTTTCACTTGATAAGGGAAAGTGTTTCATATACAAAGATTTTTATAAAACATGCTAGGCTTAATTTTAATGAAGTTAAAGACTTATTCAGTGGTGTTGTCTTTAAGTTCTATCTTGTGCCATAATGATGGAATAAAAAGCTAAGAAAAAGCATGGGGATATGTCTTCCTCTTTTGTCACAAGGTTATAACAAATGGCATGTCAACTCAAATGATTTATGATGTTCCAGGGGTAAAACTTTCAAAAGTACCTAAGAGACTCAGGAATCCAGCTCACAATTCCAAAAATGTTTTAGTTGTTCTTACCAAAGTTTCATGGAAATGTAGTGAGACTTAAGCTACTAAATCAGACTCGACTCCTGCTTAACTCAACAAATTTATGCAAAGTTGAATACAATTCAAAGGCATGTATACTAGAGGTTGACCTGTTCTAAAGTGACCTGGTTATAACTTGTTAGTTGTTACATCAATGTAACTACTATAATGTTGATCAGATCTTAATATGGTTTTAAGTTACCAGTTTCAGACATCCAAGTTTGACAATAGCGGTCTATTATTTCAAAGTAGAAATTAATAAATCCTGGCCTCCATATCAGCGGTGAAACATTCCCAGTCAAGGAAAAGAAGAGGTCTTTTCCTATCATTCAAGCTAAGGGGTAGGTCAAAGCCAGGCCTTTGCTGTTGAAAGTGCAGTAATTAACCATATTTCTTATTTCTGTTAAGGTCTACATTATTATGTTACAGCAGGCACTCAGTATTTGTTGGACACAAAACTGGAATGAGACAGAGGGTTAGGCACCCAGCATGTATGTAATATTAATTTTTGAGTTAGAAGCTTAAAACCAGCCCTGGTCATTAGCCATAGATGTTTTGCTGCTCTTTTGAAATGGTTTGATAGTCTGGAATAACACCCAGATAAGCCACCCTGAAGTTTAGTCATGAACTCATTCATGAGGGTTATCCCTTCTGGTCAGGAATGAGACAAACAATTAGCTTACAGCATTTTTTGCAGTGTTAGTCCAAATCACATTCACATTTATTCAGGGATATATTCCCTATAAAGTTACTGGGAATTCCCACTAGAACAGTGGTTCTCAACTATTTTAGATCCCTTCTTAGATTGAAAGTGTTCCTCGGATGATGCCAGCTCTTAGCTTTCACTCATTTTTTGACTGCAGAAAAATAATAGAGCAATTCTTTTGTTGCAAAGAACTCAGAAAAACCATAACAGGGCAAGGTGTTTTTGACCCTACAAATTTGTTTGAAATCTCTGGAGGTGTCCCCATGAGCGCATGTGTGCAGTTTGTGGTGCAGCAAATCACACACACCACATGTGTAGGCATTAGCCACACTGCTAATTTGCAGCACTGAATTTTTTTACACCAGAAGATCCTAATATCACAAAAACCCAGACCAGAAAAAAGGGCAGCATACATAGTGACAACACATGTTTCCCGGAACCAAAGTGTGACTGGCCAGAACCACACTCTGACTGCCAGCCAGGCTCCATGTACCTGGATTTCCACAGCTGGAGCTCCAGAAGGCCCTAGGACCCCAGGTAAGGCTGCTGGGACCAGCCCAGGTGCTGGCCCAACCCCCCCAGCCCAAACCAGGGTAACTTGTTATGTGCTAAAGCGTGCATGCAGGGACATTTCCCTGGGACAACTAGCAGCAGCACATATTTGTGCCACTGGTTGTTGTCCCCAGGGAGCACACATTCCTGCTCATGGAGATGCACCATCTGGGTTTATTTTATGAATCAAGTTGAAGGTGTTTGCATAACTACCAGTGTTAGCACTGTGCAGCACCCCACAGCGACCTTAAAAGGAATGCATAGTACCTGAGGGTGCCCATAGATTTGCCTAGTGATCATGATTAAAGTATTTTGGTTTACAGTGCTCCCAAACTATCTAGCTCTTTTAATGAATGATACTTATTTATACCCAACCATATACATATATGTCGATCTTCTAGGGCATTTTTACGTATGTAAGTGCTGCACTTGTAATATAACACATAGAAGGTATTTTAGTTCAAAAGCGCACCAGCACCATTTTTCACTCACTAATGTGTTTTCATCACTTATACAACTGCATGCCGTGCAGTGCATTTCACATCAGCTCATATGCGGAAGATCTCCAGCATGTTGCAAGACAAAAGGTATGTGTATAAATGCCCCTGGTAGCTAGGTCTTCAAAAATAAGTCATGGTCTGTCATACTGCATTACAGATGCAGGAAGGGTGGTGTTATAAGTAGATTCCTCCACTAACCAGAGGTGGCTGGGGTAGAGTACACATGGTCTTACTATTAAAAATATTAGCAGAGCAAATTAAATATAAAAATAATATGAAACAGGAAAATGACCCCAGTAGAGGAATGGCTTCAACCAGCCAAAACAAAAATTCAAGGCCACCCCAAGTTAAATTGGTTTGACTGATGTCAGCAATATACAAGTTCTTAGCTCAGGCCCAATAATAGTATAGAATCTCATGTGGAAGGTGTCTGTCTTTTACATATTCGGTTTGAATCTGTTTCCGAATACAGAAGCAGCCAGAAATGAGTACATATAAACATTTTTCCAGTGAAAGATGTTTAGCAGTTATTCAAGCACATGAAAATAAATTTTTTCCAAATGTGTGTTTGTGTGTATACACATATATTCTATAAATATGTAATCAATGCAAATTGAGAGCAACAAAAACCAGATCTGGATTATGTCCTTGGATTCATGCATTTCAATACAAAATTGTTTAGCAGAAATAGATGTTGAATAAATGCCAATGAGCACGCACTAACTGTTGAAACTTCCTTAGCCTGATGAAGGGTTTTTGAACCTGAAAGCTTGCTTAAAAACTATACTTCAGCTATTAGGATTGGTCTAATAAAAGATATCAGATTCACCCAAGGAACCTTGTCTGCCAATGACTTAAAAATGTAATCTTGGCAAAAGTGTAATTTTCTGTAGATTAACCTAGGTAGGACAGAGTAAAATTAAGACACTGGTTTAAAGCCATAAGAGATTATTCAGGCTCCTTAAAGGCAAACCTAGGATCCAATGCTATCCTGCTCCCACAGCTTCTACAATTGATCTTAGCCAGCACAGGGTGCATCTGTACATGCAGTTTACTGAAGAGTTGACTAATTGGCTCTGCAGTAAAGCATCACAGTCTACATAGGTGCTGATATTAGGGTGCCCTATGCTAATCAACTCCACCATAAAATATTACAGTTGAAGATGGTACTATCTTACAGCAGGCTCATTTAGTACACTGAAATGCATGTGTTAATGCTGACTGCAGGCTTAAATTGTGTCCAGTTAGCCCAGGCAGCAGGGGCCAGATCCCTATCTGCTGCCTAGCCACAAAGCTCAGCACATTCTCTTGTGTCCCAGCCAACTCCCGCACCACCACCCAGAGCATGGGGCTGACCCCCTGAGCCTGCTGCCAGCCCAGGCCTGCTCCACACAGCTCAAAGTGCTGCTGTCCCAGGCACACATGTAGATGCTACCCCTGGGAGCAGCATACCCCAGCTCAAAGAGCTCTGTAGTTTATCACATTAATTGCATGTGTAGATGCAGCCACAGCTAGGTACTTTTCAGTTTTTTTAGTTCTCAGGGATGCTAGGAAAATGTAGGCAGTGCAGAAATGCATTTTGGGAAATGTGCAGGGATATAATATAGTGTCTCTCAGTCGTTTTCAGTAGCTTAAGGGGGAGATTTTTGTAGAAAGGGCTAGGAAATGAACTCTTGGGGTTTTTTAAAAATATATCAGCTGAAGGGCTGAAAAGAAACTAAAAGCTTAGAACAAACTAAGGTGCTCTGAAAAGGCAATGTTTGTGGGGAAGTATCTGCCGAGGTAGCAGAGGATGCTATCAGTGGGAGGTAGCAGTTTTACCTACATTTTACCTGCTTTGTAATTGGAAGTCAGCAGATGCATCATTTCATGTTAAAACAATACATTTTCCACTCTTGGATTAACAACCAAAATGCTAACCCAAAATCCAGTAAACAGTCACCAAAGAGTGTCTTTAGCCAAACTGTATGGAGGTCCTCAGACAGTTTCACTGTTTCAGTTCACAGTGTTGCAACTTGTAGAAGAGAGAAGATAGAGAGTGCCTTTTTCTTTGAAGCAACCAGCAGTTAGAAGTTGCTGTTGTGACTTTGAAAAGAGAAGATTGTCAGACCCTCAGAAAGGGCCGAACCCAAGGAAAGGGACTGGTTGGAGATTGTGGACTTATATTAAACCTGAAAAGTTGATCTTTTCAGTTCAGCTGTGAAATAAATCTACCTAATCTAAGGAAAACTGAAGCATGAGTCCCTTCAGATGATGGAAAAATAAAATGATACCACAAACTTACCTCAATAGTCTTAAAGCATAGGTGTTTTATGTAAGAGAAAGTGATAGACAACTCTAGGGGATGAGAGTTTTTTGGGTATATCACCAAGATTCAATGATAAAGCAAATATGTTCCTGTCATTTCAGCCGGAAATAAGTGAAGTAGGAAGCAGCATCTGCTTTATGTCTTTAATCTGTCTCAATAGACAGTACACTGGGTACCTGTCTGACTGTGCAGACCCTTCTTTAGTTTCTTTCATTAAATTCAAGCATCCCTATCTGGCACCTATTTTTGTTAATTCATTTTAGATTTTGTTAATGGTTTCTTTCTTAGACATGAGCTTTCCTAAGACCATTTTATACATTCCTGTTCAGAATTTGCAGGATGTCAAGAAGGTCTCCTCAAAGCATTTTCTTAGAATATGCATAAGGGGTATGGGATTCTGTAGCAGAGGACTACAAAAGTTATTGGAGAACTCTTCTCTAAGGCTAAATACAGACAGTCAAAAAGCCCAGGGCTGAATTGATTCTGTCTTTGCAGATTAGTCTAAACTGCACAGATTAAATTAAAACAGAAGTGAACAGACTTTACCTTTGATTCAGAAAATGCATCCATATGCCCACCCAGGCCAGAAGCTGGATGGCGCTAGAGCACTGCTCTCCAGCATGTAGCCAGCATGGGATGTGTGTTTGCTTCTTCTTCCTGCTGCCCTTGAGGTCTCTGGGATGTGCAGTCCAAAATCACAAAAGCAGGACTCTGCAGGGTTGCTTATCACCAGGGATCCTCGTTTTCTCTGATTAAAAAAAAAAATCCCCAATTTTTGGATTAAAAAAAGTAACCCAAAATCCACATTTTTTCTGTGGTCAGAATGAAACACCACTCTCTCTATATAGATTAGTGATCTTTCATTTTGATCACAGAAAAATGTGAATTTTGTGTTACTTATTTTAAATCTGAAAATTAAGGAATTTTTTTTTATCAGTGAAAACCGGTGTCCCTGTTTATCACTTCCTTTTCCTGCTTCCAGGTGCCTGGGATTTGTAATGCACAGTTGCAGTCAGCAGTAAGTTTGAGTGGGGGTAGGACTATTTAACTTTCCTCCCTGGCCCCAGACCTCAGCCAGGGCTTGCTAGTGCATGGTTTTGTTCAGGCCTGCTCAACAGCTCTGCAGTAAGAAATAAGGGGTTTTGCACGTGCTAATGTTGCCTGGAGATGCACCAGTTCCTTAGTGGATTTCCATACATCTGTATCTGCTGGTTCTGGAGGGGAGCACAGATAACTTCTAAATTCTGATGCAGTCTTGCTCCATCCAGTCTCTAGAGCTCCAACCTTATGTACTTTATATTTGAAAGTTCTGTCAGGAATGAACAGGAACTGAACAGGAATGTCTCATGGAGACATTTCTCCTTACTTGTGACAGTGGTGGGGGGAAAATGTATTCCTCAACCTGAAAGATTAGAATTAGGCATGTAACTTTCATGCAAATTAGTAGAAGCCATAGTTGCTCAGGAAGCCTGAATATTATGTCACTATTTAAGTACCTAGGCATACTGTCAAACTAAGTAGTTTCAAGGTCTTAAGTTTGCAGAGACTGAGACAGAAATTTTCTTTTCTTTCTTTCCAAATCATCTCATTCCATGATTCTGTATATCAAGATTCTATGTATCATGGGGGTTTGGCTTTGAGGTTTTTTGTCCCCCAGAAAATGTACTGGTATGTGTAAGTCTAGTTGTTCTTCCCTGTGTTCTTTTCTGAACTAAAGAATAACTTTAAACAATTTCTGATCACATTAAATATCATACCCATGAACCTCTTGCTGGCACCAGGGAGAAATATGAAACTCTTGGAGTGCCAAACTTTCTTGGAAGGAAAATCTTTTATTGCCCAGACAATGGTATAGTGAATGAGAGGTCATCTAATCTGAAGTGATACCAGAAATAAAGGGATCCTGTATAAAACATGTGATCTTTGGTCTATACCTCTTACTTTTTCACAAATAGAATAAGGCAAACAGAATGGCTACATAAAAAAATGAAATGTGTGTGCACTTGGGGATGGAGGTAGGATTTAGCTGCCATTTACAAAATGGAAGAAGAAGTAGCAGTGCTGGGTATCCCTTTTTGCCTGGTGATTTAACTATTCCCTTTGGGAACAAATAGATGCAGAGGTGTTAATATTTTTTCTTTGCTTCAGACCACAAGTGCCCTAACCCTTGGACTCCAAAACTATTCTGAGCGGGGGAGGTCCTCAAATTCTCTTGTGGAAGCTGTTCCACTTTCTGTAAAATATCTAACCTCTCTCACACAGTACATATTTATATCTCTATAGCACAAGAGAGTACTGTGAAGAAATTCCCTGACCTAGTTGCAAAACTCTACAGGTGTATTAATACTGGTCTTCTGGCTTAACAGCTAACTCAATTATGCTGCTTTCAGTTCCAGAGCTAGCCTGCATGCATAGGCCTTCCACTGGGTAGATGTAACTGTGCCTGCCTGGCCTTGAACATCTTGTCCCAGGTGGCTTTGGTCTGGATAGACGATGGTGTCCGCCTTGTTACCACACGTGGCCTGTTGAGTAGATGTTTGCTCCCGACATGGTCCTCCCCTATCTCGTCTGCCATGACTTTGAATCTTAATACAGTGCAGGGTGGGACCACTCGGGTTCCCTTGAGGGCACTCTGTCTCTCTGGCAGTCTTCTACAAGACTCCACCTCCCCTCTACCTCACCCTTATACCCAGCCTCATGGGTCACTGCTGTTCTTGTGGCGAAATTGCTGAGCAACGGGCCCCTAGGGCCTCCCCAGTTTTCATGCCCACTGACTTTCCTTAATGTTAACCCCGATCCTGAGGCTCACACCACAATCGGGCCTCCCTGTGTGCCCTGATACTCAACCCCTCCAGAAGTGTCGTAGTATCATAGTATCTAGGGTCAGCCTTCTACAGATTTCCTCTCCCTGACTACTCTGGCTCCTATATCTTCGGGCCCCCTGAGGCCCTCCACCATCCCACCTGGTCCAGTGCTGGGTAGTGGGTCAGCACCTCCCCCTCCTCCATGGTGGCCGCTGGAATCAGGATCCCTCCAGGCTCTTCCATCCTGTTCTGGTCTTCACACGGGAGCTCCCACTCCTAGTGCGGTGTCATCTTTGCTGGAGCCAACAGCTTCTGGCTCACAGCGCAAGGAGCTGGATTCTTCCCTGCTGGGGAACACCGCTTCTGGCCCTATGTGCTCTGTTCAGAGCTTGATGGAGACCCCTCCAGCTGGGGGTTCTGCTGGCATCCTTCCCCCCACCTCTTGGCTGGCGGCCCGCTTTATTTCCGCTGACTGGTGATCGCCGCTTACATCACCGGCCGGCCACAGCTGTATGAAGGCATGGCTGATGATTTACGCAAGCTCCTCCCAGTGTTCCAGCTTCACCACGGGTCTTGCTGCTGGTGAGTGTTCCCTTTTACTTTTGCTTTTTCCTCCCTGTTCTTCCCCAGACTCCTGTTCCTGGGGTTCCCCCCTTGCCCTTTTGGGTCCTCCCTTTTGTCTCTCCCTGCAACAGTAACCAAAAGGATTCAATAGCTTAGTAGTTACGTTGCAAGCAGTTAGCTTAGATTGCAAGTATTTAGCTTAGTAGTTACTCTCTTGCAAGATGGCCTACCGATTCTAGCCCCTTTTCCAATGACTCTTCACATAGTTTACTCAAAGTAACACAGGAGTGAGTGCCCTAATCATTTGGCTGTAGGCACAGGGAGGATGCAGTACCACCATCACTATTACTACTTCTTAATCCTCCTCCTCTAGTTTATAAAAGGTACATATTTCCCCATGAATGTAGGTTTTGGTATTTATTAAAATACATGAGAGAAAAAAACAAAAGTTTATTTGCTAAAATTCCTGGAAAATTTCCTTTTCCAGTCATCTCCAAAATGTACCTTTTTTTTTCCTTTGGCTTGGCCAATACTCCCCAAATCAGTTATCTTTTATACCCCTAGACAGAACCAAATATGATAAGTAAAAAGATGAACTGGATTCACAGTTCCCCAGATTTTTGTCATCAAACCTCAATTCTGACACAAATATTTGGCATGACTACTTCTGTGTCTCATGATGCTATGTTTCTTATTTTTTTATTATGTAAAATGGCAAAAAAATATTGTATTTGTGAGCCAGGCCTATTTAAGCACTGTTTTCTAGAACTGAAAGAGTGAAACTGCTGGAGGACCTCCATGCTGTTCAGCTAAAGGAGCTCTCTGGTGACATTGTTTCCTGGAATGTGGTCTAGCATATTGGTTGTTAATCCAAAAGAATAGAAAATGTATTGTTTTAGCAAGCAATGATGTACCTCCTGATTTTTCCTAATTTGCACTAGGAAGTTATCTATTCTTCCATAAAACATTGTATCCAAAATATTGTAGTCAAACATTGCATCCAAAGTTACAAACAAACAAAATAGCCATCAAAACTGTTTCATTGAGGTAAGCTATAAGCTCATTTTACAGAAGGGTAAACTGACCGACAATCAACTGACCTTTCTGACTACTTAAGTTCAATTCAGTAAAAGTCTACACAGTGAGTTAGTAACAGACCTGGAAACTGAATCCATCCCATTCCCTACCAAACAGAAATGACTTGCCATCTAAAGGTAATTTATTATAGAGCTGTCTAGGCACCAGACTTCAAAACTGAAGAGCAGGAAGGTCATTTGATTAAAAACAATGCCCAAGAAATGTTAGCTTATAAATTCTAATTCATTCTGTTTCTGAAAATAATAAAGATACTAATATGAAGTTTTAATTTTAACTGAAAAAACTCTTAGTTCATCAAAAGGAAAGATCACATCAGCTCAAGTTAGTATTTTCAAACCATCAAGGTTTCATCAAAATATTTTTAAAAAAGAAAGATTTGGACTGGAGGACTGGAAAGCAATTTCTCATGCAGAAAATAATAAATGTATGTTATGATCTGCCAAGTGGGGTTACTGAAGCAAAAACATTCTGCTCACTTGAAGACCAAATCATATGATCTCTTTCGGGAAATTGGGTACTGCATGTGGAAGAGTCATTTGGCTTTTCTCCTAATCTCTTTCCTGACCATCTAATAGGGTGAGAGGATGAATCAAGTCTTCCTTACACCCAGGGGCTTTTGTAGCTAGCAATAGCCAGTCAAAGCACCATTTAGGCAGCCAGATACACTTTTGCCAGAAGTCCTATCTGCATAATGTAGCTGTTGGCCCACTTTCCTGAGACAAAAGAAAATTGGCCCTATGTAAAAGCTCAATGTAATGTTGTAAGGAGGCTTTTTTTTTTTGCAGTCTTTCCAAAGAGATGAAAAGGAGCTTGGCTCCAATGTTATCTGCTCTTTAACAGGACATGGCCAGAGCAGAAAGGTGAAAACCAGCAGAGAGATATGAAATAACAGTCTAATCCCACTAGAGCTTTCTGTGGATGAAAAATACTTTTGTAAGTGCCTGTGGTTACCCCTGTGAGTAGTTCATGGTAAATAAACACTATGCAGGTTCATGTGCAAAGCAAACCAAGTTCACTTCAACGTACTTAACAAAAAACTTTGCTCTGAAACTTTTCTTAAGAACTAGGACAATAAAAAGAAATGATTGCAGTCATTGGCTGTATCCATCATGATTTTAGGGAAATCTTCATTACAAAAAGTAATGGGATTTAATGAATTCAAGTGATTAAATTGGATCTGACCATGTTGCATTGAGAGTCTCATTCAATTTATCTGTGAAGCTAGAACATTCTTGTTTTGATCAACTAGGAATGCGAACTTAAAGGCCAGTGTAGGGTTTTGAAGCTAGATTGAAGCTATGTCAGGACAGCAAGATCATTTCCATTTAAAACACTTCATCCAAACAGCTTTGCAAATATTGATTCAACCTCACAGCATCCTTATAAGATAGAAAAATGGTACTCCCATGTTAGCAATGGCTAAAATTGAGATGCAAAGAAAGTTAAAGCCCTACATTTTCAAAAAGCATTCAAAAGCAGGGTGTGCTTACACTTTGGAGCACTCACTCTGAGACAGAAGGACAGATTTTAAAAGGGAGTTGGAGGAAAGTTTGTGAAGTATGGTAATACCCATTCTCTCGTACTACTGGCAAGTTAACAGTAATGACATTGTCCTCATTCTAATTAGGGCAGGGGTTTTCAACCTTTTTTAATACTTGTACTTTGGTGGCTGGACACAGAGTTGGGGAGGAGGGTGGCATGCAGCCAGATGTGAAGCACAGCAGAGGGGTGAGGGTGGCACATGGCCAGATGCAGTGTGGTGGCAGCACAGAGTGGTGGGTGGCGGTGGTGAGGGGTGCAAGCTTCCCCCCCCGCATCTGGCCAGCCAGGCAGCACCTGTGCAGCCCACAGTGGGGCACTGCTGCACTCACCCCTTTGCCCCCTGACCCTGCTCCTCGGAGGTGGCAGTGGCACAGGGTGGTGGGTAGCAGCGCTCTGTCCCCGCCTGCAAGTACCTCCTAAGGCCTTTCCAAGTACCCCTGTGGGTACACATACCTCCAGTTCACAACCCCTGGATTAGGGACAAAGTTAAAAAGATGATATTCTTTAACATAGTCCTTTAGAAAAAAATGCGATATGATTGCTACTTGGCTTGATTTGAATTTGAAATCAATGGAAGTAATAGAAGGCCTGCCCAAATGTTTGATATGACAACTGGCAGTTTATGGTTTTTGCTCGATTAATGACAGGGTTCCAATACTTTGAGATAAATAATTAGAGCATTGTAGATCATACTACTAAATGTTACTCACACCTCCAAGCTAGGGTCCATCCAGGTGTTTATGTGGGCCTATGTCATCATGCCGTTTGAACACATTACCTTGGTGCATGGGACAGCATGAGAATGCTTGCAATGTCGCCATCTGTTCTGTGTATATTCTTAGCAGGGAGAACAGGAGGCTTTAAGCACTTAGACCATCTATCTGGTTCCTTCCATGACCACTAAATACACTTGCAAAAGCAAAACAAGAAATCTTCCCCAGAGGACCTGGAGCGCTAAGAAGTCAAGAGCATTATACTGATTTGACAACTTAAATGAAAAAGTCAAAGCAGACCTATTAGCTCAAGACAAGTCTTGTTTAAATAAAGTAAGCTTTTTGCTTCTCTCTTCAGTTGACAGGTCATAACTAAACGGGCAACTAAGTTCAAACCTGGCCTATTACTTTATAAATAGCTGACAGTCAAAGACAGACAAGTACTGAAAATCAGCAGGGAATTCTTGTACATGTGAGACTGAGAGGACAGGGCAGTTCAAACAGTTACTCAGCTAAATGCATCAACCTGCTCTTCTGAAGATGGTAGTGGCATGGCTGCTGGAGCTTGAGGCCTTTGTATATGTTAGTAGAAGCTTCTGCGTACATACTAATATGTGAATAACAGTTTCATTTTAAATACAGTGCATTAAAGTGAAAGTGTTGGGATGGGGGTATAGAAAAACCACACATTGAAGCAAATTCTGTGTTTAGCAATAGAAGGAGTTTCTAGAAAAAGAATGGGACAATGAGATTAGTCACAGTATTTTGAAAGGAAAAAGCAACATTGAAATTCTACATTTATCAGTTTCTGTGGACCCTTTTGTGTTAAAATTTTAGCCAAAAGTCTATACTGTTATAAATCCAAGTAACTCCACTGATGCTTCCCTGATATGAACAGTTGCTATAAATTATTGGTTTTCAATTGTTCTGGACTTGAGGCACTCCTCTATAACGTGTGTGTGTTGAATAGCACCCAGTTTCAAGAGCCAATTTATATACTAAGGACTTACTTCCTTGCAGAAGGGATGGGCAGTAAGGCTAGGGGATTGTTTAGGCAAGGGGAAGACAAATCCTGCATTTATCTGCCTAACTTATCTACTTATCAGGGTACCTCAAAGGACCTGGCAGTACCACAGTGTGCCCAGGCACCCTGGTTGAGAATCACTGCTGTAGATTCTTACTTGTGTGAGTGCAAAATTTGACTCAGTGGCACCTCAGAGTTGCCAGCCATATTATTTTTAACTAAAGGTTTTTTTCTTCTGCTCTTCACCTTGTACATTTATAGTCAACTCCAAATACACTTCCAATCCCAGCAGTTCTTTCATGCAGTGTTCCTAATAGCTTGATGTAGTTTTTTGCCTCTTATTTTATGCAGTTGGCTAAGGCAAGTAGATGATGCAAGTGTCACACCTCTTCAACAGGGAGATAGGGTGGAGCAAGTTGCAGGACACAGGTGGCAAAGGAAGAACAAGAATTAGGGCAAGTAATGCAGAAAGATCTCAGAGACTAACTGGTTCAGAGACAATTTTTCATAGGTTGTAGGCTACTTCTTCAGCTGCCTTTTGCCTGACTTCAGACTAACATGGCTAACTACCTCTTTTTACTCAAGGAAAATAAGGTTGGGAAGAGAAAAGTTGAATTATTTCCCCACATTTACTTAAGAGAAGGAAACAAAAATCCCACCTTTATCCACTACAAGAATGGCACAGCGACCAAATACAGTTACCATTTGATGAAGTGGGAAAGGTCAGATGGCTGAAATGGGTATTTACAACCCCCCCCAAAACCCACCCATACTTTATGAAAGGAGCTTCTGGGTGGCTCAGTGATTATGATGCTAGACTAGATCTCCAGCAACAGATTTTAAAGTTCCTGTTGTGCTACAGACTTTCAGGCTGGGAAAGTTATTTTGTCTAAGCTCACCTTGCATGGCATGGGTTCAACAGTACTTCACTACCCTGTGGGATCTTGTGAGGATAAGAATATTAAGCAACTGAGATTTTCAGATACTAAAACAATGGTAGTCATTCACATACAAGAGATAGGTGTGTCCTGAAGAGCTGATTTAATAGCTGTTGCTTTATTTGATCACAACTACAGACCCGGGGATCAAAAGGCACTGAAGATCTTCCATACAGGGGCTACATTCCCCCAATATGTGTCTTTCCAATGCTTCCTTCCTCCCCTGATATCCTGGCTCTGCCAAAGCCAGAACACCATAGTCTCTCCTATTTTCAAGCCATCATCTCCCACACCCTTTTTGAATGGGGCGAGTCTCTTCTGTGTTGAGGCTTTAGATGAGTTTAGCCCCAAGAGTTTCCCAGTCCTTTGCATGGATCCCAACCCCATTCAGTGTCCTGGGAAACAAGGTAGCTTACGGCTTCTACACAAGAGGGTTAAGTCTGGACATATGATCTTACTCCAAAACAGAGGTATATGGAGAAGTAAATTTAGAGCAGAAACGAGATTATATTGTAGATTTGCCAATTGTGGCCAAATCTTAACAGAATATATCTGGAACTTCTTACTGTTGTTTCCAGTCATCCAGCATGAAGTATTGTTCATCTGGCAGTTGAATAAAAATCACGATCATGCCAACTGAAGCAAATCTTAATTTCTGCTCACAGCACAATTAAATTAATGTAAATACATTCTAATTGTCTCAACAAGCACTATGCCAAATGCCTGGGTTCTTACACTGAAGAAACAAAAAATGCTGTGTCTAGTCCTTTATGGCTAAAACCAAGATACTGCCAAGTCTGCCCTCCCTCCCCAATATACTTTATGTGACTCTCTTAAATATCTCCATATGAACTTTTTTTTAAAAGAATGTCAACTTTGAAATTAGGATCATATCCTTGCATTTGTCAAACTGGGATACAGGTCACAAACTAGGACATCTAAAAGGCAAATATTTGTTGCACGCCAGAGCTTGTGAACTCTTTTTAAAATATGAGCACTCCAGGACACTCTCCCACAAAGAGATTACCAGATGAAAATTCCCTTGATGAAGCTGTTCCTAGGTATCTAGTTGCTTAGCATTCCTTCTTGTTCACTGAACATAATGGCCTCATGGAGGCAAAAGTACAAGGGTGAAACTAGATTTAATTTTGACTACAGCAGGGGGTAACCAGCTGTGGTACAGTCCTTTAAAAGTATTGTCCTGCCTGTTGCCACGACAGTTACACTTTTAAAGCATGTTCCATACCAAATCATCATTTGACCACCATTCATGTTTTTTCAGAGGTTTATACTAACAACATAACAGTGCCATTTAAAACCACTGCTAGGCAGGTCAGACCCATGTAAAACTGACTCCTTCATTTTATTTTACCAGAGATGTAGAAAGTGTTCTTTCAGCAAAACCTGAATATTCATAACCATTAACTTGTCTAATTGCAGAAAAGGGATTCCTGTTATTACAAAGGATAGAGAGTATCATAGTATCATGGTATCTATTGTCAGAAGGGGCCTAGAGCAGGCCATCTAGTCTGACCCCGCGCCAGTGGCAGGAACGAGTGCCAGGGTCACAGGACCCCAGCCAAGTACCTATCTAATCTACTCTTGAAGACGCCCAAGGTAGGAGCAAGAACAACTTC
>JAGPOW010003316.1:68779790-68812031 GCA_030014935.1 Caiman crocodilus
AGGAACCTCCAGGACCTCTCGGACTTGGCCGACTGCTCCTCCCAGCAGATGTCCAGGTAATTGAAATCACCCATGACAATGACATCCCTCGTCCTAGCCACCTCCTTGAGCTGGCCAGCAATTTGGAGGTCCAGTTCCTCCCTTTGGTTGGGTGGTCTGTAGCAGACACTTACCATTAAGTCCCTTTCCCCTCGTCCTTCTTGCAGCCTGACCCAAATCGCTTCCGCCTGGTCTTCAGTCGCCCCCAAGTTGACACTTGTTGACAATCCAAGTTTATGGACTTTGACCAAAGGTACATAACTGTGATAGATATGAAAGTGCGGAATCTGCATTTGTAAATGTTATTTTTTTGATGAATCTGCTGAAGCCGATGCATGTGAAGTTTTACTTTGTGTTTATGCTATATTGTGTGCCTGCTGTCCAGCAGCACTTCTTCCTGCACTTCTGGTTGGAGTCATCTATTTATGAGGGCCCTGGGACAAACACAACAATGACAGGCTGTTCCATACATGTTTGAATACAGGTGTTCATAGCATAAGTCCAGCCTAAGTTCACCAGCATTCCTCTCCTACTTCACACCCTGCTAGAGATGGTGGAAGTTAAAGTAACTTTTAAATTTGAAATGGCTGTTTTTAGATCATACCTTTTATAAGATCTATTATGCCACAGCATCCTGGAGTGCCATCAGATTTTTTGAAGGGTGTCCTGAGGTGTCAAGAGCTAATCAGATAAATGCAGACTAGGGCATGCCCTTGCCTGGCCAATCCCTGACTCCACTGCCTGGATCCTCAGCAAGGATGTAAGCATTGTAATATAAACTCATTTTTTTTCAACTCCCATGCTACTTAGTTCACAAAAGTTATGGAAGTGTTTCTCAGATCCCAAAAGGTTAAGAGCTACAGCTCTAGCAAGTGGCCATTCATAGCTTTGCTTGCTGAGATAGGATCCAGATGTGATTTGCCAACAGTATAAACTTATAACTAGTCAAGAGAAAAAGTTAGCAAAGACAATTTGTTTATTTTTCTGGTTTTGGAGGGTTGTTTCTAAGACTTTAATGGGTTCCTAGCACCAATCAGATAACAGATATTCCTATTTAAAAAAAAAATGTAAGGAATCTCAGTGTGGGAGGAAAGACAACTGCCACCTCAGCCTAGTTCCCTCCCTTCCCTTGGCTGGACTTCAATGAGCACTTTTTATTGTTGAAGGAAACTGTGACTATGCTTTGGGGAGTACTTTCGGGGGTGCTGCAGTATACCACATAATGTTAGCATGATTAGGTGTGCAAACATAATTTACAAGGTAAACCCAGAGATGTCAAATAGGAATAATAGAATCACAGGAAAGTAGGGTTGGAAGGGACTTCAGGATGTTATTTAGTCCAACCCCCTGCTCAAAGTAAGACCACCCCCAACTAGATCATCCCAGCCAAAGCTTTGTCTAGCCAGGCCCTAAAAACTTCCAAGGATGGAGATTCCACCACCTCTCTGGGTAGCCTGTTCCAGTGCATCACCCTCCTAGTGAGAATGTTTATGCTAATATCTAACTTAAACTTCCCTTGCTGCAACTTGAGGCCATTGCTCCTTGTTCTGTCATCTGCCACCATTGAAACAGTCTAACTCTATCCTCTTTGGAATCACCTTTCAAGTATTTGAAGGCTGCTATTAAATCCCCCTCAGTCTTCTCTTCTTTAAACTCTGTTCACCAAAACTGGATGCTCCATTACAGTACTCCAGATGTGGCGTCACCAGTGCCAAATGAAGGAGAAGAATCACTTCTCTTGATCTGCTGGCAATGCTCCTAATAATACAGCCCAGTATGCTGTCAGTTTTCTTGTCAACAAAGTTACACTGAGCGCCTATTCATGTGCATTGAAGCTGCTCTGACACGCTGTAATTACAACACTTCGGAGCAGACTCGATTAATTGAATTACTGCACTCCAGTACACTACAGTGTCACATATGTCAGCATCCCTGCACTGAAAAATGGTGGCAGGGTGCTTTAACTAATCAATGAACTTTAGTTAAAGCACTGCCACTGACATTTTTCATACATGTGAAGCTCTGGGTACTTTCATTAGTTTCTCTAAAGCACCCCCCCTGGAGCATAGGTATAAATGTCCACTGTTGACTCATATTTAGCTTAATGTCCACTGTAACTCCCATGTCCTTTTGCTTAGCCCATCAGTCCTCAGCCTGTCCTGGTACATGGGATTGTTTTATCCTAAATTCAGGGCTTTGCACTTGTCCTTATTGAACTTCATGAGATTTATTTTGGTCCAATCCTCCAATTTATCTAGGTGTCTCTGAATCTTAGCCATATCCTCCAGCATATCTACAATTCTCCCCAGCTTGGTGTCATCTGTAGACTTTCTGAGGATGCACTCCATCTCATCTTCCAGGTCATTGATAAAGATATTGAGCAAAACCAGGTTGTGGGAGTCCCTTACCAAAAGCCTTGCTAAAGTCAAGGTATATCAGGTTTACTGCTCTTCCCTCATCCACAGAGCCAGTCATCTCATCATAGAAGGCAATCAGGTTGGCCAGGCATGACTTGGCCTTGGTGAATTCGTGCTGATTATTCTTAATGACCTTTTTTCTCCTCCAAGTGCTTAGAAATAGATTCCTTGAGGATCTGCTCCATGATTTTTCCAGGGACTGAGGTGAGGCCTACCAGTCTGTAGTTCTCCAGATTCTCCCTCTTTTCTTTCTTAAAGACGGACCACTATATATACCCTTTTCCAATCAACCAGGACCTCTCCTGGTAGAAAAAATCACCGCAATTTTTCAAAGATAATGGTTAGTGGATCTGCAATCACATCAGCCAACTCCTCCTGTGCCTTTGGGTGTATTGCATCAGGCCCCATGGACTTTTACACATCCAGTTTTTCTAAATAGTCCTTAACCTGTTTTTTCACCACTGTTGGCTGCTCACCTCCTTCCCAAACTGTGTTGCCTGGTGTAGTCGTCTGGCAGCTGGCTGTGCCTCTGAAGACTGGTGAAAAAGGCATTGAGTACTTCAGCCTTTTCCACATCACCTGTCACTAGGTTGCCCCCCCATTCCACAATGGACCCACACTTTCCCTGATCTTCCTCTTGTTGCTGACATACTTGTAGAAAACGTTTTTGTTACCCTTCATGTCTCTTGCTAACTGCAGTTGCACTTGAACCTTCCTGATTTCATCCCTGCATACCTGAGCAATAAGAGCAGTAAATGTGATATACCATGATATATAGCACTTCACCATAGTAGTTAGTCCAAGTTTCCACTTCCTGTAAGCTTCCTTCTTGTGTTTTAATTCAATGAAGAATTCTCTGCTAAGCCAAGCTGGTCTTCTGTCATACTGTCTTCCTGAACAGTGTGATGGTTTGTTCCTGTGCTCTCAGTAAGTTTTCTTTAAAGTACCTTAAAAAAAGGTTTAAAGTCTTTAAAGCATCTTAGCTCTCCTGGAATCCTTCCCCTCTCAAGCTGGCCTTCTAGGGGATCCTGCCCACCAGTTCCCTAAGTGAGTCAAAGTCTGCTTTTCTGAATTCCATGGTCCTTACTCTTCTGCTCTCCATCCTTCCTTTCCTCAGGATTCTGAACACAATCATCTTGTGGTTGCTGCTCCCCAGTTTGCCATCCTCTATTACATTCCCTACCAGTTCTTCCTTATTTGTTTGCAGCAGGTCAAGAAGAGCCCACCTCTTAGTTGGCCTCTCCAGCATGAGCACCAGAAAGTTGTCCCCAGCACTCTTCCTGGAATCCCTGTACACTACTATATTTCCCTCCTGGTAGATGTCAGGGTGGTTGAAGTTCCCCATGAGAACCAGGGCCTATGATCAGAAAACTTCTGCTAGCTGTTTGAAGAAAGCCTTATTATCCTTGTCTTCCTGATCTGATGTTCTATAGTAGATACCTATTACAACATCACCCTTGATGCTGTCCTCTCTGACCCTAACTCAGAGGCTTTCAACAGGCCTATCTCCAGGTTCATACTGGGACTGTGAGCTCTTTTATGTAAAGTGCAACTCCTCCTCCTCTTCTCCCCTGCCTGTCCTTTCCGAACAGTTTGTACCCATCCATGACAGTGCTCCAATCATGTGAGCTATTCCACCAAGTCTCTGTAATTCCACTCAAGTCATAGTTCTGTAACTGTGTGAGGACTTTCAATTCTTCCTCCTTGTTCCCCAGGCTCCATGTATTCTTGTACAGATGCCTAAAGTAACTATCTGATTGCTATACTTTTTCAGGAAGAGTGAAGAGGCCTCCCTTGTTGCCTCCTCCTGCTAATGCTTCCTTAAGATCATACACTTTCCCACTTACCTCAAGGCTTTTGTCTCCATCTCCTGGCAAACCTAGTTTAAAGCTCTCCTCATTAGGTTAGGAAGCCTGTCTGTGAAGATCCTCTTCCCTCTCCATAGTGTTAAAAACATTATAGCCTGCTGTGGTCTTTCTAAGTTGTTTTCAAAGGAAAAAATGCTTTATTATTTTTCTGTACTCAAAAAACATGTGAAAGCTAAGAGCTGATATTTTCCAATGGATGCTTTGAGTCTAATGAGGGGTGTCTTGAATCTAATGAGGTTGAGAACCACTGCCTTCAGGGAACTGCAGGAGTCTCCCTTACTTCTTCCTTGCAGAAATGGCAACAAGAGGCCCTTTTAGCACATACCCAAGAATTCTTGCTGTATTGACTTGGATCAATGAGATTGACTTTTTTAGGTACTAGCCAGTCAGAGTCCTGTCATGTAGCCTGGTACAACGGCATAAGCTCTCTTAGCAATCAAGCTTATAGTTAGCTACCCCATGAATCTCTGTTGTGAGAGATCTTCTCTATTGTGTTAGGCTGGCTGCAGTTTGGCATAATTATGGGTACAGACGCATGTATATTTGAAACCATTTGGGGGAGGTTTCAAAAGAGAAGAATTTATTCTAACTGCTACATGAGGGGTGTGTATACAAGATATGTTTACTCATAGGTAGAGGGAGAAAATATTATTTGGGGGGCTGAATAAAACTTAAAATTAAAGATACTTGTACACACATAGACACATATGCAGAGATGCAGAGACAGACAGACACACACACACACAGAGGTGTGCATGTGTATGTACACACACATACACACACATACACACTGCCCAGCAGGTATGTGTGTAGGGGGAAGGGGCACAGGGGAGGGAAGAGGCATATGGGCATATGGTTGCAGATAAAGGCCCCCACAGTGAGGGTGTGGGGCAGGGGCCTGGGAGAATGGGGCCCTGGGGCCAGTTGTGGGAGGGTCAGAGCCCAGGCAGCTCGTCCAGGGGTCTGGGAGGGCTCCTGCTGCTGTGTGCACCCCCAGGGCAGGCATGGAGGGCACGTATCTCCTGGAACCGTGTGTGGGGTGTTGCAGAAGTGTGATGCTACTGTGGGCTGGGACTCTGCACCTCACTGCTGGTGCTGGTGCCCTGGCAGCTATGGAACATCATGTGCATAGGCCAACTAATAGACCCAGAAGCAAAAGCCATGGTTTTAAACTTGACACACTTTTGTCTCCCAGCAGGAAGACAAAAATGGCTCCAAGTTTAAAACAGCGGCTTTTGCATTTGCTTCCCTGCATCTGAGAGCATGGCCCCTCCCTCAGTGGGGCTGGGAAGGCAGGCTGGGACTGGGTTACCTGAGAGTGCCGCACAATGCCACACCTGGGGGGGTAGAAAATGGGCTAGGAGCACTGCACTTTACCTCTGCAGATGGGTGATGGTGCTGGGGAAGACTTGGGGGGGCTGTGGCTCCCCAAATTTACTTTAGCCTCCCATAACAACCCCTCCTAGCATTGCCACCCACCCACAGAGGTGTGGTGAGATACTCCCAGCCTGAGTGAGCCCAGCCACGTGCAAGTGCGCAGCTGCTTGGACACAGGCGGTCAGCTGCGCCTGCTGGTCAATGCAACAGGGGCTGGGAGGAAGCAAAATGGAACTGCAGATGGCTTGTGGAGTGGGGGTCAGCTACCTCAGAGTGATCAAGAGTGTGAAGGGGAGCTCCTGTGAGGGGAAAGTGTGTGTGTGTGTGTATGCATGCTTGTCTCTGTGCATCTGTGTGTGTATGTATCTTTGTGAGTGTGCATGTGTGCACATGCACGCATCTGTGTGTGTGCATGAATCTGTGTGTGTTTGTGCATCACTGTGCACACATCTGTGTGTGTGTGCATCAATGTGTGTTTTTATGCATCTCTGCATACACCTGTGTGTGTGCACATCTATGCATGCAACTCTGTGTGCATGCACATCTTTGCATGCATGCTTCTGTGTGTATGCATGACAGCGTGTGCATCTGTATGTGTGTGTGCATGCATCTCTGTGTGTCTGAGTGTGTCAATGTGTGTGTGCATCTGTGCTTGTATGCACACAACTGCACCTCTGTGTGCATCTGAATCTGTGTGTGTGTGCATGGCTGTGCATCTGTATGTGTCTGTTTCTGTGAGTGCATATCCGTGTGCACCTGCATGTGTGTGTGCCTGTGTTCATGGCAGGGAGAGTGTGTTTGTGTCTGTGTGTCCATGTGCAGAGAGTGAGTAAAGTGGGCACCCATCTGTGTGTGCGTGCCTGTGTGTGTGTGCCTATGTGTGTCTATGTTTGGCCAGAGCAGGAGAGGGAGCAGGGAGAAGAAGCGGGCATGTGCTCCCCTACTTCCAGCCTAGCAGGGTTCACCCAGCCTCCCCCATCAGCACTAGGTGGGGAAGGGGCCCCTCCTCCTCCTGCACCATGGGGGCAGGAGGCCTCCAATTCTGTATTTGCCCAGAACCGCAGTACACCTCAATCCACCTCTGGACACACATTGCATGCTGGTTGCGCCATGTCCCCTGCCTGCCCTTGTGCCCCAGCCAGCCCCTCCAGAGTCTACATGTGTGCTTGTATTTACAAATACTATCTTGCTGCAGAGTTAATTAGTTTACTCCCCACTAACTGCCATGCACATGTAGATGCTGAGACATTTACTGTGGAGCTAATTAGTCAACTCCACAGTAAAAATCTTACATAGATGCACTGGCACTGAAGGGCTAGGGACAGACATTCAAAAAGTGTGAGCCTGAATTGATTCAATCTTTGCAGGTTAGTTTAACCTGGCTAGGCTAAACCAGTTTGTAACTGTACAGACATCCCCTCTACACTGAAGAAATGCACATGCCTGCAGTGGCTCAGGCTAGAAGCTGCCCTCCCTTCCTGTCGATAGTGCTGAGCTGAGGAGAGGCAGGACACTGATTAGGGAGGGGGGGGTCCCCCGCTAGCCCAGTAGGGAGTTGATAATACAATGTTTATCGGCCCATTAAGAAAACAAAAGGCTCTCTCATTAGTTCAAGTTCTTAAATAACCTCTTCCGAGGAAGAAATGGAGGGACATTACCAGCTACATTGTTGATTAACTCTAAAAAGCCCTAAGCTGACATTGTCCTGTCTGCCTTTGTGTTATTTCCCACAGCCCAGACATAGCCAGCATGTGATCTGCTAGCTAATGCTGAAAAGTGTCTATGTAAAACAGAGGGGAGGGGGGAATCCCTGCTTGAGCAGGGAGTGTTGAGAGAGAGGGGGAGGAGCAGGAGGAAGCCAGGAAGACCCTGCTGTACCTGCATTTTCTGCCAGCTCTCCAGCGAGAGAACAGAGGGGAGGGGCCAGTTCTGCTGTGGAGCAGAGAGCCCAGCCCAGCCCAGAGTGCATGCTGGGATGCTGCGGGACTCTGGTTTAACTTAAAGCAAGCAGGGGTCTGGGACAGACATTGCATAAATTGATCTGACCCAAATCAGTTAGGTCTGATACTACATTCAACCAGATTCATCTCAAACTGGTTTCAGCCATTTTCAGACTGGTTTGTGTGCGCTGAACACATCTGTTCTCTTACAGGTTTAAACCAGTTTCTGATTACTTAAACTGCTTATGTGTAATGTCTGTCCCTAGCTGGGCAGGGTGGGGGTGAAGAAGGGCAGAGAGAAGTAGCAGCAGCGGTGGCATAGGCACAGCTTTCAGCTCCCCAGTATAGTTCCCCTCTGGTTGGAAGTTGCACTTGCACCACATCTGGGGAGTAGGTGGGCTGGGAGAGGTAGCTATGGTATGGGCACAACTCCCACCTTCAGCAGGGCAAGGAAAGCCCCCCTTCCCTGCCCTGCCCCTGACACATCACCAAAGCTACCTGGCCCAGGCTGGATTTGGGCCAGGTTGTTTTGGCCTGCAACTTGAAAATGATTGCTGGCTGTTAGTGAAGGAAACCACCTAAGCTAGTCATCTGCTTGTCCATTCCTGATCCCAGTGTAGCTGACATCCAAAACCAGTATAAACTACAGTGGGATGTCTCTATCTGTGCCTTTAACAAGAATGCACAGTACCACAGAACACTTCAGTTGCTTCCTCTCAGGAACGATCCCATAGCATTCTGTCTCTCACAAGGATGATATTTCAAAGCGTCTGTTTCATATTGTTGAGCATATTAAGATGAATATTCTAAAACAGCCCATTATCCTGTCAAGGGGCTGTACAATTTTTAAAGAGGATGATATGCCATAGCTTTCAATCACCCAGTAATTCAACACAGGTTGAAAAACCACATCAAAAGGAGGGAAGATTATAAAGGGTTTCATGTACTTTTTGATGGTACCACATAAAGAGAATCCAGCAGGACATGTTAATATTAATCACAGGTAGATTTCAGCAGGAATAAAGGAAGGAAAAGAGATTGCTGTTGAGTACTGCAAATCCAAGCACTTTTAAGAAAGAGGATGATTAGTCAAATGCAAATCCCATGAGAAAACTGAGGGCTAAACAGATCCACATGAATCTCCAGAGACACATGAAGCCTTGCCAAGCAGTTAACTGGAGCATGCTGCTCCAGTCATGCTGTGAAGTCAACTATCTTGGCAGGCACAGATTAAAAGATATCTCTACCTACCTGCAGGGTGCTGTCTTAGTGAGATTGTCCTCAATTCACTGTGAATATAAACTGTTCAGATATGGTTGATATGCATAAAAGGAATATTAACAACATGCACAGTCAGACTTAGTTATTACTTCTGGGGTTGAAAGAAAAGTGGGACATAGATGGTGTCCTGTTAAATGATCATCAGGGGACCCAGTTGCCTGCCCCTGAAACCTGATTTTTTTTTTCTATCGGTAAAAGTGCAGAATGATCTCTTTATCCCAGGGAGAAAAAATAGTCTGTACAGTATAGGCATCTGTGGTGGATACAGAAGGATCCCTGGATAACTCCTTTGTCCCAAAGAGAGCCAGATTTATGCCTCTGTTCAAGACAGGATCTCTGAATATACCACTTCTAACATTGGTTATTTCTTTTTTAAAAGTACTAGTGAAATGATAACCATAGTAGGTATACAGAATTGGGGATAGAACTTGAATGGAAGATTACCATCCAATCCATGGCAGCATCTTCTACCCAGATTGATTTATGGTTGTTGAAGAGTTTATGGCTGCTATCCAGGTTACAGAAAACAGGCAAATGAGGGCAGGTGATTGTCTTGCCCCTTTAATTAATCCCTTCTGTGAAGGTAAGCAGCGATCTAACATACCTTGTTTTCTATTGGAGGTAGAAATTAGGAATATGTGAAGCAAGCCGTATTCGATTTGGATTCAGCCTGAACTGGGGGACAGTGATTCAATTCGTTAATTTGGATCACTGTCCTGATTTGATTTGGCTGAATCCAAATCTGCAGATTCAATGCAGATTCGACCAGACACAGCTTTAAATGTTTTTTCTACGTACCTTGAAGTACCAAGGATGGCTTGTGAACGCTGAGAAGGTGGGGCAGGTGGAGTGTCCCACAGGAGCACGGGGGGGGGTCCCACAGGAGTCTAGGGGGGCCCCTGCATGCTTGGTGGTAGACCCAGAAGTGGACTGGAAGTACTTCTGGTCCACTTAAAGCTCTGCTGCCAAGCGCATGGGGGACCCCCCCTGTGCCCTCCCAGTTCAATGGTCAGCCACAGGGGGACCCCAGGTGTCCCCCACACCCAGGAGACACCAGCTGCCAAGCTGGCGGGTGGGGCGGGGGTCCCCTGTGTGCTCCATGATGGACCCAGAAGCAGGCCAGAAGTGCTTCTCATCCACTTCCAGGTCTGCCGCTGAGTGCACTGGGGACCCCACCAGGCTCCCATGGGGCAATCCATCTGCTTCAGCACCTCAGCATTCACAAGCCACCTGGTACCTTGAGGTATGTAGAAAAAACATATAAAGCCATGCCTATGATTGAATTGTTGAATCTCTCCAAATCGATTTGGAGGGTTCTGATTTGATTCAGAGAGATTACAGGGTCTCTTGATTCAATTTGGATTTGGAGATTCAGCTGCTGAATTGGGCCGAATCTCTGCCAAATTGAATCAGTGTCCAAAGCTTCACACAGCCCTAGTGGGTTGTGTGACTCCCAAATTGCCACTCCCAAATTACAGGATGTTTGTTTTGACTCAGGTGAGGGATTTATCCACAGAGGAGTCTACATTTTCCCTTGTAGCTCATCTGTCAAATTGTGGGAAGTTTTGTGTATCTAACCATCTCTTAAAATATTTTACATGATTGATTATTAGGAGTAGAGGTTTATTGGGCAGGTTCAAATGCAGGTCCAAATGATCTGGAGAATCCTCATGACTTCCTTTTTCTCAGAGGATTCCCATTATCTACATTCAGATGCAAATAGCAGAATCTCTTTGTCTCTGGTACTTTCCAGAGCCCTGCAAGAGAACCTAATTGAACTTCTAAAATTTGAGTATATTCCTCAATCCTAAACTGAATCATTTTGTCACTCCCAAAGCATTTTGATTCCAGATTCCTCCTCCTCTCCTTCAGACCCTTCTTATCCTAGCTATCTAGTCCAACAGTATCTTTTGTGAGTAGGTACCTCTCTGAAGCTAGCTTTTCAGCAGTGTTTTCTGAGGTTTTTCCACCACAAAAGATGTCAGACCTAGGAGGTGATCCCTCCTAGATAAGGGTTTAGGTATCCCTATCCTTAAGCAAAGGTTACTTTTTTCCTCCTCCCCAGGTTTGTCCCTTTGTCTAAGGGACTGATGACTTTTCCCTTCCTCTTCTTTGCATTATTATTGTCTGATGCATCTATGCACCAAGCCTCCAGCTTATCCTGCAGTGGAGACAACAGCCATATTTCTGATGCTTATTATCACTGGCAATTCAAAGCTGCTTATATTGTATACTGTTTTCAGTTTGCTCCATATGTTCAAGCTAAACCATTAGTCTCTTATGGTTCTGGCTAAATACAGAATTTCTCATTCTGACGTGGGCCCTTCTGGTTCTTGAGCAGCCTCAGATCTACTGCTCTATATACAGGGTACAACATTACCAAAGTGCCATTACTGAAATAGACATTTAGAAGGCCCATAAATTCACAGCAATGGAAAAGCTGCACAAGAAATTTAGAGGAAAAGGGTTTCCTCACTTCTGCACATGGACACACTATTGAGTATTAAAACTAACTCTTTTAGAACACTAGAGGAATGATTTCCAGCCATTTTGTGTTTTAAATAATTCCTTCTTGGAATAGACTGGCAGATCAACCCCACCTGTACTGCGTCTTATCATCTGGTCCATTTTCCTTCTGTCTTCCCACTCTGCTTCTGAACCTGTGCTTGTTCTCCCTCTTCTATATCTATATAGCTATATATATACATCTATATCTATAGATAGATATCTATCTATATACAGCTAGTGCTCCCTTCTGCTGTTTTTTCCCTCCAGTCTTTCGTTCCCACTCTTGCCTCTGATTCAAGGTCTCCAGTCACTGCACAGAAGAGTGTAATAAGAAGGGACAAGACACTTGGACTGTAAGGCTTTCACTTGAGACTTCAGCTACAGAGTATACATTTTCTTCCATGAAGTAACAGAACTGGAAGGTGAGTAGCCCTCTTTCTGCTTTGGGAGTGGCCATGGTAACATGGATGTAGCATATGTGACAGGAGAAATCATACACTCCTGGAAAAATAAGGCTGGAAGAGATTCAGAAGGCCATCTAGTCCAAGGTAGGGCCATCCTTGTCTAAACCATCATTTATATTCACCCAACTATAGAGAGTGGGGAGAAATGTTTGACAAATCTTTGAGCACAAAGAGCCTTTCCTCAGGCTTACCCACCATCTCTTTCGACTACACATTTGATCCAAAGAGAACTATCACCCAAAAACTCCACTTGCTTCTCACATATTTCCTGGACATGGTTACAACAATATGCCAACCCTAAATCATCCTAGACAAACTCTGGTTTAATCTACATTTAAATAACTTGTAATGATGGATCCCACAGCCTCTCTAGATATGTTGTTCCATAACTTAACTAACTCCACAATGTTGTCTTTCCCACACTAGTTGCTCTCTTTTGCCTCACCATGCCCTCATCCACCTGTTTCCGCAAGACCCAATATTGAGAAACACTGCACAGCACAGAGCATTAGTCTGTGTCGCCTCATTCGCTCTCAAAGGCTGTGTGCTAGCTATACCTGGCAAAATTAGGTAACAGTGCCAGACCCACGACAGCAGCTGCAGGTATGTTTCTGGAAATGTACCAAAAGTACTTGTTAAAAATATTAATTATGTGTTTTTGTTCTTTATTTGGAATGAAGCATCTTTTATTTATTTGTTTGAAAGCTCAGCTAACTCAGAAAGTGAATGTGATTCTAAAACTGTGCTCTAAGGTACCATAGGGAGGGTCTTGTCAACTGTACAAGGAGGGCTCTTTTTTTTTTTTTTTTTTTTTTTTTTTTACTATTATTGACCAAAAATGCAACTTTGTCCCACTCAAAACTATTTATCAGAATTCACTGAATACATTGATCTAAACTGGTATTTTTCAGAGTAGAAAGGTGTGCCCTTTACCGTGTAGCCAGGGTATGGAGCCAAGATATACAAGACTTGGGTTTCAAATCAGTTCTTTGCCTGACTCAAGGTAGGGTTTTAACTTAGATCATTCCAGTCTCTTCCAAAAGTACCATAACCATCAGGATAATAATGTGTATTGAGGAGGATATTTCAGTTTCTCTTTCTGATGCTCTTCCACCTTATATAAGATACTTGAAATATTCACTATTTGACCACTAAGTAAAGGAGAACAATTTCATTGTTCAGTGGTGAGGGCTTATGCTTTAGGAGCTAGGACAGCAGATTCCTATCTTTCTGGTGGACATTCAGATATTTTATTCAAAGTTCAAGTGTCAGCAGAAGAGATTGAGAGAAGAAACTGATATTTTCACTTCCATTTTGATCAGTCTGATCAAATTGTTTATTTGGTTTGACTACTGAACTGAAAAATCAAGCATTTGCAGCGCTACTGAATAGTGAAATCCATTGTCAGATGCAGTTAGCCTGTATCATAAGCAGTGGCAGGGCAAGTTTTCTTCAAGATACCCTGATAATATTGCCTAGGTCTCCTCAGGAAAGAGAAGTTAGATTGCTCTAATGAGGGTTGAATATTCTGGCTTTGCATTCTTTTTTTTTTGGAAGCAAACTGTTAATTTTCATTGTTTTAAGGTTTGGATTGCTATGACATTCAAGTTAATAGGTTCCAGTAACTTCAGTAGGCTTGTAAACTGCTGCATCACTTGTTAGAAGTCAAGAAAGCACGGAGTTATGACTGCTTACTAAAGGAACACAAGTTTCTTTTAGTTCATTGGGTAACATCACATATGCCAACTGACACACTACATAAATGAGTCATTTGGTGTATGTTCATGGGTCATGGAACTTGTTTTATTATCTCAAGTTTGGTCAAACTTATTTATAAAAATTAGTTCTCAAAAGAAAAATGTAAATGCTTCATGAACTCCCTCTGGTCTGATGAACTAAGGCCACTTGAGACACAGTAAAGACTTTATTTTCAAAGATGCATTTTCAAAAATATTGAGACTTCCAGAGTGTTTCTATAACCTATCCCTATATATTAGTAATGCTTAAAATGTATTTATTTTACCATTTGCTAGTATACTGTATTTTCATGCATATATCCCGCAGAATATACGCAATTTTACCAAAAATAATGGATGGGTGCAGGCTATACGGGGGTGCAGGCTATCAACAGACTTTTTTTCCATGGGGGCCAGGGCTGGGTTGGGCTGTGCCACTTCCCCACTTGTCCCAGGCAGGCTGGGCTGCACTGCCGCTGCCGCTGCCGCTACCGCGGAGGCCTGGGCCTGGGCCAGGGCCAGGGTGGGCTGTGTCGCCGCTGCCATGGGGGCCGGGGTCGGGCTGCACCCCTGCCATTGCGGGGGTGGAGCAGGCCAAGCTGTGCTGCCTCCCTGTGTATATGCTGCTGTGGGGAATACACGGGTGTGGCGTATACATGGACTAATTTACGAAAATACAATTGTCCGTGGGTTATACACGGGTATGGTTTATACCCGTGGGTGGACTATATGCGTGAAAATACGGTAGTTACATGAAAAGGTTCACCATGAGACCTATTGAAGGTACACAGTACAATGTTTGCATGTGTTCAGTCCTTTCATTGAACAAGTCTGTCTTCAAAGATATTCTACCCTTTGAAAACTAGAACCTAGGATCTTGAAGGTTTGAGAATCATTGTATAGGTGGGGGAAGTCTTATTAAAAGACTCTTAGCTATACTTGAAAATGCATGGATGCCGATTAATGTATTTCAGCTACTTCAAAGCAAATCTCTGTCTTGAAAGGAACAGGATTTTTTTCCCTCAGATGACAACACAATTAAGTATTATTGATTCCTATTTTGTTATATTGTGAAAGTAGTACTATTATTTCCAGGGAAGAGCTCCCAAATATGATACAGCTTGGAGTATATATAAGGGAGTATTTAAAAATTGGAATGGACTTAGTGAGATTCACCCAAGAGTGAAAATTCACCCAAGAAAGGAATGTTTTACTCTGTAGTGCTTTCAGACAACCCCAAGAATAGGGACATTAAAAGGCACTTAAGCACTTAGAAGTACCTGTTAACATCATTAAGCATGATTTTGAGAGGCATATGGATGCCCGTGCAGACTAAATCTAAACAGAGAGGATGCTAAAACATCTTCTGGCATTTTCGTTCCAAGTTCCCCTTACTCCTCCCCAAATTGATACACAGACCAAAGTCTACTGCTCCCCTTTTTACCTTTTTGTTTGTCACTTGTTCTCAATGCACTGCTTATTCAGGAAAAGCTATCTGACAACTGGCTATAGACATATACTTGATTCCAGCCCCTCATTATGCCCCAGCCTCTGGGAACCATCACCCCCTACCCCGAAGTTAGGCAAGCACACCTACTTCAGTCACTTGGAGGTTACTGAACATTATTGAACTCATGTTTAAGAGGGAAGGAAGGCAGACAAGGTAAAACACCCCTAGCTACAGTCCGCCTCCAACTCCCAAAGTGTGGGTGCAACACAACCCCTCAACCTATCCTCTGTGAGGTATGCTGGGTTGAGTGCTCACTCCTACTCCCTGGTGTCAAAGCCACAACACTTCACATAATTGTGAACTGGTTCCCAATCAGTGACATTTGGGAGTGGTTCAACTGTTATGTATGTCTTTACCCCGAGTGTGTGTGTGTGTGTGTGTCAATGTGAGAGGGAGGAATCATTCTTCATTGTTTTATGCCTCTATCAATTGATTGCAAGGCTCTGGCACTAATGAAAAAAGGTGGACAATGCTACTAAAGCAGAGATACCACTTTGCACAGGTAGAGTTCTCCACTTAAGGGGGATGGCAGAGTCTGATATACATAATTACAGGGCTGAATCATCCTTTTCAGAACAGCTTCCTCAGCAGCTGTTGGCCTTGGGAAGGACTTTCCCCCCCCAACACATTTATTTGGTTTGCCTGGTGAGACTGATCCCAGTTCTGGATCTGACCTATAAAGCACTTGAACCATAACCAACTGATTATGTGTACTCTAGACAACATTTCTCATGTCTTACAGTTCACTTACATACTCTGAATAAATAAGTCTAATACATAATTGATAGAACAAGTCTAAAGAAAGGAAGTGCAGTTTTTAGTCTCAGACCATTAGAGAAAGCATTTTGTTTTGTCTGGCTTTTTGCGTCCTTAGTTATTTTCCTTAGTATTGTTTAGATTTAAAATTCTCCTGAAGTGAAGGCTGAATTGTTAAAAAAAAAGGGGGGGGGGAGGGGGTGAACATATTTTGCACAAGTCTGTTTTGCAGAAAGTTAAATACAGAAATAATACAACCCTCCTGCTCTTTGGAAGATTGCCAGGGTTTCTTCTATTAAAATATTGGAAAAGCTCTAGCGACTGCATTTATTCAGTGAACTAGAATAGCATTTTGAATTTATAAATATTTTTATAGACTTAAAAATGTTGAGACTTCTTCATTGCTCATTGCAGTCAGGATGTGGGGACTGGAGTTCATGATATAGAAATTGCTTAAAATCAGGAAGCAAGAAATTTCTTAAAGGACTGGTTTCTGTATCCTCTTTAGTCTATGTTTAGCTACATTTTGGGTTTAAAACAAACTCCTGGAGGGAGAGAGGGAAAAAGAAACAGAGATTTATTATCCAAGGAAGTGCTGGACAGAACGACCCCTACCTACAACTGCTTTCGAGAACGTTGTGTGTGCTCGGCATACTCTGGATTTGCTGCCATCATCATGACAGTATCCCATCCTTTTGCATCACTCCAACACATCTTGAAATGTCTAGTATTGATAGAGATACTAAGCCTTTTTGTTCAGGTGGCCTCATATTCCAGCATGTTCAGCACCCAGAAATCCAGTTTATTGGAGACTTGAGTCTCAAGTCCTCCTAAATGGCTCTGCAAACTCAGTTTCCTGGGGAGTAAGTTTGTGGCTGGCCTCTGTGCAAGAGTACAAGTGAAATGATTGAGAGAGGGTGCAAAGATGAGAGAGAAAACTCTACAGGAACTCCCACCTAAAAGCATCCTACAACTGTAAGCAGTGCAGTGGAGGTACTAAGATGTCAGTGCCACCAGGAGGCTCTCAAAGCTCACAGACTAAATCAGTGCTACTCAAAGAGTGCATTTTTCCTAATGGATTCAAGGCTAGCCCTTGCTCTGGAAGCGAAGAGCTGGGGAGAAATACGAAGCAGCCCAGAGCAATAACAAGGTAAAACAGTTCCCAACTCATCTACGCAAGCTGCAGTGGCACCTTTGACTGACGCTTTACCAAGCTCTAAACTAGCTAGCTGGTGTAGTCATAACAATATAGCTGCAGCTGTTCAGATCAACACAAATGAGTTGCTGGAGTGTTTACTTAAATTCTGAGAATAATTTTGCAGTCTAAACAGAGCTCTGTGTTGATGCTGTTATCAGCACTTAGTCCGGCTTGGGTATCTCGGTAGTCACTCTTTCAGTGGCCATGAAGGCATACTATGAGAAAATGAAATTAGCACTTTGAGCTGCCTCTTCAGAAACAGGACAGTCCTACTTTTCTTGAAGTGCTGCCACTTTTCTTATTCACATGCACTACCAGCACCACCACTACTACTACTCCATAAATTTGAATGAAAATGATTGATAGGTCTCTAGCAAATGTGTGTTAGAGGCTAATTTCTGGACTGGGTTACATTTGGTGCGTACTTACTGGCTCTGTCTATACAGGATGCTGACTGCTCAGTGGTTACTATGCAGTCATGCCAAGGAACGACTGTTTCATGATTCTGACTGCTCAGTGGCTCATGACTACTGTGCAATAGTGTCATATCACACTTCCTGCCATGTGACAGTACTGTGCAGTAGTCTTGGGCTACTGTGCAGTCAGCATCTCGTGTAGATGTGGCCACTGAAGTCTATATACTTGCATTTGGTCTAACTAGGAACAAATTGAACCCGTAGGATTTTTTTTGGTGAGGTTTGCTGTTGTTTTCCACTAGGACTGGGCTGATGGCTAGCCCATAGGTTGGCATGTTTCTGGTACCTTTCCATATGAGCAGCTCAGATGCTTGCTGAAGAGTGAACTGATTATATATAGCAGTGCTGCTTACAATCAAAGATAAGACCGAATCATTTTTCCCCCTGAACTGCCTATGAACCAGCTCCTGTTCTCACTGAAACCAATTGTAAAACTTCCACTGATTTCACTAGGAATATGATCCAACTGAACACCTTCCTTTGATGTTACCGGGAGCTGGTAGTGCTGGCACTTCTCAGGATTGTGCAATTTGAAGGCATTTTTCAAGTAATTTAAATATACATAATTCAAACAATAGGACTGAGTTGGGAGTGCATGTTACCTATTTATTTTATATAGAACCTTTCAGGTTTGCAGTATACAGGCTCTATTGTAGTACCAATGGATGCATGGGGAGCAAATAGTTCTACAAAATCACCTGGTGAGCCTATGACTCCTATTGTGCCTACAGTAACAAGGACAACTTAATGCTCTGAACAAAGAAAATGGAGAGAATTCTGAACATATTCATTCAGGAAAATTGATCGTGAAAAATAGGAGCGGTGAATACATATATGACTTTATCTTGAGAAGACACTCTTAAGGATTCAGGTACCCAAAGAACTGAGGAAAGCAAGTGCACAAACTTATAAAAGGAGGCTGTAGGCTGCAGGTCCTGTTTGTCATTCAAATGAAAGATGAGGGCCTAGTAATGCCTGGAGGCATAGGCACATTCTTGGAGTGGATACAAGTTATTCTGTTGAATTATTTTATCCAGAGGATTACATAGTTTATTTATTCTATGGATTTTACATTGCTTTGGATCTACTGTAATAACAGAGCCAACTATTTAATTTTCATACAGTATCTATATTTCATTTATTAAGCAAACATACTATGGCTTCTGCTTTGCAACCCTGCATGGTTTTGTATTTCTATATACACACTTGGGGACCAAGAAAGCCAAAGTTACTTTGGCTTTCTTCTATCATAGACTCTATATTTGGATGTTCCTTACATTTGAATTTGATAGTGATTTCTCTTTCTAGATCATTTGACCTACCTCCGCCAAATCTTCTTTTCCTCTCAGAAAGTATTTTGCATGAATCTTTAACAGCAAAGAAAGCAAAAAAGCACAACTGGTGAAATCATGAGGTAAAAGTAGTCTGAGAGAGTAACTTTTCTTCTGGCAGGATAGAGTTGATGGGGGAAAAAAGCAACCCAAGAGGAGGCCATAAAATGCTTAATTAAATAACTTCTATTTTTTCCCTTTGGTGTGTAGAAACTATATTTGTACTGCCATTTTACTACATGCCCTGATGGCCTTTTAAAATTCCCAATCTTTCCTCGTGTTATATAAAGGACAAGAGTTAGAGCTTTCTCATTCTTTGAATCAAATAAAAATGTTACAGTTGTGGATATGTAGTACTTACCCAGAGGGTGATTGGGCTGGGCCTGGTTAGAAATCTGAAGTGTCAGAATCCTAAACTGCCAGATTTAGCCAAGCATTTCTGGACCTCAGTGAAATTTTGTTATTGGTTTGTTTGGGTTTTTTTGGTGGGGAGAGAAAAGAGAGGGAAAGAAGACTTCTTCATGTAACAGAATCCATTTGTATACATCCTTACAATGAGACAAAATGTGCCCTTCTTTACAGATGGGCTATGAATACAATTGTACTTTGTATAACTGAGGATATAACTTGGCAATCTAAAAATTGTAATAAAAGTTATTAAGCAAGTCACTTCCTTTAATACTCATATATCATTAGAATATGAATTATCCTCTGCCTTACGTCCTTCATAATATTGCCCTCTACCCTCACTAAACTGCAGAAATGGACTTGAACTTCATGCCTTGTTGTTCCTATGATGAAACTGATATCATACAGCAGAAGCTAAACGTAAAAACCACAAGACTAGAAGAACTATAGCTCTTCAGGGAAGTGTCCTTTTCATTTTAAAGTATTTAAATTTCCTTCTGAAGGTGTTAGCAGACTTGTAGAAGAGGTAGGGATATGCAGGGAATACAGTCCCTGGTCTTTGGCTGACAAGTTCCTCCATTCTGTATGTTTCCCTCATTACACAAGCGCCATGCACTAATCCAACACCCCTCACTTAAGCAAAATCCTCTTTCCTGCAACGTGGGCAGAAGCAGGACTTCAGTTAAAACTGATGACAGTAGCACTGCCAGCCCGCAACCTGCACCTGAACAAAATTCTGCAGAGCATTATTCCCTCAGGCTGTTGAGGAAGAGTCAGTTCTCTTATAACACTTTCAGTTTCTGCATTATAAAATTAACTAGAATGGTGCAGCACAATCCACACGTCAACCATTTACCTTTCTGTGCTCTTTGTGATAGCTATTGATTATTTAACCACAGTGCTTAGGTCGTAGCAGGGCCCTTGTTGGCATCTTAGAAATACATAAGAAAAGATGGTCCATGCTCCACAGAGCCTATGTGTAACTGAGGGCCTTGCTGCACATCAATTTTGGGTGGCTCCTGGACCTCTTAACCACTAGATTGTCCACACATTAACATTTTAAGCTAGTTTCAAGCATACTTTAGGTTAATTAAAGTTATGCCTCTCCAGGACAAGTTTATCTCTGACCCACATTACCCAGCTCGTGTTCCACATGTGGTCATTATTTAGAGATGAGCTGCCCAAGTTGCAGTCTTCCAGCCTCCTAGGATGCCGTTTCCCCTCCCCTCCCCTCCCCTCCTGTTCTGTGCAGACAGATTTTCCACCCCCTGAACTCTACTGCCCAGTGGGCAGTTCTGGCATGAAACTAACTCCCAACTCTTTCCTCTGGGGGTGTGACGTTCCCATCACCATGGGTGCAACCCCATCCAAACAGCCTGCCATACACATGCAAAGCAACTAGTTAGGTCACAGGGCATGGAGGGGTACAGGAAGCAAGGGAGAACAAGTCAGGGGCTGGATTGGATCCTGATGAGCTGGAGCTTCCTTCCCAGGGCAGGGCAGTAGCTCCCCCAAAAGCACCTTCCCTCACCCCTCTCAAATCTCAGCTACCCCAAAAAGCACAACCAACACCCCACATATCCCAATCCTAAATCCTAATGTATTAAAACAAGATACATTCTTTAATTGACTTCCTTGTTATTTCTTTTAAAATTCTTTTTCCTTCTTATTTTATCCTACAGTGACTGGCTTCCTTCATTTCACCACCCTTCCCCCACTCACATTTCCTTTCCATCTCCCATTTCATCACCCACGCCATCCCATTAAGTTTCCACCTCCCAGCTTCATGTTCCCCTGTCCCCATCCCCCCACCTCTGATCATAGGTGGCAGAAGGCCAGGACTTAGCCTTCCCCGAAACACAGGGCAGTGGGTAGGGCCCAGGCACAGACTCTGGGCAGTGCAGCAGGGTTGAGGGGAGCAGGAAGCATAGACTCAGACACTCACAGCCAGTGTGTGGAATACTGCCCAGCATGGTAGGCAAGTCTCAGGCTGTAAAAGGGGTGCAGATTGAGGCCCCCACAGTGAGGGAGGGAGTGGGGCAGAGGCAGGGGTTTGGGTGAATCAGACTCCAGGACAGGTCATGGTAATATCGGAACCCTGGGTGGCTCATCCAGGGGTAGAGGGGCTCCACTGCTGCAGTCACTCTGGGGGAGGCATGGAGGGGCATGTGCCCTGGCTTTGTGTGTGAGGCAGAGGCAGGTTGCTGCTGTGGGCTGGGGCTCTGCACCCTGCTGCCTTGGGCACAGCAGCAGGAGCTGCATGATGCTATGTTCATCCTGCCGCTGGGTGAGCAGGGGATGTGGTGCAGCCTGGGGGTGGCAGGTGCATGGCATCACATGGCTCCCAAGGCAGCAGCAGCAATGGGGTGCAGAGCCCAGTATAGAGCAGGAGCCCGCTGCTGCCCCGTGTACGAATCAAGGAGCACATGCCCCTGCTTTGCCTCCCCTGGGGTGTACGCAGAGGTGGGAGCCCCGCCCCCCCGGATGAGGTGCCTGGGGCTCTGATCATCCCACAACCTGCCCTGGGCCCAGGGCCCAATTCACCCCAGCCCCTGCCTCTGCCCCACATCTTCCTTCATAACGGGGACATTGATCTGCCCCCCTCTTCTCCTCCTGTCCCTTCCCCATCACAGACTTGCCTCCAGCAGTCCCTGCCAATGTTATTGCAGCTGGTTTCCATGGAGACTGCAGGAATGGCAGAGCTTTGACAATGCAGGGACTGGGTTTCCATGGAGACCAGCCCCAGCAGCCCTGACAGGGTGCACGACTGGGCGAGGACCTGCTCTGGGGCTGGGATCTTGTGCCTGTGATAGAGTGGTCCAAAGCCAGGGCAGAGTTGTGATCTGCTGCTTGCACACCCTGGGAAGAGACATGCAGGCAGCAGACCGCAGGTCTTCCTTGGCTCCAGACCACCCTGTCACCACTGCACGATCCCATCCCTGGCCCCAAAGCAGCTCCCTGCCCAGTCACATACCCTGCCAGTGCTGCTGGGGTTGGTCTCCATGGAAACTGTGACCTTACACTGTCACAGCCCTGCTGCTGCTAGGGAGTCCATGGAAACCAGCTGCAGCTACACATGCCAGATCCACCATTTTGACCACCCTGGTTCTGGAGGCAGGCAGAGCTGTGCATGTGGGGGACATTCAAAGAAGATTTTTAGCGTTAAGGTATGTCTGCTCCAAACTGAAGCTAGCACTAACACCAATCAACATTTGAGCATCTCAAATTGCAACATGTAGCAAGGCCCTGAGTTCCCATGCTTATAGAAATAATGGGGACAGAGCACCTAGAGCACCTCAAAAAAACAGTGACACAGACGTCTGCAAACTTTTCTTGATCTTTGGGTGTAAAAGTCAAATCCTTGATTTTATGCTTTAAAAAAATAAGATTTTAAGAAAGCTCCAAGAGAATTGAAATACCTAATTTGACTCCAAGCATTTTTTTTGAGTTGCCCGTGAATCAAAGGTATTTACACAGCCCTAAAGGTAACCTGGCTTATCACAAAAGCGTTCCACTACAGAATTATCTTATTTAGAGTAAGATACGTTGGGTTTCCCCTTCCCGTGAGCATACACCTGGCTGCGAGCATACCACTATGTCAGTTTGGGTTTATCTGCTTTTAGCTGCCACAACGCATGTTTCATACTTTAAAAACCTATCCATTTACAACTTTTTAAACTTGAAAGGGCAGTCAGTATTATGTTAACCCTTTAAAACACAGGTCATGTTGTCTTGGGGAACACAGACTCTTATGTTACACATGGGAGTGAAAATTTATGCTGCCTATGAATGGTAAAAAAAATGTTTTGCAATACTTGAGTCTCTATGGTAGGTGCATGAGAAGGGGATTCAATTAAAGTAAACACAGTCTGATTCATTCATCAAAACTGAAACTTATGAGTTGGGAAGGAAAAAAATTCCTTTTCCTCATTTTCATTATCTTGAGTCTCTGAAATTAAAAGTGCTGGCAATCTATAGTGAGTGTCTATTTCTGGACAAATTTCAGTCCATGTAAGCAGAATGGCCTTTATCCTAGATATGGATACAGATTTAGTAAATCATTCCAACGTCTCAGAGATTATCTAAACCAAAAATTCCTCTGAAGCTTTTGATGTCTTCTCATGAGCATATCCTCTCCTTTTGAATTTTCACTGGGAATAAGGCCAAGGAGAACATAGACACTTGATTAGTCATGTTATAGTATAGAAAAGTCCTTGAGGAAAAGGATGACACACCTGCATATAAGCTGTAAAAGACAGAATAAAGCCCTCAGTGTATCTAGAGAATTGTGCCTGTAGGTGGTTTAGATTTAATTGGTATTCTTCATTCCTGTCAGTCCAAGAAACAACCGGAAATTGCTGCTCTCCAGCTGCAGCAAAAAACCTTAGTTTTTTAATTTCAAATTCTGCTTATCAGGACAGCATGAAAATCAGAGGGCTTTACTTAGCTAGTACAGGCAGTTGGTTAAGGATAGAAAATGCCCCTCAGTTTTAGCATAAAAATATAAATTGAAGTGCAAAGTCTTTTATCCCAAGCAAAAAGTGGTTGCTATTTTAATGCACAGCACATGTGAATGTTGTTCCTGTGCAATAAGCTTGAGGTCTTTTGTTTTCAGCTCAGTGATGAAACGTGCTGATAGAAGTAACCACATCATTAGTGTAGAGACACTGTCAGCTAAGGGGGGGCTGTTCTTACAGTCACTTTCCTGCATTGTATAAATCATCTTAAGGTGAAAACAATGTTCAATCAGGACAGTGTGCCTGCCAACAATACTAATGAGAAATATAGGTTTGCTTGGAAAGGGTTTTCTGTAGTGTATTAAACTGGATTTGCCAAAAGAAATAGTGCAGAATTTAAGCCTGGGGGATTTATTTATTTATTTTTATTAAATGTGTATAATGGCAGTCTCTTAGGAGTAAAATTTGAGGAAATACTTTGACTGCAGCTGCTGCTATCCGATAACTGCTAGTGAGCTTGTCAATATATTGTATTCCTCACTATTTTCATTAAACCACCCTTGTGGAAAAATCATTTCTTGCTTCTGAGTCTTAGCAAGTGCCAAAATTACTTACATTTATTTCACACCTGGGGTGTACCATTTGGCTACACAGTACCTTTTTTAGAAATATATTTTGTAATGTTTCTTTTTTTATATTTACTTAGGCATTATTGCTCTGTATTGTGTTTTGCAGTTAGTGTATTTCAGTGCTTTAACTCACTTTTATATTAATAATAGAACTAATCCCAAAAGATTAATCTGAAAACATACCTTGAAGCATGGGGAAGCCCAACTCCTGAAAGATAAATTCAAATAGGCTCAGCATATTATATGGTCTGCAAACATTAGTCCTTTGAATTCACTTTTAATACAAATATACTGTTATTTCCTGAATGTAATTGAGTAAATGGTGATGTTAGCATTTTCTGTGAGTGTAGTGGTCATTTTTTTTTAATGTAATGATCAGAATTTGACTAGCTTTTTAATATACTGGAAGACATTTGGTTTTTCCATCTTTGAATAAATATATGAATTGCTACATAAAATGTAATAGTTACATAACCACCATTTATTAATGGCAGTCAGCTGGGTTACCAAGATGTACTTTTTTAGGCAATGACAAAGTGACTTTTTTTTCATTAACAGTGGCCTGAAGTGGAGCTTTTCCAGATGGAGAAGACTGTATCTGTTAAAATATTTTTTTGGATAAAAGACTGTGTGTGTGAGACTATTGAGAGTTTTATTCTTATGAAAGTCTATTCCATTGTGCCTCTCTCTGGTGAACTCAGACCATGTAAGACCTTAAAGCTGGGCGGTGAAATGCGCATATTTACACCTCTGCTAGACTACTGAGGAGCCAAGCAGGTCTCAGTGAAGTGAGAATGTCCTGATGTGTATTCATCAAGCAGTTTACACAGAGAGAGTATTTGGAAGCTCAGTTTAAGACTATTTGTTTTTTAAATCTTGGCCTTTGGCTTTAATGTGAACACTGACATTCTAGAAATTGAATTTTCATCCACAATGCTCAACTTGACTACAAACATGCTATTTTTTGATCCAGTGGGATCTTGAGGTTTCAAATGTCTGCAGCCTTCTGATAGCATCCTGCAGAAGCTGGCAGGTTCAGAGCAGTGATAGCTATGTATTTGCGTTAACTTCTTATTTGGAACTTTATTTAAATATCCTTTATTTTGCTTATTTTAACCCCTTTCCATCTCTTCATTATTTGTTTGGGATCAATTCAGAAGGGGAAAGAAAAGAAAGACCTTGTGACCATACACTGCTTTGATGGTACAATTTCTTATGCTATCATTACAGAGGAACATACAGAAGTAGGACTGAAAGGGACCTTCTGTATCACTAGAATCGAGTCCCCTGTGTGGTAAAGTGGTCAGAAGATGATTTACTGGTTTACCCAGAATATTTTTGGTTAGAGCTGTACTTCATCCTTCCCTTTCTTACTGTTTAGTAAGTGGAGGTTCTCTAACTGCTACAGACTTCTGTGCAGCATTGGAATTGAGCAGCTAGTTCCCAGCCTTCAGTTCTGTGAAGACTTTTTGTTGCCCTTTGATGATATACTGTAATTTTATTGTAATTCTTTTTTTTTTTTTAAATGGTCCTGAAATGAATATACTAGGCAAGTGTAGACAAGGCTGATGATAGATCCTGAACTTATATCTATTGTTTCTGTCGCTTGTGTGTTCTTTCAGTGTCCCTATGTGTACAGCAGAAACACAGCTGATTCAGATTTCTGTGGCTTACACAAATAAGCTGGCTTGGGCTTCTTTTTCCAATAATTACCCACAGGATTCCATCTTTAGCTTGTTGTCTTTTCTAATGGATTCTGCTTTGCTCAGTATGTCACCTTTTGTAAACCTCAAATGAAAGGGTCAATGATAAGCAGGGGTGTAACTAGCAAGTCTTGAGTCCTAAGCAAAACTCTGCTGGGGGTGGAGAGCTGCCCAACACTGGTGACTGGGGGAGATGGTGGGGAAGGAGAAGGGAGTTAGTTTTACTTGCCCCAGGGACTCAAAGTCCCTGGCTTTTACTGGCATGGAGCAGTCTGACCCACCCTGGTTGCTGATGCTATAGCACCACCGGCTCCCCAGGGAGCTGACACTGAGTGGATGCCCCAGTCTGACGCTCAGTTCTCTCACCCCTTGTTATGCTATGATAAGATTGATTGCTTTTACTAAAATGATCAGGCAAGATTACTGTTACTACAACATGTCTCTTCCCCTGCCTCCTTGGTTGGAATTCTGTACCAGGTTTGATATTTAACTTTGGAAAAGGAAGGTAGGATTTGTTTCCTACATTAAAATTAGCTTTGTAGACTTTTCTAGTGAAAATCTTGTTTTAAAGGGGCAGGGTAGGAAAAACTGGATAATACTTTCTGTTCTGATTCTGGAACATCTCACCACTGCGTACAACTTGAGGTTGTTTACATATACAGAAGGCTTCCAGATTTTGGTTGAAATTGATATTTTAGACGGGTGGAGAGATCTGGCAGACAGGGACTACTGGAAATCCTACATGAACAATACCTCTCAGTTTTTCATTAACACTGAATGCGCCAAGTACTGCTCAGTCTTGTGATACTTGGGAAATTTACACAACAAACTCCCCTAAAACTAATGTCATTTCTCTTAATTGACAGGGGTTTGAGACTAGAAGCCAGCCCATCAAATAACAAGGACCTGATCCTGTTAGTTTTAAGTCAGTGAATATTACAGTCTCAAATTGGGATGATCTCTAGGCAGCCCTACTAATATTTGGAGCCACTAAGCCAATAAGGTCCTTTCAGCTCTTCTAGGGCAGGTGCAGGCAATTATTTTGGAGGGCCACTTACTGAGTTTTGGCAAGCCATCAAGGGCCACATGACAGCCAGGCAGGGGCAGATAAATATTCATTTTCTAAATTTTTTAGGGGCCCTGCAGGCCAGATAGAATGGCCTGGTGGGCTGCATCCAGCCTACGGGCCACATTTTGCCCACCCCTGCTCTAGGGGGTCTGAGCAGAGAGAGTGAAGGAATGGAGCTTTATTGATATTTGCCTGAGCAGAAGGGATGCATCTAGCAAAGAAATTCACTGGGGCAACCTATCAGTTGGAGGAAAGAGGAAAAGCTAAGAAATGGCAACGAGTTATGCCTACTTGTTTTTTTTCATGCCGTGGCAGACTACATAAGCCCCAGAGCAGGATTAACTAGGATTCTTGCTAAATGGTACCCCATCTGGGAGCAGTTGGGTGCAGTCTCCTTCTACTATATCTACTTCTCTACATTTAAGAAATCCCGTGTAACCCCGATTGTGCTTGGGAGAAATTGGATCTTGTTATATTGGCACCACAGTTGCTGATTACTCCCCAAGCACGTGGAAATTCCTATTAATGAATGCTTAGTGATTTCCAATCCTTTTTCTATTATCTGAATAGATCAAAGGAAGCAGACCTGGGCTGAGAAACCAGACTTTGGTACTAGTTTTGCATTATTTTAAAATATTTAGACCTTCAGTCTGTACAGGGAGGAAAAAGACACTGCTGCTCTAGTGTGAAACCACTGAAAAATGAATTTGATTGAAAGGCCAGAATTTCAGTCTTTCAGGAAATTAGGTTGCCTACATTTAGATATGATTTTCCCATCAGATGGCAACACTGGATCTTTTGTTTGGTATGGGCACTCTCATTGGAACCAAGATGCTATAATTTGCACCCCTTGTCTTCCTAGCCAAGAATTCCTAGCTGAAGAGCAGAAACTCATTTCAGCAGGACCTGCAGCAAGGGAAACTTCCATAAACTCCTTGCAGAAGTTCACTCATGCAACACTGATTACCGCACTGTTTACCCTTCTCTTGGCCTCCTGAGATGTCCAGGGCAGAACTTTTGCTAAGGTAACTTTTGCCAAAGTCCGATTTTGAACCTGAACAGTTGCAGCCATAGAAGATCATAAACAGCCTGTTTTCCTACCACAGAGGCCTGAAGATTTTAATCTAAAATGTAGTTTATATATTATATAGCAGTACATTGACTCTCTCCCCACTTTGCTTTTAATTATATGAATAGAATCACATATTTTATTTCCCTCATGGTTTCTGTATTGAAATCTTGTCAGCTCTAGAGCTAATGAACTTGCAATTTTGGGCTCACTGCTGGGGTTGGCTAAGGGAGATGCTTGTATCAATAGCCATACCAGTGAACTGAATCCAGTAACCTTTACATAAGATGCTGCCCTCCTCCCTTTCCTTCTCATTCATATTATACTTCACCACTATACTTTACTTGGCACTTGCAAATATTTATAACACTTACAAATATTTATAATTCCCTACCTTCTTGTAGGTTTTTTGAGATCTTTCCCACAACTCCCCAATGTAAAAGTTAAATCCCTCCTTTTTCTTAACATAAACATAGAACTAATGTGCCCCTTGTCACACCACACATCTGCTATATGTATAGTAGCTATTCCATAACTCACAGCTAATCACTGTGATACTTCTCATTTTGCATTGCAATCTGTAATTTAAATGATTCCTAGAAGGGACAGAAAACAGGTGCTTTCAGATCAGATTGTGTTGTTAATGAACTGTAAATCATTCCCATATCAATAACTTAGTTCCTGTAGCTTATCTCATTCATACATATTGTTTGCCAAAGACATTTTCCTAAGATGGGCTTTGTCACTTTCCCCAAAATGTAAGTTGACTGTGCCCTTAATGAACTGTACTTGTGAAGAGCTTGCCATGGCCAAAACCAATTTTCTGTGCAATGCATTAAAAAAATATACATCCTACAATGAACACCCCCTTTTCAACAGCTGTCATTGAGCTGTCTCAGAAATATTTCATATTTACTTTGTATTGAACCATTGCATTGTAACTAGCCAGGGCTTGTGCTCTTAGTTTAGTTAAGATGCATTAATCTTGATCAGTGTTTCCAAAATATTGGGAAGTAGCATGTCCGATTTATTCTGTTTTCTTGAATATACACAGCTATATTATGGAGAATTAAAAACAAATCTCTGAGGATAATACAATAATTTCTATGTAGGGAAGTGCTGCAGGACAGGAATTTATGCCAAACCAGTGTCTGACTTTTGGTGCGTGTTTTGGATTTACTTCAAGATTTCATTATTGGAAAGTAACTGGTTACATTTAAGAGCCATTTTTGATTTTTTGCATTCCCACCTTAAAATCCCTATGATATCAGACAGAAATGTTGTGTGTGCAAGGAATGCAGGATCAAACAGTTTGTAACTAGCTCCACTACTAATTTTGTTCTTCTGGAAGGATAGTTGACTGATGTAGTTTACTCCTGTGAAGGTTTAATTTTAGGGTGTGATTCACCATTGGTTCACTGTGAGGCATACTGGGAAAGCTCTTGAAGTTCTTTGAAGTCTAGGAATTTGTCTGTGAAAGGAGCAACTGGTTCTCCTTCTTCCTCTTGACTTCCTTTTTGAGAATGTGCAGTAGTATCAATAGCAAAGAATGCAGACAAAATTGCTCTTAAGTGATTAGAAATGAAAATAGCAGCCTGTTGACCCAAGCTGTATACCAGCAGTATATTGTAAAAGTAGTCAGCTTCTGTGTCAATCTAGGAGGCATGCTACACAGACAGTTGATCTGCTGCTGAATGTATTGTAGAGTCTGATATGATATGTTAGGATTTTTGGTTTCTGTATTTATGTATGTATATATGTAAACAAGTGGTTCTTTCTGCAAGTATTTGAAATTTAAGCTCAGAGATGTGTAGGTATTTGTAATAGTGGCCACTCACGTAACCATTGATTGCCACTTTTGTCATCTCTCCACTGTTTTATTTTACTTGCCATACTGAGATGTTATTGAAAGAAACAGGATGTCTTGTCAGTGGGTTGGAACAATGGACATTCTTAAAGTCTATTTACAGGGCTCCTCCTTCCCTACACCCTGTTCTGTCACTCATGCAATTGATTCTCTTTTTTTTTTAGCTAATAGGCTTTAACTCAGAGGTTTTGCCTGGGCTGTCTTCTTTGTTAGTCCTTTCAGATCCTTACCTGAGACAGGTAAATGGTTACACCTAAATCAGTTAGACTCTGGATTAAATTAACTTCAATAAATTATCACCTGATCTGGTTGTCCCACTTGAGTCCTTCCAAGGATCACCTGTGGGTGCTTGCCACTTTAAGGGAAGGCTCTGAGGCAGTCTGCAGGTGAGTGCAGAGCCAATCAGGTGGTCACACAGCAGCCAGCTTGCTGCCTGATTGGAGTTGGGCTGTGGAGTCTCAGCATAAGATTGCAGGCCCTGAGCAGTAGAGTGGGCAATTGCTGCAGGGATGCCACCAAGTTAACATAACCCAGTCAGAGCTCCTCTGCTCCCAGGACCACTCTGGAAGTTCGGGTTAGGAACCATGGAGAAGGAGGAGGTTCCTAGGGCCCTACTGGGGTCTTAAGCCCTAAGGATATGGCTGGGCCTAAGGAAAGCCAGGCCAGCCTGAGGAAGGGGCTTAAAGGGCTGGAGTTGTGGACCTCCACAGGGGCTAGGCAAGCCCCTGATTAGAACTGGCAGGGGTGAAGCCAGGGGCTCCTCACATAAGATCTCTGGGGCTCTAGGTGAGCCCAATAAGAGATGATTATTTATGATAGGGCTCAGCAGGGACCCCATCTGAGTAAGAAGATAAACTGCTGTTGATTAACACAGGATTCTTGACTGGTCCAGGTTGAGACCAGGGCCCAAGTGTCTGAAGGGCAAGCATGCCCACAGTGAGGGGCAGGCCAGGGTTGTGGAAAGCTATCTGGCACCTTGATTGGCCTGGAGGTGGGGCCAAAGCCTAAGAGAGGCTAAAGGTCCCTTTGACGGGAAGGATATCCCTGCTAAAAGAGGATGGGAGTTTAATCAGCATACGGGCTGTTATGAAGGAGGCTGAAATACAGCCTCTGGATGGGAGGCATTTGAAAAGGAGTCAGAGAAAGATGGCCCAGAGGAGGACCGCAGTTTAGGAAATGGAGTCTGCAGTAGCATGCCAGAGTGGGAAGCCCAGAGATAACACCCAGGAGCCTGTAGGAGTGAAGAAAGACTAGGGCAGGTAGGACTGCACTGGTCCTGGGGATTGACCTAAAACTACACCCCATTGGGGAGGATGGTGTGGTGGGGCTGCAGGTTGCGGGGAAGTCCTCAGGAAATGCCATGCCAGTGCCTTCTGAGTGAATGGCAAGTATGGGGCGCTGGAACACCTCAGCCCTGCTGCCTTGTGAGTGACCCTGTGGAGGGGAAACACACAAACGGAGCACATCCTGACAGAAAAGCAACAGGCTTCAGCAATAACATAGAAACCAGGAGAGGATGAGGCCCAAAGCCTGAGAGTGAGGCTTGGGTGACAATGCAGGGACCAGGAGGGCCCGAGACCCAAGTCCTAAAAGAGAGTGAGGCCTAGTGGGAGGCCTGAAAGAGTGAGGTCTAGTGGGAGGTCAGAAAGAGAGTGTGGCCCTGGTTTGCTGACAGATACCTGAGGCCTAAGGGGGGTATAAGACCCCACAACCCCAGGGAGGGGACAGAGTAGTGACCCCAGAGAGGGGTACGGCTAGGAGCCTAATGAAAGGCAGGAAGCCTAGAGTACATGTATGAGTAGAGGCCCCAGCGAGGAGGCATCTGGCTGAGGTTAGTCTTCTGACACCTGAGGCCAAATTTAGGCCAGAGGCTGAGTGCAGTCTAGAAATGGAACCAGGGGAGTAATAGTGGAAGTGATCTTTGGATGCTATCTGCAAGTCATGGGGTATGGTAAAGAGAAGGTTGGAGCTGTGTATAATACCCTAGGCATCGAGGCATTAAATGTCTAGCCTCCTGTATTTTATATCAGGTATTTGTACATCAGGTGTTGGGGGAGTCCCTGTTCCCCCGTGCGCTGCCAGGAGTGACCAGGGATAACGGTCACAAGCTGGCAGAGAGTAGGTTTAGATTAGATATT
>JAGPOW010003316.1:68812131-68844008 GCA_030014935.1 Caiman crocodilus
AACCAGCTTCCAGGTGAAGTGGTACAGGCTCCTAGCCTGGGGATTTTTAAGAGGAAGTTAGATGAGCACCTTGCTGGGGTCATCTGACCCCGGTGCTCCAGGTCCCTTCCGACTCTAGACACTATGACACTATGACATCAAAGCGTGGTGGGTGAATCAGGGTGGACTGCCTTAGACAGGTGGATCATTTTGAGTTCTTCATAATTTTATAGATCTTTATAATTAATCCATTTTCTTCCCCAGTCAGCCTCTAATTAATTCCACAAACTTGCATAATACAGTCCATGCTTGTCATTAATTCATATCAGGTTTTCATCTCCCTCATCCTGTCTCTGTAAATCAATTTGAGGCCTGGCACCCCTTCATGGTGAGCTGGGATTGCCCTCACTCTCTCTCGGGTGAGGGCAATCACTCTCAGTCTCTCTCTTCTCCATCAGGCTGGGACAAGTCCACAGGGCAGCAGCTTTGTAATCCACCTCTCACCTTCGTCTCTGTAGCTGGAGTCTTCCTTCTCTGTCCTCCATTTCTTGTTCACGCTTCCACACAAAACATGAAGTACCTGTTCCCCCTTGCTTTCCCCTTTCCAGAGGGCTTGTAAGTCAGGCTTCTTCCCTTCTGAAGAAGACCAGAACTCCCTACGTCCTTTGGGAGCTGGTTCCAGCTGCATCAGCCATTTAGATTGGGCCATAAGTTTCTCCTGGCTCCAGAGCCCTTAATAGCCATACTTCCCAGCCAGACTCTCCTTGAAGAGCTAACGTAGCAGGGTCTGTGTCTGCCCCATGCCCAAGGTCTTCCAACCCTAAATTCTCCATGCCGTGTTCTAGCTCAGCTGTGGATGGGCAGGGAGCTGTGTGTCTCAGCACCAAGTGTTGCTGTCTGGGCAGGGCAGGCTGAAGTTCAGGTGTGGGGAGATGGGTTAGCCGGTTCCACTCTGGGCCATAGCAGGGTGTGGTTGACTGTGGCTGAAAAAGCTGGGGCTTTTGGTGCTGAGCTTTTCCATCCCAAAGCACTCAGGAGGAATGTTCTGCTCCCTGCTTGGCTGAGACTGACAGTATCTCCCTGGATCTGGGGAGGATGGTGGAGCAGGGAGCAAAGCTTGCTGGAATTTCAGAGGACTGCTTTGTGGCTTCTTTGATGAATACCTGTATAGACATTTGGTCTCCTGACAGATATTCTCCCAGAAGCCATTTGACTTGGGTTGTTCCCAAGTCATTTTTCTCATTGAGTAGCCACTTTTGCTCTGAGGGAAAATTCATGATTTTGTGCTTCTCGTCTGTGTAAAAGCATGCAAAAAAAAAGCACAAAATCACAGAGCAGGGAAACAAAATCCAAAAGTAAAGCTGGAACCAGGGAATGGGAAGCCCCTGTGTCCTGAAGCCTGGTGGGAGGGAGAGGCAGGGAGAGGGAAGGAGGGGCGAGGAGACGGAACAATTTGGAGGCTCAGCCCCTGAGAGAGGCTCATTCCTAGAATGGAGATGGGAGGAGTCGGGACCAGAGGAAGGGGTGAAGACAGCCTTACTCTGCCTCCCTGCCACCTTTCCATTCCCTGTCGTTTTGCATCACCCCACCTTCAATCCCACCGTCCCACTCCTTTCCCTGCCATTCCACCGTTTGCATAATCCTGCCCATGTCCCATTTCCGCCTCTCACCTCCTGCTCTCTTTTTGGGAATCACTCTTCCTCCTTCCCCGCTCATTCCATTAGTTGCATAACCCTGTCCCCATGTAGAAATAGCCTTGCCCCCCACCTCCCTTCTCCCTGCCCCCTCCCTTCTCTGTCTCCCCTCCTATGCTCTGCAAGACTGCAGGGCAGGTCTTTTCTCTGCTTTCTGGCAAGTTTATTTATATTTATTTTGTTTGCACTGCGATACTTGAGGATGCCCTGAAACTGCATCTTAATTACCCTGAGTAAGCCCGGAGAAGCCATTAATCCACGCTTAATAACACAAGGATTAATGGCTTCCCCAGCTTAATCTGGGTAATTAATATGTGGTTTCCGGCCATGTGGGCAAGCTGCAGGAAGGGACGGGACTTCTGGGGCCCCTTGGCCAATCAGAGGTTTGGGGGGAAGGAAGGGGGTAGTGCTTCACTCAGCTTGCAGAAATGGTGTCAGATCCTGCATTTTGCCTGCTAAATCAGTGGGCAGCTGCCTTGAATTTCGTAGTCTCTATTTATAGGCTTGTGATTTGTCGTGGGAGAGCAGCAACTCTCCCAGGATAAACTAAGTATCTGTGAATAGCCTCTGACAAATCTGTGTTTTCGCAACATAGCTTTTTTTCTTCCCAAATTAATTCTAAGGTGGCTTCAGAGTAAAGAAGCCTAAACTGGTAAGATAACCTCAAGTTTTAATAGACCGACTTCAGAGTCAGTCAAAACATTTCTTAAAATTTCATTTGAGAGTTATGGCTTTTGCTTGGCAAATTAACTTACATTTGAATTCTGTTTTCATTATGGCCTATGCTTAAGTACTTCCTCTTTATCTGACAGTAGCAGGACACCTTTCCATGTAGTCACAACAAAGATAAATCTGGCCCAATAGTTCCATGATGGATTAGAAATATGTTGTAAGCATGGTGTGAGTACACAGCAATAACTGGTACATCTCTCCCGTAACAGACTCCCCTATGATCAAGCAGTGAGGTGCCTGATGGGAAGTATCTAGTTGCAGAATGATGTAATGTAACATAAAGCATCTACACTATGACTCCTAGATAGCAATGTGCCAGCACAGGAAAATACAATTTTAATGTTGCACTGACTTAAAACATATTATTTCTGGCCAGTTTTACAAGCCTAAATAAATATTTCAATTTGAAGGAACATCAAAATGTTTCACTTCTGATTATAAATGTCAGCATTTTGGAACTTCTTGGTACCATAAACAATTTGGATATGATGATATTTCTCTCCGCCCCACCTGCAAGTCCCACTTTGTAATGAAAAGTAATAGTGAAATATTGGAGTCCCCCTTGGAAGAAATTTCCAGTAACTTCTCCCAGTTCTGTTGTGCAGTGGGCAGAACCATGAAGTATCCAATCCAACAAAGCATGAGAGTAATCTCATTGAAATGAATCAAGTACGTATGTATATTTTTGGGTCAGAACCTGTATTGTCTTTGTACTCGTAAACCTGTTTTGAGACAGGTATCTCTGCTGACTGATAATATTTAATAAGTTGTGGAGATATATATATATACATACACACACATACACACACACATACATACATATATATATATATATATTTACTTAGACTTTTCAAGAAGTAAATTGAATGCTTGTAGAATGCAGAACAGCAACAGAAGTCCCATCTACTCTTTACTCATTAAGTTTAATTCTGTTTTACAAAGGTATTTGTAATGTACACATAGCACCATGATATCGAGATGCTAATTAAAATCCAAGAAAGTGAGCACAATAATTTCTCCTTGTAAATATCACTGAGTTATACTTTTTTTCCCTCACCCTTTCCCTACCCCCCAAACTCCAATTTGCTGTTGAGAAAAGGCAGCTGCTAAGGTGAGTCTGATGCTTTGCTTTGAGCACGATGAGTCAAAAGGTTTTATTTGATCCTTGGTAGAAGCTGATAACAAAGCTGAGTCATCTGCATCTAAAAGCCACATTCTTGATGTTTCTAACTTCATCCATTGAAGTAGATGACTATCTTGACAGCACATGATCTTGGTGAGATGAGCTACTGAGGTGGACAGAACTCACTCCATCAAGGACCGGAACAATTAGGATCAGGGACTTTGACTGGGACTTGCTCTCTGCTAGGTAGAGGAAGGAGAGCACTGGGGTAGTATGTTCCCATTGATTAGTGCTTCAGAGATGTGCACCTGCATGTTAGACTATGAGGAATATTCGGTGTAGATCATTTACTGTCATCCTAGTGGCACTGGATTGTTACAATTCTTGAGGCTGAAGGGAATAAATACACCTTCAGTGTTATAGCAGGATGCTTATTTGAGATTCCTGCCTTAGTATGTCCCAGTACCCCAGTACTGAGACAGCTAATGAAGGTGCCAGTTAATGAATCTTGGCAAAAAACAGCTTCTTGCAGTTCTGTACAAAGATACTTTTCAAATTGCTTACACTCTAATAAAAGAATGTATAATCCAAGACAGTTCATATTTATTTGTTTATTGATTTAGTGAAAGAAGTCTCAGGTCAGGTTTTATAAGGAACTCAGAAAAATCTCCTTGTGGGTTTTTTGTTTTTTTTCTTCTTTGAAAGAATTAAGTCAATTGGAATTTCTTGCTAAGTAAAATGGAATGTAAGGAATAACTCAAAGCACACTGCCCTGAGGAGACAACCACACACAAGCTGTCAGAGCCCAAGAAATGTAATCATCTCAGCCTGATCCTAAGAAACCTTCCTGCAGAATTTCTTCAAGGTGTCATAAGAATACATATCCTTTCAGGGTCAGGCCCAGAAGGTGCTCAATATATTAAATGGACTTGTGGATTTTATTTTACATTCTCAAATTGTCACCTTCCCAAACATGCTTTGATTATATTAACCCAGAGCTGCTATACCTGCAAATACCTGCTAAATTATGTGAATTAGCCTTCACATCATAAAATATAACTGAAAGAAAACAAACTATATATGTAATTCTTGGAGTATATGTACAAAGACTTCATCCTGTGCCAAAAAAAAATTAAAATAACCCATTCTTAATTGGTCTCTCTTACCCTTCCTTCAGTTTGAATTTAGAGAGGTTAAAAATGCCATATAACTTTACCCAAACCAAAAACTTCCTCTGAGCTCTCCTCCAAAGTCTTAATGCTGTTTTGCAACTGTGCTGTTCATTTCCAATAATATTTTTGGAAAGGCAAATAAAATGGCTTAAAAGTAAACTTTAATGTTATCATTTGTTAAAATCAGGTGTAGGGATTCCTGGCTCAGTGGACCAGTCACTTGCTGGGGGCAGGCTTATCCCTTTCATAAACTCAGTTTTAAAACTAGGAAGGAAAAACACCTACTGGTTAACTGCTTTTCAGTTTCTAGCCTATTTATTTATTAATTTTGTTCTTGTGTTGAACTTATCCTTTCAAGTTAAAAGATTTCTTTTCTTCCCTCGGTGTTCATTCCCTGATGTAATTAGGCAGAAGTCCTGAAAGTTTCCCTATCCTGCCTAACTCATTTAAAAAGGCAAATCTTTCAGCAGTACCCTCTTCCCTCCTCCTTTCCTTCTCCCTTTCCCTATCTTTTTTATATCAATTCCTTTATTCCTTTCTGTATAATACCCTTGCTCTTGGCATTCATAGCATCAGCCAAGGTAGGTTGTCACCTACAAAGTTTAGTATGCCTTTGAACAAGTAAGCTTTGGGGCATTTATATATATAAATTTTTGCCCTGTGATGTGCCAGAGACATGCTGCTTCAGAGCAGACTTGATTAATCTGAGAAAGAACCAGCAGCATATCTACAGGCTGGGGAACTCCCTTTTCATCAGCACAGAGGCAGTAAATGATCTTGGAGTCATTATAGACTCCAAGATGAACATAGGCCGCCAATGCTGGGATGTGATCAGGAAAGCTAATCGCATCTCCTCATGCATCCACAGATGCATCACAAGCAGGTCCAAGGAGCTGATCCTCCACCTCTATGAGACATTGGTCAGGCCACAGTTGGAGTACTGCATCCAGTTCTGGGCGCCACACTTCAGGAGGGATGTGGTCAGCATTGAGAGGGTTCAGAGAAGGCCACTCACATGATCGGGGGCAGCAGAGCAGGCCCAATGAAGAAAGGCTACGAGACTTGAACCTGTTCAGCCTTCACAAAAGAAAACTGAGAAGGGATATGATGGCCATCTATAAACTTGCCAAGGCGGGGACCAGCAGGCAATGGAAGAGTCCCTGTTCTCCTGAGCGCTACTGGGATTAACAAGGAATAATGGCCATAAGTTGACAGAGAGTAGATCTAGGCTGGACATCAGAAAGCACTACTTCACAGTCAGAGTGGCTAGGATCTGGAACCAACTTCCAAGGGAAGTGGTGCTCGCTTCTACCCTGGGGGTCTTCAAAAGTAAGGTAGATAATCACGTTGCCGGGGTCGTTTGACCCCAGCATCCTTTCCTGCCCATGGCCAGGGGTCGGACTTGATGATCTGCTCAAGTCCCTTCCAACCTTACTAACTATAAAACTTTGAATCGAGTCTGCTCTGCATGTGAGCTAAGGCGAACTGCACTGTTTCACATGCACTACTATAAGTGGTGAAATGTGTGTCAGCATGCAGAAAATGGCAGTGGTATGCTTTTGAACTAAAGCACCTCTGATTTTAGTACAAAAGTGCACCACCATAATTTTCTCAGAGCTGATGTGCATTTCACTGCTTATACAACTGCAAGCGTCGCAGTGCCGGGCGCTTTTCAAAGTGCGTGGTACTGTGATGCTTGAAAGTGTAAAAATGCCACAAGGTGCAACACTGCCCTACCTTCTGCCTGACTTCAGAATAACAAAGCTAAAAAAACTACCTGTCTCTACTCCTGATATAATTAGAGAGCAATGGCATCTTTGTTTAGCTTTTGTTTTACTAGGTTAAACAGGCCAAGTTTAGCTTTTGCCCACCCTCACTTCCATTTTTATGAACATCCTAGTAGCCCAGGAATGGGCAATTATTTGGGCTGGAGAGCCATTAAGGAGTTTTGGTGAGCTGTTATGGGCCAGGGGGGCAGGGGAGGGCGGGTGCTGACCTGTCTGGGTGAGGCGGATGGGGGGGTGCTATTGATCTTATCCACCCCAGCGATCTGCCCTGCACCTGTTTTTCCCAGCAGTGGGCACTGGTTCCATGGGGAGGGGCATGTGGGGAATGTATCATGACTCTGTCCCAGGTGCTGGCCCTGTGCTCTCACAACCCTGCAATCCTGGCCCTAGCTCTCACCCATGGATCCCACTCCTAGTCACTACTCCAAGACCATCTGCAGCCCCATCCCATCCATCTGGCTGAGTGCACCTTGCCTGTGGGGGTCCCCGACTGGTCTCCATGGAGACCCTGCCTGTCTACCCATCTGCTCCATCCAGCACCCCTGCTGGTGGCTGTGGGGCAGACTGGAAGTGGCAGCCAGGCAGAGTCAACTACTGTTGAAGGGGTTGTGGAGAAACTGAGTCCAGCTACCATGCCACCCCTTGCTCTGCCATGTGCCTGAGGGCAGTAGGACCGACCGCATGCACCACAGCTTAGGCTGGCCCCCATGCCTCAGCCAGGCAGGGCCAAGAGGCGTGCTGTGACCTGGATCTGGCCTGCAGGTCATATTTTGCTCACCCATATTTCAGATTTAGTTCATTTTTCTTGCACGTGTGAAAAGAATTCCAAATCAGACAGGTTTCCAGAGGTTTTACTAGTGCCTTTTATGGTCTAGTCATACCTCTCAATTTGATGCACTGGAAAGGTTTTTCGCAGTATATCTTAGAAACTTATTTGCTGTTCTAGGCTGCATCTACATGTGTAGTTTGTGGCACCACAAACTGCATGCCTTGCATGTTAAACTGTGCACTGCACTGTTAATTTGAAGCATGGTGGCAGAATTTGCCACCCAGATTTCCTGGGAGCAAAAAAATGCCCCAATTAAAAAAAATGGCAAAGCACACAAAAGTAGCATGCACCCAAACACATGCAGAGATGTGGAGCCTGCGTGCAATGTGGAGCCCACAGAGATGCACACTGCACCCCAGTCAGCTGCTTTATGGTTGTCTGTTTTGCAGTGTGCCTTGAGACAGGGGGAGCAGACAGACCTGGGCTGGCAGCTCCCTCATCTCCGTGTGCCAGTCCTCAGATGGCTGTGATGCAGGGTGCCTCAGCACAGGGGCTGGCTTCCAGCTACCCCTACACTGAGGTGCCCTGTTCCCTGCCAGTCCTCTCCACAGCACACAGAGCCTAGTCAGGAGCTGGGAGGAGCTGGGCACAGGCTATTTGACCAAAGAGGGACAATTTGTCCCTCAACAAAGTGCACATGTAGTGGCATGCGCCGAGGCACAAAGTAGCGGCACAAATTTGTGCTGCTACTATCTGTGCTGCTGTAAGCACACACCTCTGCTCGCCTGGATGTGGCCCTAGTGGCCATGTTAGATTGAAGGCTTTTGGTCATCCCATGGTCAACCAGTAAACCTAAGTTTTTGTCCTCTCCAGTTATTTTTCACTGATGAATTTCTTTTTTGCACTTCATACTATTGAAGTGCAACCCATTTCTATTACTTCTATCCCTAGCATCCTCCAGTTCTTCCTTCTAGCTCTTCTGATCCTCTTTATTTCTGAGGATCATCAGCAAATTTCATTACTATGTTCCCACCAAATTCTCATGGACATTAACCAAAGAATTGAGATTGTTCCAACACTGTTCTTGAAAAGCCTCTGTTATCAATATTATCTCAGTTCAATATGTTCACCTCAACCAACTGTCTCCACTTTAACCAGTTCCACATTACAATGATTATATTCCCATTTTTTCTAGTATAATGTATCAAGTACAGGTGTATTAAATGCTTTACTGAAAACCAGATAGATGGGATTGACTGGATTTCTTTTGTCTAGAAAATTATTTATTTTATCAAAGAAAGGGTATTCTAACTGTATCTTTGTTAAATCCATTACATGCTGTCCCGTTTTCTACTTACCTCCCTCTCTCATTAGTTCTTTCCTTCAAAATTTTCTCAGAGTTGTGCATGCTATTAAGGTTAGACTAACAGACCTGTAGTTGCCTTGATTGCTTCTTTCCCACTTGGTCTTAATCCAATCCACTGGTCATGACAAAATCACCCCTCATTAAACCTTCCCAGCCATTTTTTTATTTAATCTTGAATATAGATATTTACATTTCTATCCATTCATTCCCATTTGGCATCTGGCCTTTGTCCCTGTGTTAAACATCATTGTCCATTTTGAAAATTGAAGTAGAGTATTCTTTTTTTAGTTTTTGGCCCTATCTAGATTATGAGTAATCTCAACCCTATCAACATTGCTCAACTACTCTTTTCTTGTTTTCTTTATAGCTCTATGGCTGTTTAAATTTTTGCTATTTGTCTATATTTTTTTTGCAAGGTCTAACTCATAACTTGACTTTTGGCAAACTTTGCTTTGTCCCTACGCTTTTTCACCTCTAAGACAGTTTTCTTTGCTGAGCCATTTTAATTCCTTGCAGTCTCTCCTTTTATGTGATATCTCCTTTTGAATTAGTTATTCATCCACTTAAGTCTGGATCCTTTCCTTCCCACTTTTTCCCCTGAGCACAGGCCAGTGGTTCCCAAACAGTGGGTCACAACCCAAAATGGGGTCACAACATATGTGATTGAGATTGCATGATTTCTTCATCCATAGTGCGGGGTTGCAACAGGGCTGGACCAGCTCCAGGCAGGTGCCACCTTGTTAGCCTCTGTCCCCTCCCGTGTGTGTGATGCTCTCTTCCACACCACGTCCTGCCTGTTGGGCTGTGAAGCCCCCAAGGGGAGGGCAGCAGGGCAGGGAGCCCCAAGTCTGCAGCAGGTAGTCTGCATCCTCCCGTCCCATGGTCTCTGCTCTGGTCATGCTGTCCACAGGGGAAGGAACAGAGGGAGGAGTGAGGGCAGGATCTGGGCTCCACACTCCACTCTGACTGCAGCAGTTCCCATCTCCTCCATTTGGCAGTCAGGGCTTGGGTGCTGCTGTGGGGCAGAGGGCTGTGGGCCCTGGCTCTGGGGCACTTGGAGGGAGTGGGGGGCTGCAGGTTGGGAGGGAGAGGCACTGGCAGGCCCAGGGGCAGTGGGTTGGAAGTGAAGGGCACCTGGTGGAGTGAGGGGCCATTCTAAGGAAATGGGGTCATAAATGGAGTGTCATGCCGAGGAAAAGCTTGGGAAGCACTGGCATAGGCTTCAAGTCCCAGATGGTCTTTTTGCAACTGTCACAAGAAATCCCAAGTCTCCTCCATATTTTTGTCCTCCTCTTCAGCCCACTAAGGGACTCCATTCATTTTTCTGAAATTTCCATTCATCAAAATTAAGAACATACTTTTGATTAACATAAACTTACCTTTGATTATTTTTTTTAATTGAAACTGAATCAAGTCATGATCACCTGATCCATTTTCTATGACTGGGTATGATATATCTTGCTACTTACCGAAATGGAATGTAAAAGAGCACCATCTCTCCCTTGATCTGGTCTGATGTACTATTTCTGAAACCTAATATATTGTACAGAGGCAGAACAAGACAGTTGGGCATTTGAGGCAGCTGTGACACATGGAGGGAGTGGTGAATTCTAGCTGCCACTGTCCTGCTGGAGCAGGAGTACATTTGCAATGTCAGCTGCTGTTTCTCTGATGCCCACTTCCACTTTACTGCTGAGCTACTGCCTGGGGCTACTACCCATCTCCCCACCACAGTTATGCTACTAATACTGTGATGTACCTGGAATTCATATATACTTATATTTTAGTGGCAATTCTATTTCACTGATGACTAAAAGATTGGGCCCAAACTTGTCATGTGTCTTCCCTCACCCTGCTTACACAAAGGGCCAAGTTACTGTTTTGATCCCTGGTGTTATTTAATGCAGAGCAAACGCCTATTATTCACAAAGTGTCCTGGCAGAAATGCTTTCAGCAGTTCTGCAGGGAAGAGAGCAGATGTGATAGGGAACCAATATAGGGTGTCTCAACAAAAAAAGAAAATATGCACACTTCATCCAGATATAGCAAGAATGTCCAGAGCCATTTTGATCAACAGTGATGATTCTTTACCATTTCAACACTTCCTTTTCATCAACAAATAACATTCACTTCCCACATGTTGATAACTGAACTAAATGATGGGACACAGCTGATTGCAGTTCTGTCTATATGTCTCTATTTCTGACAATGAGTGTGTACATTTTATACCTGTGTGAGATGAGTGTGAGATATCCTATACTTACTATGAAGTTCTCAGCTTGGCATTAAATGAATGTATTGAGATGAATGTGGCAATGCTAAGGCTTTGGAGATTTCACCAGCTGTTCCACAGCCCAGGAATAGTTAGCTTTTTAGACCTCCTTGTCCTGGAGCTGCTTTGTAGCCAAGGTCAGAATTTTTTTTTTATATGAAAGCATTTATTATTATTATTATTATTATTATTATCATTATTATTTATTTCAGTGTTCAATTTTGTTGAAAATGACATCTAGAAATTTTTTGGGGGGTAAATTTTGTTTTAAGATTCAGAATGAAATTTTGTTTTAAGATTCAGAATGAAATGAGTTTAGGTATTTGTTGTTATTGTTGCTTGTTTCAAAACACTTTTTGAAGCAACATTCACTGTTTTTAAATTTAAAAAATATTAATCAACCCAAAGCTACTTTTTCCGGAACTTAATTTTGCATGAACTTTCTTTCTTCTTTTTTTTTTGTTATAATTCCAATTTAGAATAGGAAAAAAATAAAGAATACAGAATTGTTCCATGAAATAGAAACTCAGGTTCTCACCTTCCTTTACTCTGGCACATGGAACACCTGGTTAAGGCAGGTAGTGAGCTGAATGTTTGGACCTGATATCATGAACTACAACCTTAACCTCATTGCAGCAAGGGGCTTGAGGCTTATAATATTAGTAACTTTAAATGGCTGTTAAAATAAAATCTTTAGTTTTACAAAACTAAAAATACATTTTCATGTTGCTTTACTGTTGTAAAACAAAAAATAATGTGTTTGAGGTTAACCATCTAGATGGATAGGAATAGAAGTTATAAGTGATCATCAGGGATCCTGGTTTTCTCTGATAAACCCCCCCCCCAATTTTAGGATTAAAAAAATTAACCCCAAATCCACATTTTTCCTTGATTAACATGGAATATATATATAGGGTGACTCAAGAATTGTAACAATACACTGCTACTGGGATGACAGTGAATGATCTATATATAAGGTATTTCATTTTAATCATGGAAATATGTTGATTTTTGGGTTACTTTTTTACATTTGAAAATGGGGGATTTTAAATTTTTTTATCAGAGAAAACCAGGATCCCTGATGATCAGAAACTGGTTCAAGTCTGTAACACAATAGAAGTTCAGTGCACATAAACTACTTTCAAAATGGCCAAAACTGGTTTAAGACAAATCTGGATGGATGTAATATTAGACTTACCTGATTTAGGTTAAATCAGAGCTTCTGTCCCACATGCCCTCCAGATTCAAGTTAACTCACAGTCCCTTAGCATCCTATGCTACTTTGCACCTCTTCTGCAAACCCACCTTGCAGGGTGGGTGGGCTAGCCTTGGCCCAAGCTGTTTGCTTCAGCTCTAGTGCCCTCCGGCTTCTGGCCTAGGCCACTGCAGGCATGTGACTGCATTTCTGCAATCAAAAGTGAATGTCTGTACATTTGCTTATTGGTTCAATCTATGCAGATTAGACTAACCTACAAAGATTGAATCAATGCAGCCTTGAGCTTTTTGACTGTCTATACTTAGCCTAAAAAAACAATGTGAGTGAGTAGTGGAAATTCAAACTTTGGATTAGCATCAGGACCTATAACAAAATAGCTACATTTATTCACGAACACATCCTAAAAATGGGTCAGCCAACTATATTACTTGAATATTGTAATATGCAGCTAAATTATAAAAAAGGTCAAAGCTGAAATATGTCTGCATTCTTAATGCATTTATCACAAGGAACAGCAAGACTGTAGAAGTGCTGTGTTCTCACAAATGTTATTGAAGGCATGGAGAGTAAATGATGGAAGGTTCCTCATAGGACTGGGTCCCACACAAATTCCATTTTTTGTGAAGTCCATGTACGTGAGCACACACACACACACACACGCATGCACACACGCACACACACACACACTCTTCCCTCACTCCCCACGTAGTTAGCTGTGTTAGTCTGAAGGCAGCAGAAGGCAATCTTATCATATCATGTTTGATGCCATGCAGCTTCGAGCAAACCACCAAGTATACTTTGCCTCTCGTTTCCAGTCACTTGCAATGCCTGCACTGATTGGGTTTCCAAGATTAACACCAGAGCCATGAAGCAGTACCGTAACTGGCTAGAAAATCATGCAGATTGTATCACTTCATGATGGATAATTGTGGTGGCTGGGCAATTGCTGGGGCCCTTGTCGGGAACCCAGAACGTTAGGTGGGTACTTCAACGTGTGGAGTGAAATTAGGCACGGATGTGTATTGGTAACAAATAGGTTGTTTACTTACACCACTGATGTGTGTAGCGTAGGAAGAAGCTGGGTTTGGTTGCAGTTACAAATGAGTTACAAACGTAGCGAGAGAAACATAGCAAGAGCCCTTGAAGCGAGATGAGACGTTCTGTAAACGAATTACCAAGTGCACAAGGAAAGGGGTACATCGGGCAGGTCGGTGACAGGGAGTCGTTGCTGGGTGATCAGTCTTCCAGGTTTACTCCAAGGTGCGTCCAGAGTTCTCCAACGAGGAGAGAAACTGCTTTTACTCTTATATGCCTAGCAAGCCACTCACTAGTTGCCAAGTGGGCGTAATTTGGAGGTCAGCCAATGGGTGCACAGATGATTAGAATACAAACAAGGGTGACCGTTGGACAGGGTTTTGTTTTGTTTTGTTATTTTACTTGACGTGCTGGAACTTTCCACTGTGCCAGAGGCATTCAGTTACTAGGTTCTGACAATAGTGTCATCAATTTAAATCAAGGGTGGTCAATCTCTGGCCTCTGGGCCAAACATAGCATAGAGAGCCTTTTTAACTGGCCCATGGGGCTTCCCATGGGTCCAGAAATTTGGTGCCAGGGGAGTGGTGGCCATTAATACAGTCTGTACCTGCCTGTGCCAGGCCAGTAAGTGCTATGCAGCTTGAGACCATGCTAACCAGGTTTGGATCCCTCCTTCTGCTGACATGCTGGTACAGTAAGCATTTTTCCCTTGGGAGGCCTCATTTTGCTCACCTGCCATGTGTTGATTTTAAGGAAATATTTGGGAAGTTCCTCGTAAGTTATGGACCACGCTAGGGCATGCTCAGCATAGGTGCTTCTTGGGGCTCCTCCATCCCCACACGACATCCATACACCAACCATGGCTTGCCAGCTGAGTGGTGCTTGATGTTTTGAGTTATCCACAATCAGCCAGGTTAGATGTTGTTCCCCCCTTTAACAGGTGTCTTGATACAAAGGGACATCCCTTTGTGGGTTTTGTGCCCTGATGAATCTGAATCAAGGACTACACTGACCTTTCAACAAAGATTCCTTGTATCTTTGAGGCAGTCCAGTTACATCGTGTATATAATTAATTGGATTGTCCTAGAGATGGTACGAATCAAAATGGTTTTCACTAATTCATCCCTATTCAGGGGAATGGCTCTCCTGCCCCTAAGGTGTTGGTCCATTCCCGGGCCTTTCCTGGCCAGCTCAATCAAAGGAAAAATATATGCGATAGTGGAGCAGAAATAAAGGCCAAATAAAATCAAGAAAAGAGAGGTGGCAATGCTTCTGTTTCACTCATGCATCCTTCTGTTTATGTCCACGTATTGAATCCCAGAGCCGCCTTCTTCTTCCAGGTGGCCCTGGCACTGGGAAGGTTGAGATACCTCCCCCCACCGCCCAGGTATCCCTACTGTGGAACTGGCCCAGTGCTTTGCTGGTTGTGCCAAATTGGAGCTTGCAGCAGGAGTGCTGCTCTGTGCTCTCTCATCATGCTGCTTTGTGTAGACTCTTGTAGCCATTTCCTGGCATGGGCATCTGATGCCATGCCTCCACACCTCCCCAACTTCAGTGAGCAAGTACTTAAAAACTACATGGTGGCACTGCTTGCTGCTCTATGACTGTCATTCTTGCACCTGCATCAAGTAAGTATTGTTCAATTCCAACCCTTACCGGGTATTTTATTTCAATGGTTTGAGTCCCTCTGACACTACCCAGACTCTTCCTGTGGGATCTCCAATCCCTGGGACCAGCCACACTGTGACACAGTCACTCTTCCCACCTGCCAAATTCCCAAATCCCAAGCTCTACATAACTGGCCATACCCTAGCCACACCCCATTCTCCCATAGGGCCAGGCCACACCATCTCCCGCACTTCTGGATCAGAGCCAGACCACATCTCCTTCCTCCTCAGGTTGGGGCTGTGCTTTATCCCCTTCCTCAATAGAGCTGGGTCAAGCTTCTTTCCCCTGCAGGGCCACATTGGGGGCAACCCCCCCAAGCTCCCACCCTCCTCCATGAAGCCAGATGGTGTGTACAGTGCCCGGTTCCAGATAGGGACACTAGTTGGATCCAGTGTGTGGATGGATCAGGCACTGTCCATCTGGCCTGCGGGGGAAAAAGGTTGAGCACCACTCATCTACATAATTTGCTAATCATGTCTTACATGATGCATTAGCTTTTGAGTAGACTTCAGAATAATTCCTTAACTAGAGTACCTCACGTAGACTAGCTCAGAAATGATAAACGACTGCATCTATATTCTTTGTTGATAGAGGTGTCAAGCCCCTTTTGGATACTCTTGGATGTTTAGGGAAAAAATCAGAAAGACCACTAAAATGTACTTTGTTTTGAAGACATCGGATGACTAATTCCAAACTGGTGCCAAACTCTTGAAATGCTTCATTCCTTACATCAGTATCACTTCATTCTTATCCAACTGAATTTAAGCCAGTTGAATTTCTTCCAGGAACCTATCTCTCTCAAGTGCTGAGACATCAGATGGATGTATACAGATCAGATGGAGATCTGTGTACAGCTCAGCTCTCTGGATTGTGTGATCCTAAGTAAGTCACTTTATGTTTTTGTGGGTCTTTTTTTTAAAAAGGCACTTTCCTCCATCCCCCTCCAACAGGAAAGGAAAGATGAATGTTATAATAAATACATTAGGGGTAAGGTGTTTGGATGCATCAACTATGAGGACTGTAGAAATGGCTATAGATAAAGAAAACTGAGCAAAACTAATTCAGGGTTTTGTTTTAACAGGTGCTGAGCACTTGGCCATGACTCAGGAAAACACTTAGGCATGTGCTCAGTCTTAATCATGTGAGTTACTGTGTTGTCATCAATAGATACTGTGGTCTTGCTGCAACGCATTTTCATCCGGTGGGTCTCATTGATCAACCTTCTTGGTTGACTGTGTTGACTGAATCTGTTAACTTTATATAATTTTCAATACTTTATGAATAAAATAACCATCTTGTGTTATGATAATTCATTCACTGTAAACTGTTTGATGTTTAGCTTCTGATTTACTACAGAACTGAGGTTAACCGAAGATGGCCATGCTTATGAGTAGCTTCAGTAATAGAGTCAGTTTTTAATTATAGCACCACACGTGTTCCCTTGTGGAGTAAGTTTAGCAATGCGTGCAACACACAGTGTCAGACTTTGGCCCTATTATGCTTGGGCATTATTCTCAACTGTTTGATATTGGAGAATATTTGATGACTTTACTATGCAAAATTTTTCTTGAACTTCCTGTCTTTGATGTTCTTAATATGCTACTTCAACCTCTACCAAAACATTAATTTTTGATCTGTGTTTCTACTGAAGAACTGAATTTTTTGATTAACATCAAACACATAGTCTTTGCAGTGTGCTTTTACATACTATTCATGAAATCCAGTTGGTAGTTAGTTTTAACATTGTTTCCGTTTTACATTCTAACGTGTTCCCCTTTCTGCATGTTCACATGCACACTACTTTTCCCTTTGTCCCTTTTTATCGTGTAAAATGTTCCCTTTGCATTCAGACCATTATAAGAATTCCAAAAGTATTACAGTCTATTATGTCTCCATTTTTCAAAGAGAACAATAATTTCCCACCAACATCAAAGCAAATTTGACTGATTTATTTTATCTTCAGAATGGGAAGCATTAGTTTATTTTCCCACTGGAATTCATTTACTTTTCATGTAAATGTGAATCTACACTCCAGCCATTCTTAAAGAAAATAGTTGAAATTTTTAGTTTGGTGACTTCCATTGCACTGGAGAAACTCATGCAGATTTGCACATGTGGTTTTTCACAGAATTGATTTAATTTTTTTGTGTGTGTCCTAATTGCTTTTAAATATTAGCCTTGAGAGAGACAGAAGGGTTACCTTAGGGCAAACAACCACATACTTACATATTTTCCAGCATTAGAGGCTTATTTTCACAGAAAAACATGAGGCTTCCATGATATTTGCTTGATGAGCAGAGATCCTAGTTTTTCATGGTACCTCCCCCAAATTTTCCAATAAAACCCCATAAAAATCTGCATTTTTCTGTGGTGAGCCTCCCCACAATACTGATTGCCCGACTGATTGACTGAGAGGGCTGCCCTTCAGACAGCCCTTCCCCTTGCTGCTTATTGGTGGAGAGGGGCAGGGGGATGAATGTGTGGTCATCATCTTGGCTGCTTCCATGTGTTCCAGGGTCTTTTTTCCCACCCACCATCTCCCTGCACCTCCCACCCCCCTTCCACCCAGGAGGCTGGCACACTGATTGCGAGAACTGCTGGCTCCCACTGCGGAGCCAGTGTTTTATTTCCAAAAAGTTTTTAGTTTATTTTTCTGCCGATTTATGAAGATTCTCTGCAATGACACAAATTCTGTATTTTTCTGTGGCAAATGGATTTCTAGGATCCCTAGTGATAAGGCTGTAGTGGGGAGAAGTGCTGGCAGCACCAGGATCAGGCACTCTTCCTGTGTTGCTGCCCATGTGCCTCTGATCAAAGGTAGGTCATTCCAGCCTGTAACCAGAAAAGGTTGCATATTCTTGATATAAAGGATTCCATACCCAGTAGCTGGTACAAAGCATCCTGCTCTCAGCTCTTTGAATCAGTTTCAACTCCAAAATCAACTTGACAAAGTGTTAAAACAAGAGTATCCCGTGTTTTTTTGTTTATATCTGGCATTTATAAACATCAAAGAAGACTTCAGTGTTACATTGTTAGCTCTGATGCTGCAGGCTATGCTCTTTGAAGACAGTGCGGACAGCGGCTTGCTTTCAGAATTCTGGCATAATGTGGGTGCAAGTGGTACAGAATGGCAACAATTTCATGTAGTTCCCTGTTTTGTGTTTTTTACAGTAGGTTTGCCCTATACACACATACCTTTTTATTTTAGAAGCTGTATTAGGGCCTTATTCCATGTTACGCTTTGAGCTGCTTAAATGTTGATCAGCATTAATGCTAGCTAGAGTTTGAAACAGTCACACCTGACAGCTAAAAACCTTCTCTGACTGTCCCCCACCTGCTTTGACTTGTCCCTAGAGGGATGGCAAACAGAGGCCTGACTAGGAGTTAGACCTGTGACTTGAAGCTACAGGACTGATGAGCCACGACAGGCTTCAATCCCTGAAAAGTGGGTTGGGGGTGGTAGGAATATGTAGCTGGGAAGTGGAGAGTTAATGGAATGAGGCTGGGTAATGAAATGAGAGATGAAAAGGAGATGAGGTGGGGGAAGGGTGCTGAAATGAAGAAAGTCATCCACTGAAGGATAAAATAAAAAGAAGTAAACAAAAATTAAAAAGAAATAAAAAGGAAGCAAATTAAAGAAGGCCTTGTGTTTTAACAAAATGGGATTGAGACTGAGATGTGGGGAGTACTGGTCATGCTTCCCAGGGTGGCTGGGAAGTGGGAGCAGTGAAGAAATGTGCTTTTGCCAGGGAGCTATTGCCACCACTCTGGGAAGGAAGCCCCAGTTTATGAGGATCCAGTAATTTCTCCCTTGTTCCCCCTCCATCCTTGCTAGACCCCACTCCTAGCCTGTCCCTGCCATGTGACCTAGCTAGCTGGCATATGCTCAGCAGGTTGTTTGCCTAGAGCTGCAACCCTGGGGTTTGGAAGGTCACACCCCCAGGGGCAGAAGGGGGAGTTGGTTTGGTGCCAGAACTTCTCACTGGGCAGTAGAGTTCAGAGACTAGAAAGTTTGCCCACACAAAACAGGATGCTGGAGGACTGCAGTTTGGTTGGCTCATCTGTGAGGAATGGACATACATTATTGAAATTCGAGTCGGGTAACACTGATCAAGGATAAACTTTCATTGGAGTAATGTAAGCTTAGCTGCCTAAAGTGGACTTAAAAATAGTTTCAGGTATTAATGGGAGCATCTACACGAGACACTTAAATTTGCATTAGCACAGTTTACTGCAAAGTAAACAGGTGCATCTACACACGCACATGCTTACTTTTCAGTAAACCTCCCTAATCCCTAGTAAATTTGCTACCTGCAAATGCAAAAGCAAATTTCCTCAGGATTAGTAATGGTGCCATAATGCTCACGTAAATTCCTGACTGGGAGCAAAATTTGTTCCTGGTCAGCTGTCTACCAAGGGGCAGGAGCTAGCTCCCTGCCCCTGGGAGCTGCCTGCTGCTAGGGTGGGCTCTGCCACAGGATCCCAGGCAGGGGCAATGTCCCACTGCATTGGCAGCAGGGAGCTCCAAGTACCCTGCTACCAGGTCATGATTGGAGAGTGGGGGCTGGGAGATCCTTCTCTCTCAGCCTGAGTCTTTCCTTGCCCAGCTTCATGAGCATGGAACAAGGCCAGGGGAACAGGCTGAGGAACTTGTTCCCCCCACTAGCTCCATGCTCAAGGTCCCTAGACCCCACCCTGTGTGCCAGGGTTGGGACAATGTCCCCCTGCTCTGGCAGCAGGGAGCTTCCAGCCCCCACACTCCCCAATCATGATTGCAGAGCAGGCCCTGGGAGCTTGTTTCCAGCCCCCACTCTGCAATCACAGAGTTGGGGATGGGAACAGGCTGGAAGCATGGCTGCATGCGGACAGTTCCCCACTCAGCCTGGAGCTGGCAGGGACTTGCCCCCTGACTGGGACATTTCCCAGCCAGCCCCAGCCTGGCAGCTAGAAATGTGCAGCTGGAAGTAACTGTGGACTGTCCTGTTTTGGGCAGTCCCCAGACAACTCTGGGCTAAACATGCACTTCACCTGTGCAGCCAGGGGCTGGCTGGGAATTGTCCCAGTCAGGGGCAGGTCCCAGCTCTATGCCTCAATTGGGTAATTGAGACACAGGACTTGGGGCAGGTGGCTGGGACCTGCCCCTCTCCTGCAGTTCTTTCCAAGCTCTGGGCCCCTGGTTGTGGCATTGTTTGGCCCCTGCTGCAGGCAGCGACCCCTGGGCCCAGGAGACAGGTGTCTTCTGTCTCAGTGCTGTCTGCCCCACTCTCTGCTAGCACACAGGGAGAGCCTTGAGCTCCCCTTGGTGGTGGCAGGGGCCCATTGTAGGGCTGCAGGGAACTGGGTGCAAATCTGCTTCCTAATCCGCACATGTGTAGACCCCTGCCTGAAAACCCTAACTCCAGCTTAGTTTCCACCAGAGTGAATCTAGGCTGGAGCAAATGCATGTGTAGATATGCCCAATGTGTAGGCAGTCTGAGAATTAAGAACTCCAGAACCCACCTAAAATTAATGTGTAACAAGACCCTTACAATAAGGTCTAACTGATCTTAAATTTGGCAAATTTGTAATGGCCTATATAGTGAAGACTGAAATCTGTCTTAAGGGCTTACTGATAATTGTGCTATGCATCTAGATTTGCTCTTTGGGAAACTTTGGTTGGTGCTTTGATCAGTTGCTACTAATGGAAATAACAACTCAACACCACAAAGTGCTAAAGTGCTAGTAACACTTTCTGTCTTCTATTTTCAATGCTGGCAATATTGATAAGGTCTGAATAGAAAGTCTCAGTACAAGTGTTTGGCGCATGCTGTTTGGTTATGTGAAGTTTTGTCTTTTGAAGAGAAGTAGTGCTGAATGTGTGAGATCTGTCATTCTGAGTGTAATCAGAAATCTGAGATTTATTTCCCTTCCTAGCTGAGATGCCACATACAGATTTGCATAGTGGGGAATAGCAAAAAGAGCATGAACTACACAGGGCTAGGGTGTATAATGGTCAGATTCATATGTTCATGTGGAAAGGTCAAGCCCGTATCAGGGATATTTGTTGGGGTAGGGGGTATACAGAATTCTATTTTCTGGAAGACTAAGAAATTTTATTTAAACAAGTCCTCTTCCTTAGTGGATTTCCAAAGAAGGCAAGAAAAAAAATCATTGCACTGGAAAAAGGGGATGTCTGAGAAGTTCTATTGCTTTCCTTATCCCCAGATCTACTCTTCATTTATTTTTTTATGAATGGCTATGCACATTTCTACAAAGCTGCAATTTTCACCTGAGCAGTCAAGCAAGTGAACAATTGAGCACCGTCCTTAATAGGAACACTCCCTGGAAGCTACAGGACAAGTGCAAATTTTTTAAATCTACTGGGCAAGTCTAAACTCTAGTTAACTCTATAATTAAAAATCATTTTACTAGTTTCAAAAAGGGTTCATGTACAATTATTGAAATAGTTATGATAATCAGCATGTTGTACAGACCTGTAGTTATAGTCAATGCAACAGAACTCTTATTTATCGGCTGACATGTTAGTCAAACTCTGAGCAACTTTGCTTAAGCGACAGTTGCTTATTTACTCATTAAAATAACTGCATAGCTATCAAACTAATTATAGTATAAACTTATCTGGTAAACTGAACCCAGACTGTAAGACAGAGAAACCTTCTGATAGAGGCAAATCCCTAGCCCATAATGGCATGGAAAGTCATCCTGTTTCCTCCTAAAATCCAGTGAAAAACTATTATTATACTACTTATTTTCTTTAGCTCCATGTTTTTGGTATTTTCATCAACCTTTGTTTGAAAAGAGGAGGCAGAAAAAGAGACCATTTGCATGTGCTAGGGATGTAGCAGCTGTTGCCTGCCTTTGTGTTACTGCTGTTGGAGAATGCAAAACAAACTTGGTGACTCCTAGTCTTTTATTACTAAAGAACGAATATCAGCAGCTGCCTAACTGCGTACAGGAAAAAAGAAAGGATTTCTATTTTTTCCTTATGTCCCCTTACGAAAGGAGGAAGACAGGATCCTGTTTGTTAAATATTTTGCTGTGCTGTTAAAGTCACGGGAAGTACTGGAGCTGAATGGCAGATTGCTTATGAAATAACTTAGACAAACCCTATACCTTTCCTGGAAAACAGATTTCTATGGAAGAATGGGAATAAAAGTGAGAATTGCCTTGGTGACATGTGTAACTCCCCTCATATGTGCCTTCTCTGGAAATCTGTAGGCTGGTTGCGTGAATACTTTTTAAAAGTATCTGTCTTTGTGATTAAGTGCCTGTCAAAAGTTCAGAAGTGGCTGTTCTTTTTGACAGAGTACATCTAAACGGGTCTAATATTGGGTTTGCTTATTTATTTCACATCAGAACCTCATTCCATTTATGAGGCATAAGAACATTTTACTAGGTGAAGGCCTGTAAACAGACTCTTGTCCTGACTTTGACACAAAGTCTTTTTGCATAAATTGGTTAATTGTTCACCTTTACAGGAGTGGGTGTGATCCAATGGGACAACCACATCTGTAGAATGGGACTTTGTTTTCAACTGTGACATCAAGGCTGGGCAAATTACTTTGTTTCTGTGTCCATCAGAGTGCTGAGCAAGTAGTAGTGAATGAGCAAGAAGAGTGCATTCTGGGAGTTCTGGTCATGGGTCATGATGAAAACAATGCACGTAATGCATACAGCCAATCACATTATATATTACTGGCTCTTGCCAGTGCTCAGGCTCCTCTGGTCTTATGTCAGCACAAGCATTCATTGGCCAGACTGCAAGCCAAGTTCAGACTCACTGAACTTCGCAGCTATAACCTGAATTTCACTGTATTTACCCATCTCTCAAGCATATCTCTACTTGTACATTCTGAAGAAGATGATGTCTTTAAAGATAAAACAAGTTTGGCTGAAATAGAAAAGCCTCAAGGCCTTGTGTCTGGAAAAAACCCCAACTTTCTAATCTCTCCTGAGACATCTGTTCGTTTATAAGTGAGAAACTCCTGGCTGTGTTGGAGCCCTGCAGCTATGTATGTTGGAGGGCAGGCTCTATAATTTATGGAGCACAGTAATTCTATAATTGTATTGCTAATTGTATATTGCCACTTTTTATAACAGCACATAATAAAATGATTTACAACTTAGCAGTTTTACAAGAGTTTGGGATGGTCTGTTAGCTGCAAATTAGCTCTTGCCCTATACCTCCCAGCAACTCTTATTGTTAGGGACACTGTATTAAGTTGCTGCTCAGTAGCTGGAACAATCTTGCAAGAGACTGAAATCTTACAGATGGATGTATTTCCAGAACAAATTTCCAGATGAAGAGTGAGTGTGCCCAAAAGCTTGCTGATAAATACAGTCATTTGTTTGCAAATATCTAGTTGGTTTAATAAAGGATATCACCTCTTCCATGAGTTTTGATTCCTTTTCCAGAACTCAGGATTTCAATAATAAAGTTGTCACTAAAGCATTGTCTCTTGCAATCTTTCCTTACAGAGGTGAGGAAAAAAATAGAGAGATAGGTTAAAAGAATAAACCAGCCCCACATGATAGCAGAGCAATGAACATACACACTGGAGAGAGAAGGAAGACTTTTCAGATGCAAGGTTCACCCTGGAGGCAGATTTCTACTTTATTTAGTAGAAGAGCAGAGTGCAGTTTGCAACCAACCCTTACGTTTCCGGACTCCACTGTAGAAGTAACTCTATTATTCCTTCTGGGTGAGTAAGTGCCTGCATTATAGAAACTGAGAGACATTTGTGTATCTCTGGGGGCACTTATACACCCAGAAGACATAATAGACTCACTCCTAATCCATAGACGGTTAAGTCAAGGGTTGAGCATAAGCTGCACTTTGATAATCCCCAAAGTGAAATAAATAGCATTCTCACCCATGTCTTTTCAGCAGAGAAAGTTAGGAGGAATTGGCTTTCTGAAGAGTGACATTTAGGAGGAAAGGAAGAATTAGTAGCTCTGCAAAGCTATCAGAGTGGAGCTTTTCTCACAAGATAAATGGGAGTGCCAATTAACTACACAGGAAAAGTTGGAAAAAGTAGTTTGTCTCCTCTTTGTGGCTACTCTGTGGCTGTGTGTAGACAAAACGAGGGGCATGTGTGTATGACACTTTAAAGTGGGTTAAATGCTTTTGCACTACTTTAATGGTGTTGGTGTTTGCAGGCATTGGCAGCATATTGATCAGTAATTCCAGCCACTGTAGCAAATTTGTTGGTGTAATGCAACTTAAATGACACTCTGTGGCCCTACAGCCACAGAGTGAAGCACCGGGCTCTGTGCAGCTCAGAGGCTCTGCAGGAAGCCCATGCAGGCATCCTGGCAGCAGCCTGGGAAGACAGGCTCCATACAAGGGAAAAAAAAAGTGTTGATCTTTTCTTTTCTTTTCCCTGAAGTCTGCCTGCCTGCCTGAGCTGTGCAGGGGCCCAGTGCTTTCCTCTGTGGCTGAGGTGCCCCTCAGGACCACCCAAGCTGAGTGCCTGTGAGGGGGTGCTGCCTGGGTGTGGGGGAGGTCACCGCTGCCAGGGAGAGAAGCACCAGCCCCCTCTGCAGCCCAAGGACCACTCTATCTGCTGGCAGCTCGCCCTCCCCTCCCCACTACCAGAGAGACAGGTAAGTGCATGGGTGTGTGCATGACATGGAGGTTTACTTCACCTTAAATTGAAGCATTGTTTTAAAAAACCCACGGCTTTAAGTTAGGGCCCCCGTTTTGTCTACATGTGCTCTATGTTACCATACCAGCGAAAATTTGTGCTTATAAAGCTAAACTCACTTTCTTGTGTGTGGATAATTTACACTTGCATTCAGGTAGAAGCTACAGTTTCTACCAAAAGTCTTTACTTCACTTTCAGTGGGATAATTACATAGAACAGTGTGATGCTAAGCACTGCAGGGGGAAGTCTGAAATGGATGAATGCCAATGTCAGTACTCTCATTCAAGCTTGACAGTAGTCATAATATAAAGAGAGTGGATTTTTAAAAATATGGACAGAAAAAAATAAATAAAGCAGTGGTTGTTCCAGGTTTTCTGAGTGGAATTTCCATGTCTTTAAAGAAGACTAGGGTTAGTCAATATTTTGCCTGCAAGATCATTCAATATCCAAGGCTATCCGTTAAGTACTCTGTAATAACTATTTGCTTGTTTGCCTTACAGAATTACTGTCTTGGAAGTATTTAACTCATTTTTACAAGAGTTTTGAGATAAATAGATGAATCACTGTGTAAAACCAAATGTTCTCTCAGGCTTGAAGTATACTTACTTCAAAGTTCCTCTGCAGAACTTACCGTGGGTAGGGTTACCCCACCTCTGTTGCATGCAGTAAAGCCTCTTCTGCTACCCAGGAGACTGCAGGGGACTGGTGTAGACAATATGGTGACTTCTGCCAGTTGCAGAAAGACCCTTAGTAGCTTGTGGTTATTTCAGAAGTTTGTGACATGCCATAGTGCTCTTCATGCTATGCCAGCACAACTGCTGAATGGAGCTTCCAGAAGCACCTGGTTATGCATGCACTCTAGTGGTTGGCCAGTGATGCCTGTTGTCTGTCACCGGACGGTTTTGTGGCAAGATGGGGCAAGTAAAGACAAGGACCTACTCTAAATTCTGGAAGATAAAACAAAGCATGACATTATATCTTAAACCTAAAAATCACTCCAGGCAGTTTGATGCAAGAGCCACACATGCAATGCAAATTACCAGATTATCTGATTAATAGGACTTCTACATTTTTCCCATATTACAAGCTAAATGAACAGACTTAAATATTTAGACCTAGATTATGCCAAACACTATGAATGTAACATACAAGGTTTTTGAAATGATTGTCTTCAAGTTTTTTTTCCCCTCCTTTTTCTCTCTAAAAAAATTTCCCCAACTGTTTATTTCCAGCATGATATAAAATATGTGCAATGCTCAATTCATATTCCAAGCCACTTCACATAAAAATGATAGATTAGATTAACTTTTCTTAAAGGCAGAAATAAACTTTGGACTGTACTAAAAGGAAAAGTATTCAAAAATTAAACCATGGTATGTGAGTGATTATAAGTGTAATTTAAGTCTTCTGAGAAATGTTAAAGCAGGAGCAATATCTAAATCTGTTTGAATTTTTGGCATGTTCAGAATTTGCCAAATAGACTGGATAATAGTTAAGTCAGTAGATAAGCATAACTTGTTCAACATGTCTGGACAAGCTGGTCACAAAAGAAAGAATGAGAGATGTTAGAGAAATGAAAAAAAACTTTTACCTATCAGACAAGAATCTGGAATATGGACATGGATGCAGAAACCATCAACATAACCATAAGATTTATTTTAGCTTTTTTTCTGATCAGAGAAACTGTCATGTATTGATTCTTTTCATTAAATAGAGTCTGTTCTGGCTTCTGTCAAGACCAATGACAAAAAAAAAATCCCCTTAATGAAAGTGGGATGCATCACTACTATCCAACAAGATTGACTTTGAACAATGGGGCAGTTGAGTAGCAAGGGGTTGGAGAGCAGGGTACCGGACTTGAGTGCGGACTTAGGGGAGACACCAAAAGGACAGCAAGAACAGTGCTCCTACATTGCTTCAGCAGCAGCCAGGTTCAGGGAAAGTGAACTGCTGCTGTAGCAGCAACAGCCATGGCAGGAAGATGTATCACAGCAACATGAGTCAGGGACTTTGTGTTGTCGGGGAAGGTAAGACTTCTGCCCCCATCCACACCACCCCTTCCATTCTCCAGCAGGGTGTTGCTCAGGGTACAAATATGAGCAACACCTCTGCAATGTTATGCCTCTGCAGTGGGGAATGCTATAGCTTAAAAACAAAGGTCTTTTCATTTTGCTTTACAAGAAACCATAGCTATAGCTAATTTTTGGAGGAAATTACCAGGGTAGCAATACAAAGCGATGTTTAATGCTTTAAACTTTGGACATGTTTCTAAAAGCATTAATATATCACATACTGCAGAATTATATTTCCTTATAAATGAAAAACAAAAATATACATTTGGAGCACTGGATTGGAAATTGTGGAATCATTTTCTTTTCCTCTTCCTTGGGACTTAACTATTTTGCTTCTGTGCCTCTATTTTCTGTCTCTATAAATCTGGTATCATGAGCCTTATCTGTATAAAGTATATTGAGATTCCTGACTAAGACACACTTTAAAAGAGTCAATACAATGTATTGTATTTTCTTTTTTAATTTTCTTTTCCCAGTGACTGGATTCCATTTCCCAGGAGCCTCTGCCCGCATTGCTATGGCTGGTTTCCATGGAGGCCTCAGCAGTGGGGATGCTGTGACAGTGTGGGACCAGGACTGTGACAGCATGGGCACGTGGTTTCCATGGAGACTGACCTCAGGAGTGCTGGCAGAGCGCACAGCTGGGTGGGGAGCTGCTCTGGGGCTGAGGCCAAGACCTTGATGTTATGACAGCGTGGTCTGCAGCTGGAACAGAACAGCCCTGAGGAGGGGTGTGTGGGCAGTGGATCGTGGCTCTGTCCTTGTTCTGAACCACACTGTCACCACCACAAAATCCCAGCCCCAGCCCCAGAGCAGCTCCCCACCCAGCCATGCACCCTGACAGCATGGCTGGGGCCAGTCTCCATGGAAACCATGTGCCCATGCTGTCACAGTCCTGACACAGCTGGGGTGTCCATGGAAACCAGCCACAGCAATGCAGCCAGGGCCTTCTAGGAAATGGAGTCCACGGCAGACCTGATCCGGCTCATGGGCTGGACTTTTCCTGCTCTGCCCTGGTAGGACCAGCTGGGCCTAGGCCCCTAATCCAGACTCACTGCAGGTGGTGCCTGTTCTCCTGCAGCATCATGGGATGAACTGCCCTGATTCCCTACTTGGAACTAACTGGACCTAGATCTCTGATCTGGCCTCTTTACAGACAAACTATATAAAGGGTGCTTGTTTTTTTCCATCGAGATATGGTGATGAATAAAATGTTCTCTCAGTGTCATATGGGTGGACACTGAAGGAGGGGGGAAATGAGAGAGATCTGATCAAAAAATACTTCAAATATGTGCAAAAATCTCAAACAAGAAATAAGATTAGCTATGTGAAGATGTGAATGCTATACTAATATAAAAATCTGAAAAGTGATAGTCATTTTAAATTGCCAACACAAACAAGACAATGTCTCAGCTACCTTGTTCCTCATTTGGGTCCTGGGAGGCTGAAATTCAGAACTTTGGGTGAAAGCAGGCTGACTTGTTTAACTGGGCCATATATGGCTAATCCTATTCTAGCATGGATCTTAATTTCTTCCCTGTTTATTTGATATTCTTGCAAATCAAAAGGTACCATTTAGGTACATGTTAAATGGATTTTGAGTTTCTGAGCTGCATATGCAATGCAGGCTCTCCCCACTTGCTATAGCATCATAAGCACTGCTATGCTATGTTCCATCATCTAGTACAGTACTCTCAGTCTCTTTTTGGTATATATTTTGTCACCTAAACTGAATTAACCCAATAGTTATAATGCTATAAGAGAAGTTAAAAGTAGATCACTTAATGTTAGGAATGTTGTAATCTATGGGATAAATCTCTTGCATCCATTGCTCTTGTCTGTGCTAAATAAAATGACCCAAATATACTTAGGCTTATTAGGAGCTAAAACCTAAATACATGTCCTTGTTCTAAGACTCAAAGCCCAAACATTCAATAGTTACCCTTGTTTGTAGTTATTCTCTTTTCTTTCATTCTTTTTTTTCCCGCCTAAACAATGAACAGCAAACTAAATGGTAGCAGTGAAAAATTTTAAATATCTGTTTAAGTATCTATTTATTTTTCCTGTAAATCAGGTAATTTTAGACTTCTCCTCTTCAGTCACCTTAAAAGTCATTAGTAATCCCTCAATGACCCAAGTGGATATCATCCTCATATCAAGGGGTAGCCAATATATTTGTCGTAGTGATAAATTCCAGGTGTGTTTTTTTTATTCAGGTAAAAATTTCAATTGAAATGAGGCCTCCCTATAAAAAGTGGCTCTTCAAGTGCTAAATGCCTGACTTTCTCTTTCTCATCAGCCCTCAGTGTTCACCAGACAAAGTTATTCTGCTTGTATGAGGATGGGCATATACAAGCCGTGTGTATAGGAGATGCTTTGAGCACAGTAGACTAATGCTACTGCACATTATCGTAGCAGGCAAAATCTGCACATTAGGCAAAAGGTAGATTTAGTCTACTGTGCATTAATACCACAAAAGACTGTTCATCTGAGCTAATGCACAACACCGATTATGGTGCATTTAGTACCTGTCATTACAGGTACTATGTTTAATGCATTGTAATTAAAGTGTATTAATGAATGTATTGATGCATCACTATGCACCCAATTAGACCTCATATCTTGCAGAATAGTATGGGTGGATTCCTGTTGTCTTGGTAGAATTTCAGATGGGTAAATGTCCTCTTCAAGTTTGTCTGGAAATGGAGAAATACTCATACATCTGATTGGTCAGGATTTTTGTCATTTCAACCTGATTAGTAAAATGGTGCTCACTCAACTCACAGCAAAACACTTTAAAATGCAAGAAAAAAAATTGTCAACTGATTAAGTGTAGGAGTGAAAGAGACTCTAATTTGAAGTTATCCTATGTATTATATATAGTCCACTAGTTAGTACCTGAGAACAGGATTGTGAAACAGGATAAGCTTTTCATTTTCAGAAGTGAGTCAAATACATACAAAAAGGTAAAATTAAATTATGGATATAGTTTAGATTGAATTAATTAAGGTTTTATTCACAAAATAATTAAGGAAATTAATCTTAATTTAATAATATAATAATTAACCCAACAGCATCCCTTTAATAACGTTCATTGAGCTGTAAGTTGTTAGGAAAACTTTCTGTTTTAAGAGTAAGTGCTGAAGCAGAAGAGGTTCAGTCAGCAAATAGATTAATCCTATGACTATACTGTTAGAACAAGTATTAAATGTTTCTTTGAGCCAAATCCTATGGTTTTTAATTGATTAAAACACCTGTGGAGACACCAAGAATGTTTTTCATCCAAGGGCCATAGAATTTAGGCTTTGTATTTTAAATATGGAATGAAGAAACTGCCTGACCTCTTCAGAGCTACTCTAGGATCTGACAAAATAACATAAGCATAAAATGTTGAAAAAAACAGATTTACGTGTGAAGTCCTAGCCTGTCAGCTCATCCCTTCTGAGACAGATAAGTAATAAATAATTTCTTCCAGTTTAGCGATGCTTTCAGTTAAAGCTATAAAAGGTTAAGTCTTGTTTATGTGCAAGATAAAAAAAGTTGGTATTTTAAGAATAGGCAGTTGTCTTTCCATCTACCATTTGTATATCTTGCTCTGTAGTGATTCTTAACATTTTTAGACTTGAGGCACCCCTTTTTAAACTCAAGGCATACCTTGTTAGACTTAAGGCACCCCACAGAAAATGCCAGCTCTTAGCCTTCAGACATTTTTGATTGCAGAAAAAATAATAGAGCAATTATTTTCTATCAAAGAACTCACGAAGTTCCAGGGTGACCCAGTTTGGGTTGGAGGCAGGTAGGTAGCAGGTGCTAGAACCCAGCCACCACTGCTGCTTTTCTGCATGGCAGCACAGGGAGAATGCTCACAGCCAATGCCCACCACTGCTGAATACTGCCAATGCCTCATGTCGTTGGGCCATATCAAATGCCAGATGATGTTGCTGACCCCAGTACTAAACTAACACCAAAAGTTCAGTGAATAATTTTTGACTGACAAACTTCTAGTTTCATACAATCTTAAAAAAGAATCTTGGGTTATCCTCTTGTTGGATTTCAACTGCCTTGCAGAGAACCACTGCAGTTGTAATCACAGTAAGACATACTTCTCCATTGCACATTGGATTTGTGTTCCAGTAACTTTTCAAGGATTTTCTACCCTGCTTTATGTTTGTATATTTACTTTCTTCAATCCATAAAGCCCATATTCTCAATTTTGGTGACATCCTATTGACAAGGAGTAGATCTATGATTCTCTGGGGATATTTCTGCATGCCAATGCAACAATGAACTGGAAGGATTTTTTCTCCTCTCTGTTCTTACCAAGTTATCTACAAAGAGAAGCTAGACCACTTGCCTGAGATGTAGAACATTCATCTGCATTGATGCATATAATACTAGGCTCCTGGGATTGATGCAACTGCTTAATGGTAATAGTAGTAGCTTGCAGTTGCATTACCTTTTATCCACAGAATGTCAACTCTTCACCTGATCAACACTATAATATACAAACTTCTTGTGAGTCATCTAGTCAATTTCTTTCTAGCCATAATACTCTAGGACGATGATCCTAACTACAATACAAGATAAAAAATGGTATTCTTCCATCCAGACCATTGGGTGGGTGAATTTGATATCTTTTATTAGACCAACCCAAATGGTTGGAGAATAGTTATTAAGCAAGATTTTGGGTTCAAAAACCCTTCATCAGGCTAAGAAAGATTCAGCATTTGGTGTGTGCTCTTCCTGGATGGAATGAAAAGTATAAACAAGCCGGGGCTGGGCTGGGGAGTCAGTTGCCAGGCAGATTATAATGTATCAAAAATCCAATGTCTATGTTAAGTCCATGATCTCTAGTATCCAGCAGGTTGATGAAATGGCGGACATAGGCTGGTCTCTAGGAAGTGTTGTGTAAGTGTCCCTTGAGGATCAGGACTGAGAATTTGGAGAGAGAGTGGCCCTCCTGTGAGAAATATGCCTCCGCCGGTAATTCAGTATTTCTGTCTTTGATAGATTTCTGGTGTGCGTTCATTCTGGTGCGCAGTTGTTGTTTGGTCTCTCCTACGTATCTTCCATCAGGGCATTTGGTGCATTGGATGAGGTATATAACATTTTTGGAGGTGCAGCTGTAAGATCCAGAGATGCTGATGGCTTTGTTGTGGGGTGTAGTAATTGTGGGGGTGGTGGAGATGTGTTGGCAGGTTTTGCATTTCTTGTCCTGGCATGGTCTGGATCCTTTTGGTGTGTTTTGGGCTTGAGGAAGTTTGCTTCTGGTGATGAGGTTGGCAAGGTTCGGTGCTTGTCTGAAGGCTAGGATGGGTGGCTCTGGGAAGATCTTTTTAAGAATA
>JAGPOW010003316.1:68844108-68861876 GCA_030014935.1 Caiman crocodilus
TGAGGAAGTTTGCTTCTGGTGATGAGGTTGGCAAGGTTCGGTGCTTGTCTGAAGGCTAGGATGGGTGGCTCTGGGAAGATCTTTTTAAGAATAGGGTCTCTTTCTAGTATGGTTTGCAATTTTTTTGAGGATTTTCCATACAGGTTCAAGGGAGGGGTGATAACTCATAACCAGTGATGTGCGATTTGTGGGTGTTTTTCTTCTGTACTGCAGCAGTTCTTCATGTGGTATCCAGGTGGCTTTTTCAAACATGCGATATATCTCTCTGGAGGAGTGTCCTTGCTGGGTGAAAGCCTTTTAAGATTGGTGATGTGGCAATCCTGGGTGTTCTCTTCAGTACAAATGCGGTGGTATCTGAGGGCTTGGCTGTATATCACAACTTTTTTGGTGTGTTTAGGATGATTGCTCATTCTGTGCAGATATGTATGTTGGTCTGTGGGTTTCTTGTATACTGTGGTCTGTATTTTACCCTTCTGGATACTGATCATTGTGTCTAAGAAGGAAATGTTGGTGCTGGAGTATTCTAAAGAAAGTTGGATGGAGGGATGGTGATTGTTGAATTTCTGACGCAACTCAATCAGAGATTGCAGGTTTTCAGTCCAAATGATGAAGATGTCATCAACGTATCTTAAGTATAGCAAGGGTGCAGTTCTTGAGGAATTCTTCTTCTAGGTGGCTTATAGAAAGGTTGGCATACTGTGGGGCCATTTTAGTGCCTATAGCTGTTCCCATCATCTGGAGGAAGTGTTGATTATTAAAAGTGAAATTGTGTGTGAGGATGAAATGTATAAGGTCAATAATATCTTTGGCCCTGTATTCTGGGTTGTAATCTTGTTCCTGTAGATATGTAAGGCAGGCTTGGATGCCATCCTCATGTGGGATGTCGGTATATAGGCTGGTAATGTCCATGGTGGCTAGGAGTGTGTTGCTGGGAAGATGGTCTATGTTTTTAAGTTTCCGTAGAAAGTCTGTAGTGCCTTGTACAAAACTTGCTCTGTGGGTGACTAGCAGTTTTAGGATTGATTCAACGAAACCTGATATTTCCTCAGTTCTTCCATCCATGCAGGGTTAAATTTAGGTATCTGGAAAAAATATTTCATGGTATTATAGTACTTAGAGTCGGAAGGGACCTAAACAGATCATCAGGTCTGACCCCCTGCCCCAGGCAGGAATGGGTGCTGGGATCATATCGCCCCTGCCAAATATCTTTCCAGCCTCCTCTTGAAGACCCCCAAGGTAGGAGAGAGTACCACCTCACCTGGGAGTCCATTCCAGAGCCTGGCAGCTGAAGACTTTCTGAAGACTTCACTTATGAGAATATTGAGATTCCCATCCTTTCTAGATTGTAGCAACTTCATGGGAGTAGTAATTGAGCCAAAGAACCATTTTGACTGAAACAAACATCCCCCTACTCCAGGAAGGAAGTAAAAAGAGAGCTAAACAATCTCTCCCCAAAATCAATGTTTGGCTTTGCATCATATAAACTTTTCAATGGACCTAAATCAATTTGTTTTTGTTTTTTGATTCCATCACCACTATAAAATATCCCATTTACACAATTCTAGGCACAAGATACTATCACAACAACTCCCATGGTGCCTTGTAGCATCTCAGACAGATGTCATTTAATGTTAAACTGTCTCAGAAACTTTTCATTCAAGGAAAATTTTTGATATTTCAGCTTTTGATCTTGATGCAGGGATGAAAACAAATGTTGAAATAATCAGAATGTCCCAGGAGATGCAAATTCTGATTTTTTGTTCAGCTCTGGTTTCCAATAACTCTTACATTTTAATTTTGTAATATTTAAGTTAATGGGTCCCATGTGCATGGCCAAACCTTTAGTCACCTCACAGATTAGGCATGCAAAAGAAAACAGTTCATATATGTACAGGGGCCACTTTCTGCATTAGTATATGCCTTCCTCTTGCCTCCCCTGCTGACGAGATGTCAATTTATTTCAGAGTTGATGAATGGTGTTTCCTCTCTCAGGAAATAGTAGTTGGGTATAAGGAAGTACTTATGCAACATACATTCCCTCCCTGGAAATTTCCCAAGAAAACTCAAACTCTGATTTTGTCTTTTCTCTATAACAGAGAGTTGTGGGTGTCTGAGAGTATGGTAAATGACGTTAAATTACTATTGGCTTGGTTTACTTCTTGCTTCTGTTTTATGTAGCACTTTTCAACATTAGTTTTAAAAGTGTTTTACAATGCAAGTTGGTATCCTTATGCTCATTATACTGGTGGGGAACCCAAGGAACAGAGAGAGGAAATAAGGTCACTCAACAGGCCAGTGGCAGAGTTGGGAACAGAACTCTAGCTGCTTGTGTCAAAGCACAGTGATCTATTCATGCTGCAGAAACCCATTGTCTTCAGTAAGCATTTGATTAGGCCTTGTATTAGTGGGCATTGACATAGAAAAAGATACCTTATTCTAGATGGACCTTATTCTGAAATTCTCACTAGCTTGAGAAATGGTGATCTATCTTAGTTCAGGGAAACTTTCCTTGTGTTATGTTTATAGCTACTTCATTCCAGATGCCATTAGAGTAAAAACAGGATGACCTTGCTTTGCTTTGAATTTAATTTTTTTATTAATATTAAAAAACTACTGTGTTTAGTTTTCCCATTTAGGTGGTAATGTGAAAAATAATTTTATATGTATAGATTAGGTTCAGTAAATATAGGCTTACAAGAATGAGAATAACAACAAACTTTGATCATGGAACATTGTGCAATCTCTGCAGACCCTGTGTGGCTGTAACTAACTGACACCTACTTAACTGAGGGACCATCTCCCAATTACCAATTTCCTCTAAATTAGAACATGGATTTTGGGGCATTTTAAAGAGTGAATTTGGGATGTTTTATCAGAGAATTTGCAGTTTTTAAATAGGAAACACCAGGATTCCTCCTAGTGAGGCAAGTGGCAGGATCCAGACAGAGGAGGCTGCTCAGAGCTGGCACCCAGGATCCAGCTGAAGGGCAAATGAGGTGGCTGACCTCCTGGCACCAGCACCTCAAATAAGCGTGGCACAAATTTGAGCCAGGAATTTTTGCCTCAGCGCATATGCCCAGACATGCACTTTGGTATGGGGCAAGTTGTGCTACTTGGGGCAAAATAAACTTGCCAAGTTGCTCCCAGATTTCTATCTGGAGGACCTAAAGCCTGGGGCCAGCACCTGTGCTGACCCCAGTAGTATAAAAACCTGCCCTGGCAAGCAGCTCAGGGCTACTTGCCCTCAGGAGCTTCAGAGACCCAGCCAGGTGTTGTCTGGGGACACTACTCCTTGTGTCAGCTGGACTGCTGAAGCAGAGGTGGCCCTGCCCCCTCTACTCACTGCAGCAGTCTGACAGTGGGGTCTACTGCCTCCTGCAACAGCATCCACCCCCTTGGATCCCCTTGGACCTGCAGCCCCATGGCTGTGGCCCTGTCAGACCCAGACAGGGTGCCCCCACTCTGCTATCTAGGCAGGTATCATCCGGAAGATGTGCTCCTTGTGATGATCCGCTCTGAATTGTCCAAGTGTGTCCTCTTGGCCCGAAATGGCCAACAGGTCATCCACCTTGTGTGCCCTCCGGCTGGGTTCCCAGTGCTGGCTCTGGACAGGCTCCTCTGCCCAGGTTCCACCACTTGTCACACCAGCAGAGGTGTTCCCTGTTTAAAATGGCAAATTCTTTGTTAAGAAACCTAAATTCTCTAATTAAAATACCCAAAATAGTGTTCTTCTGCTATTAAAATGAAATGTCACTATATATATATAGAGAGAGATCAGTTGGGCAATATTTTATTGATATATTTACAAGTTTAAAGGAATTTGGAAGCCTACCAGTGCCTCTATCATCGTAATAAAGTAAATTCTAAATATCTATATTCTTTAGCATTTATTTTGGCTTTTTTGTCATAGAAAAATCAGAGCAGCCTCAACCCTCTTCATTCACCAGGATGTGCAGCACTGAGCAGCACTGAGCAGCACCGATATGCCAATGCCCTGCCATTGCCCTTGCCCCTCCCTTTCAACCCACAACCTTCCCTCTGCCCCAGTCCCCTCATTCCTGACTCACAGAGCCAGGTATGTGGGTGAGGGGTTTGAGGGGATGGCTTCAGAGTGTGGGGTTTGTGGGTGGATTGTGGAGGGACTGTGGGTGTGGTGGGCCATACAAGGGGGGCTTCTCCAGAGGGGTGGGGTCCTCTGCCCCCCACAGGATGCAGCCCCCCACATAGCTCATGGACTGCCCCCCCACAGAGGCCACAGCCCCCCACCACAGGGCTCAGAGCTCCCCTGCCTGACCTCAGCACCTAACGGCCCACAGCCCTGATGGCTGCTTCTGCTGTTGGTAAGCTGTGGGCCATGTTGGGGGACTGAGGCCAGGCAGGGGGGCTATAGCCACTGTGGTGGGGCACCTTAGCCCCTCTGGGGGAGGATGTATCCCCTGCGATGGGTGGGCAGGAGACCACCCCTCTCGAGCTGCCCCTCCATACCCTCACAGTCTCCCCCCTTCTCCCTCCAACCGCCTACTTACCTGGAACAGAACCTGGGTCCAGGTCTCTGCAGCCTGCACCACTGTTTGCCCTGCATAAGCAGGCAGCATACTTCAGCACTAGGGGAAGGTGGCACCATAGAGACACTACACTACCAAAGCATCTCTGTGCAGGACCCGAGCCTCTGGTTACACACACACACACACACACACACACACACAAAGTAACCCAAAATCCACATTTTTGCATGATCAGAATGAAACATCACTACACACACACAAACATATGTGTGTGTGTGTATATATATATATATGTGCGTGTGTATGTATATAGTGATGTTTCATTTTGATCATGCAAAAAAGAGGATTTTGGGTTACCCAATTTTGCGGTTAAAAAAAGTATCTTTTTATCAGAGAAAACCAGGATCCCTGATAATAACATCAGAAATCTACTTGAGGGGTTCTGATGACAATCTACTTGTGCATGTTCAAATGGTCTTTGCTCCCATCAGAAGTTAAGAAAATGCTTTGGATTGCCTAGTAGGGTATTGCTGTAGCCATGACAGTCAAGAAAATATGCAAGAGGCAACGACTTCTGATGTGATTCTTTTCTTATTGGACCAACTGTATAGTTGGGAGAGATGCTAGAGAAGCTTTTTGGGCATGAAACTCTCTTCTTCTGGTGACCTCAAGAAAAGTGTTTTGTGCCTGCAAGTTTGTTTAACATCTCTTCCAACTATACAGTTAGCCCAACAAAAGATGTTATTAAAATCCTTTTTTCTTGAATTACATACCTGCTTATTTTTATTTGAAATGGTTTCAAAAACCACCTTCTCCTTTCTTTCCTGCTGTTCTTTTCCTTCAAGCTGATCTGCTTTTTTAAACCATTACAACTTCTCTGCTTTCAAAATCAAATGAAAAGAATATTTTCTTTTTAGTCACTCAGACTGTAAACTTGAATTTTTGTTCAGTGAGTTGAGCAGCTGACTGTGGTTGGGCTAGAGGAATAAGTACCATTGTTGCTACCTACCTAGGACAAAGCAAGATAGAAGCTAATTCTTGAAAATTATTCCTTTATTGCTTTTGTAGACCTACTCATGCTAAATACTGTGGTTATCATTTTAAATGGAGATTAAGATGAATATATCATTGTGTTTTTTCCTCTCTGTGTCTTTTCTGTAGAAACCACCCACTCAAGTCTGTTTTCAACTCTCCACCTATCCCAAATGCTTGTAACCTTATGTGTAAACAGTACCTTTCTGTTAAGAACAGTCTAAGATGTATTTTTAAATAAAAATTATCTATCTTCCCATGATGCTATGAATTGAATGGCTTGATTATCATTAAAACGCCTAATCATTAAAAAAATTCTGCCAGGAGTTTTCAATAACAGAAATATTTTTACATCCTAATATTTTAGTGGTAGCATTTAAAGAAAGAATGAAAATTATATCCTTCTGTTTAACTATATGAACTGTCTTGCACTGATGTTTTTCTTTTTTAGATCCTTTTTTTGTCGGGCTGTGTGTTTTGTTTTGTTTTTTTCTTCTGGTGCATTCATGGCCCTTTGCAGTATTTACTATATTAAACTTGAATATTTCTGAAAAAAACTTATTTATATTAGTCGTGCTTATTGAAGGCATGTCTACCCTGCTTAATGTGCTCCTGTGTATTGAGCTACCTCAGCTCAGGTTATCTCAGGTTTGGGCAGTGGTGTGACGCTATTAGCACAGTGCTTTGCCTAGGCTAATTAGCTCTGCTGAGAAGCAGGATTTCACTTGGGTTAGGTCTGCACTAAAACTACTTTCCTGCTTTCTGTGAGGTTACCTCGGAGATCTCTGCCTGGCATTGCACTATTTGTATAAAAACACCCTTTGTGTCTTGCTCGTGTTTACTTGAAGCAACACATTTGTAATATTCATGATCACTATATATCAGTTTGTGCTTGAGAATACTCCAGAACAAACTGTTATAAAAAGCAGTCAAAGGTTACAATCATTAGCTGATTCCAGTGTTCTTTGTTTAATTTCCTTCATTACATTCCAAATGCTCTTAGGATCAGAGTCCACTAAGGACTTAAGTGCCTGCAAATTAGACACTGCAAAACCTATATACCTGGCACAAGGGCGGAGTCCAAAACCAAAGTTGGGTACTTAGAGCCCCTTTGTGGCTGCTCTAGGGAAGGTTAGGAACTTTGGAAGGAAGTTGTAAAGAAGTTGAATCAGAAGCTGCCTACGGTAGCCAATAGGAAACACTAAGCAAAAGGATGTGCCTGGGCTTTGAGCCCTATTTAAAGGGGATGATTCTGCCTTAAGTGGACAATATGTTTTCTTAAGACCTCTTTCAGTCCTATTTTTCTATCACTCTTGCTCCCTTTCTAGAACTCCATTGTCTGAACTGGGGATAAAGGGAAGGCACCTCCTTCACTAGGGATTTGGGAGCCCAGCCCTGGGGGCAGCTACCTATAAGTACTCTTTAAAGGTGCAGACAGAAGAGCAGCTCCCAATTGTAACTGTATTCCAGCCCCAGCACTGTATTCAGAATGGGAGGAAAGGGAGATCATTCTGGGGGGTCCCCACCTAGCAGTGAAGGGTGGGATGGGTGGATTGGATTCCCCCACCCAAAGTGTCTCCAATCCACCCACCCTGCTTCTAGTGCTGACTGAAACCCCCCCCCCAGACCAAAATCCCTTCACTCCCTTTCCCACCCCCATTCTGAAAACATTGCCAAGGCTGGGAGGACTGAAGCTAGTCTATTTTGGGACATCTTCTTTGGATCTCTCATGCAATGAGAATGCAGATTTTTGTGGGATTGGGCCCTTTTAAAGTACTGCAGCCATGCATTTCTGTTTGGTCACAGCTATAGACCACTTTCAGAGGCTAGATCAGGTGAAAATTGTCACACCAGTCTGCACCTCTAAAGAGCTGAGACAGGTTCATTCATTTTAAAGTGCAACTGCTTGAGCAGGACTTAATGGCAGAGTGGTGCCTACCTCATAAAATACCTTACTGTGAAGGAAGTGGGAGACCTGGTCTCCTTCATCCTTAGCATACTCAACCCACTTCTCTCACCTTCCAGGAGAGTTCCCTAACCACCAGGATACAGAATAGTGAGGAGACCAACTGTCATTCCTCTTGGAGCTGGGTCACCCCACAGCAGACAATGCCAAGATTCATGAAACTTGAAGGTGAGGAAGCAAGAGACAGCCTGATTATAATCTTGTGGCGAGGGCGCTCAGCTGGGAGGGAGTCTTCTGAATTTTAGTCTCCTTGCTCTTAGGATTGTTTCTGTTATTTATCCAATTACTGTTTAATGTATGCAATAACTCTTGCCTCGTACTATTTGTGCTAATGTTCACTAATGGATGAGATATTGCCATAGTTACTATTATATGAAAAAAAGTGCTATACTGTTTTATAAGTGTCAGAACACCTCAGTCTTCTATATTATCCAAATCACCATCTGGTTACCTCAACTGTTGATGATAAGAGCTAGTCTGCAAAGAAACAACTAAGTTGAATTAATTCACATTTTTACATATTATGGTGCAAATCTGTACGTGGATATTTCTATACTGTGGAACAAAGTTAATCTGTTTCAAAATTGTGAGTTTAATAATAGTGTACAGGGCCTAGCAACTGTACATGATCTAAATAAATGGAGCCTCCAGGAAAACATCTTCCATAGAAATGTCAGCTGTAATCCAATCATTCACACTGAATGTATATTTAGATTCTTAGTGTTATTTCACACTTGAACCTTTTCTGGAGGTAACTTAATTATACATTGAGAAGGCTCAAAAAGGTATATAACAATTTCTTTTTCATGAGAATTTGGGAAGTGACACACACAAGGATGTTTATTTTCCATCTTAAATATTACTTAATTTTCAAACACTTGCCTACAGCCTTACTCTTTTTTAGCAAATATATTTATAGTCATATGTCTAAGAAGTTCAAGAAATCTAGGAAAAAGTCCTCGAGCCACAAATAATACATTCAACAATGTTCCTTATCTTGCAAACTGCTATCCATAGTGGGACCTTTGGTAATAATGGAACGAAGAAGAACTATAAGCTAACATGGTTATGAGGGCAGAGTTAAGGTGTTTGAATGTCTGAATTGTGCATTTCTGTACTTTCAAATGTTCAATTTTACCTCAGAGGTTTTAGCAGTGTGTGTGTATGTGTATGTGTGTGTATGTGACCTACAGCATTCTTTTAATTTGAATCCCAGTTTAGATAGGCTTTTTTATTTCCTGTGAATTAACTAGCTTAAGCCATTGCCTTACAAAAGCATGGTACACTAAAAGTGGGGCTCTTTTGTAGTGTTTACTCTTTTAATTTCTGATTGAAAATACTTGAAACTAAATTTCAGCATGCATAAAAAGGGACACCTTTAATAATCTTCTACAGCAGTGATTCTCAACCAAGGTGCTTTCTTTTTAAGGGCACTGTGTGGCACCACACAGTACTATTAAACGTGCAAATACCTGCACATGATTCAGAGGATAAACCCAGATATTTCAATTAAGATTTCATAGTGTAAAACACATTCTCACCTGCTGTGGTCTTTCTGAGTTCTCTGAAACAGGTGAATTGCTGTATTATATTTCCATACTCACTAAAACAAGTGAAAGCTAAGAGTTAGCATCTTCTGAAGCATCCTTGAGTCTAAGGAGTGGTGCCCTGAGTCTAAAAAGGTTGAGAACCTATTTTACAGTGTTCCACATTACTTATGCACTATTAAAAAAATCCTCGTGATTTAAAAAGTTGGGACTAGGGGAAAAAGACAAAACAGTTAAAATAGCTAAGCCTCTAGCATGGTGGCTTTATTTTAAATGGTTGGTTTTGGTAATCTGAAGGGGAAAAAAGTTGAGATATTAAAGTTGCAAAAGTCATTAGAAGAGATTTTTTTCTCCCCGTAAGCTTGCTTGTAAAATTTGAATTTCCTGTTTCCCTTGCTTGGGACATGTAACATCATCATAAACCTGTCAATGGAAGTCTTTTGAGAATTCTTTTATGATGCAAGATAATGGCAAAATGAATGTCTATGCAAGTTGAGTTGCTGTAAGCAAAACAAATAAAGTGTACTATAAATGATATTGTGTTTGAGACCAACTAACCATAGCAAGGAAATTCTCAGTTAATGTTGCTATAACCTTCCCTAATCAGCTTAACCTTGTAATGATGAAATATTACATTGGACTAATGAAAACAAAATTAGGAGTTGGAACTCCTGAATCCTAAAATTGACTCTGCCATTGATTTTCTGAAGGCTGTAGTTACGTTACTACTTTGTCCATTTTGCACCTAAAAACATACTTTTTAAAAGAAATAAAACACTGTATAAGTTATAAGTATTAACTGATAAATATTTGGACCATTGGTATGCTTTGGACCACTACTCATGTTGGTCTAATGTTGTACAATGATGTATGCTGAGCAAACCTGAGGAAGAAGAGTAAATACTTTGTGCATCACTTACATTTACCTATAGTTCTAACCTATCTTATTTCCATCAGTTTTAAGTTGTTCAGTTAAGAGTCTGGTGATTGATTTTTTTTTCTTCCTCCATGTAATGAATTCTTCTCTTATCTTCAGAGTTGACATTGGAGAAGTTATTGTAAAGAGACTGGTTCTTCAATTCATGTGGAAGTGATACAGGATAACAGGCCAATGAAAAATGTCTGTAAGCACAGGCAAGGTAGCCCAGTCCTTTGCATTTGAATACTACATGTTATGCTTCTTAAGCAATAGCATCTCATATGATTACAGTTACTATGGAGGATCATCTTTATGAAGGGAATGATCATTCCTGAAAGAGGCAGGACCCAACTCATTAATGATTTTGAAGTTGTAATATTAGCTCCAATTTTTGACAGAAGAGAAATGCCATGAATAAAGCATTAGGCTGATGTATTCTAAACACTTTGTGGTGAACAGTGCCCTCTGGGTTTTCTTTTGTAAAAAAAACAAACTATCACATTGCAGTAGTGCATGGAAAGATCTAGAATTTTGAAAAGGGGTGGTACAGGTGGTGTGGTGCATCATCATAACCCCTCCTCCCCCTCAAAACAACACACATTTTTTCTCTAGGTAAAAAGAAACTAGAAGCTTTACTAATATGCTAGTGACTGAGGGCTATTTTATTCAGTTTAACATGGAAGTAAAAAGAGTTTGGAAAATAGAGCACTCTCTCTGTTGACAAAGATGTCTGTCTACAGCACTTTTGTACTTACCACTCTATTGTTTGGCAGCAAAACATGGACTTCTTATGCCAAGAAAGAAAGGAAACTGGACAGTTTCCATCTTTAGTGTCTGTCATATCCTGGGCACAACATGGTGTGGCAAAATCTCCAACTTAGCTGTTCTGGAATGGGCCAAGATGCCTAGTAGGTTCATGCTCCTGAGACAGAGACACCTCCATTGGTTAGGACACATGAACCATATAAATGATGGCTGAATCCCCAAGGACATACCCTATGGTGAGCTGGCCACTGGCAAATGTCAACTTGGAAAGCCCAAACTCCATTTTGTTGATGTCTGCAAGAAAAAACTTCATGAGCTGCACACTGATGGCCAATGCTGGGAATCAATTGCTTTGGACTGCTGTGCGTGGAAAGCTGCCATGAAACAGGGCAATGTTGATTTAAGATGGAGAGAATAAATGATGAGCTAGAGAAGAGGCATCAGAGGCAGGCAAGAAAAAATGGTACTCGGCATGCCAGTGCAAGCTCAACTGAATTCGTATGCACAACTTGCTGGAGGGTCTGCCTGTTGGACATTAGACTCCTTAGCCACTCAAGAAGCTGTGATGGTACCCAGTTACTTATCACAGGTGCAATCTCCATAGTCTCCCGTGACCGATGGTTGCCAATGATGATGATGATGGAAGTAAAGCAAATACAACTTTATTGGAATGTACGTTCATTTGCTATATCATACAGAATGTATAACAATGCAACACATTAGGCAAAAAATAATCCAGACATTTTTTTCCTTCAGTCCTCTTGTCATTAGAATTAAATATACATCTCTTTCATATATATAAATCAAAATCTAGGAAAGGTCTGATCCTTCTTGTTTATAGTTTAACTTTTCAAGAAGCTTCTGGCAGGAATAAATAGGTAGACCAATTAGGATAGGCACTGCCCAGATAATCTTTACATTTTTAAAGGTTAAAGCACAACAAATTTACAATCAACAGCAAGTCTCCTAACTGCTGTGCTCCTTGATTCTAGGATCATAGGATTGGAAGGAGTCTCCTTTGCCTTTGAGTCCAGGCCTCTGAGTTCTCAAGCAACTGCTAATGAGCTACCAGTCTATCTCACTGTTCTTTTGGATGGCTCAAGTATCCATATGTGTTTTCTTTACTGACCTGAATCAAACTTGTATATCTCTTTGACACCATTTTTGAACCATACTTGATCACCTGTCTTATTGGTAGTTTCCCCTCTCTCAAGAATCTGCCATCTGTAGACAAACATGGCTAAGCTGACTCAGAAAGTTTTTGTCTTGCCATGGTCCCATGCTGCTACCACCTCCATTGCTTCCCAGGAAAAGTAATGATTGACCACTATTCCTTGCCTCTCAGGGATGTGACCCAATCTGGCCAAACCACAGATTGAGGCATTCAGTTAATCAGAGATTTTCAGAGGAACAATTTCCTAATATGATCAAGTAGAATAAATAAAAGTATAGACAGATTGCTATACTTTGCATAAACACAGAAGTCTGGGGAGGAGGGGGTAGTCCCCCAGTGGCCATCCAGTGACTGGGGGAGGGGTCCCCCAGTGGCCAGCTGGCATGCCAGCTGCAGGAGTGCCGGAACTTCCACAGCTGGCACTTCTGCCACTGATATCTTGCTGGCAGAGCCCATTTCAGGGGGGCACTGATGCTCTATGTGCCCCCCTATCAGCTGGGGATCTTGCTATAGGGGGGGGCATGTGCCCCCCTGTGTTCCCCCTTGTGCTGCTTTTGAACACAGATAGCAAAGAATCTTTATATTTTGAAGTGGATTGAGTGAGCGATAATGGCAATAAAGTATTCAGAAGTAATCAAGACTGTAGAGGCTATAGAGATGAAATTGACAGTCACTTTCATTCTTTGCAGGACCAGACATCTAGTACTGATACACCATGAGAGGGTCCCAAGGCAGCTGAATGGAAGACGGTCATGTCCAGAGCCATACAGTGTGTGGCTGTGACTGCTTCCCCAACACAGCTGGGGAACAGATGCAAAGCCCTGGCAGCACTAAAGAATGATACAGCAGAGGAAGTCACAGGGGAGGACACATCCCCAACAACCATGCAGACTGAATAACAACCGGGCAGCCAGAGAAGATGCTTGGTCATTGTAGTGGGCAACTTCCCCTTGAGAGGCACGAAGGGGCTCGATCATTGTAGTGAGATCTGTATTTGTCAACCGGATCCCACAGCGCAGGAGGTTTGCTGCCTGCCCAGTGCCAGGATCCAAGACATCACTGTGAGGATTTCTGACCTCATCTGGCCCTCTGATTACTATCCCATGGTCTTCATCCTTGTGGGCACAAATGATGCAGCCAGGAGTAGTCCGGACTACATCATAAGTGACTACAAGGCTCTGGAGGCCAGGCTTAGGAAGTTGTGGGAACAGGTGGTCTTCTCACTGATCCTCCTAGTCAGTGGTCACCGTCAACACCAAGACACCTGCATCAGAGAAGTCAATCTGCAGTTCCAGAGTTGGTGCCATTGTGTGGGTTTTGGCTTTTACAACCACGATCTGCACTTCCATGAGAGAGGTATCCTGTGCTGAGATGGTCTTCATCTTTCTTCTAATGGTAAGAGTCTATTCTCTTACAGTTTGGCTTTAAACTATGTTCATCAAGGGATGAGAATACAGTGGACGATGAGAACCTAGGTTAAGAGAACCATGAGCCACTTGATGGATCAGGCCAGGTAAGCACTAAGGGGCCTGATAGACATCAGGACAAGGGGTGCCAAGGGCACCCATTGCAGGGCTTAAATGTCTCTACACTAATGCTCGAAGCATAGGGAACAAGCAGGAGGAACTTGCACTCCTGCCTGAAGGCAAAAACTTCAACTTGGTTGGGCTAGTGGGACCCTACTCATGGGAAACCTAGTGGGACCCTACTCATGACTAGGCGGTAGGCATTGAAGGTTATAGGTTACACAGGTAGGATAGAGTGGGGGAAAAAGGTGTGGGGGATGTTGCTTTCTATGTTAAGAAGCAATATACATCTATAAACAAGATGGGATCAAAGGAGGTCCAAACTGAGATACTGTGGGTTAGGATACAAGGGGGTAAAGAGGAAAGGGACTTGGTAGTGAGGGTCTACTATAGACTACCACAACAGGAGGATGAGCTTGACCTGGAATTCTCTGGGCAGCTCTCAGAGGTTGCATGTTCAAGAGATATGGTTTTTCATGGGTGACCTAAACAACCTTGACATCTGCTGGGAGGATCACTCAGCTAGAACTAATCACTCACATAGGTTCTTAACATGCATACAAAACTTCCACCTGATGCAGGAGGTATACTATCCCACTAGGAGAAATGCCTTGCTGGACTTGGTACTGGCTATGTGGGATGATCTGATGGGGGATCTATAGGTACAAGGCAACCTAGGGGACCGTGACCACCAATTGATTGAATTCATTATCCAGCAAAGGGTGGGAAAAATAACCAGCAGGGCTGAAGTGTTAGACTTCAGAAAGGCTGACTTCAGTGTGTTTAGGAAATTAGTTTGTGTGGCATTAAAGCTCAAGAACATTGACAAAATGGGGATCCAGGAAGAGTGGTCCTTCCTCAAGGAACTGATCCTTTGGGCACAGAAGGAGGCAGTTCCATTACATAGAAAAGGGGGCCAGGAGTCAAGAAACCCCCCTGGCTAAACAAGGAAATTCAGGAAAGCCTAAGGACAAAACAAGAGGCTTACAGGCTGTGGAAGCATAGGATAGCTACCAAGGAGGAATATACCTCCTTGGCTCGTACTTGCAGGGGATCAGTTAGGAAGGCCAAAACAGCATTAGGACTTGGCTAGCAACAAAAAATAAGGACAACAAAAAGTCCTTCTTCAGGTATATAGGGAGCAAAAAGAAGGTGCAGGCCACCATAGGACCCCTACAGGATAGACAAAGGGAGTTGGTGACAGATAGGAGAGACAAAGTAGAGCCCTTCAATGAGTTCTTTGCCTCTTTATTCTTGAACACTGATCTTGATAAATCTCCCAAATGCATTACTGACAGAAGCAGGAGAAACACCAGCTAACCAGCTGTCAGCACCAACCTAGTTAAGAGACTTGGAGGGACTGGGTGTGTTTAGATCAGTGGGACTGGATGAGCTCCATCCAGGGGTACCAAAAAAATTAGCCAGTGTCATAGCAGAGTATTGGAATGTCTGTCTGAGCACTCATGGTGCTCAGATGAAGTCCCAAACGACTGGAAAAGGCCTGATGTGGTCCCTCTTTTCAAGACGAGGAGGAAGGAGGATCTAGGTCACTATAGGCCAGTTAATCTCATCTCTGTCCTCTGTTCAATGGCTGGGGAATTGGCTCCGAGGTCAGACCCAGAGTGTGGTAGTTGATGAAAGTCAATCATTCTGGTGTGCTGTGACCAGTGGGGTCCCCCAGTGTTCTGTCCTCGGGCCTATACTCTTTAACATCTTCATTAATGATGTAGACATTGATATCAGAAGTGGACTGGCCAAGTTCACCAATGACACCAAACTTTGGGATAAAGAGTCCACACTCAAGGAGAGGATGGTGATCCAGGCCGTCCTTGACAGGCTCAGAAAATGGACATCCATAGATGCTTCTCAAGCAAATCCCAGGATATCATCTTCCCATTGTACTCAGCCTTGGTAAGGCTGCAGCTGGAGTGCTACATCCAATTCTGGGCTCCACAATTTAAAAAGGATGTGGAGAGGCTTGAGGAAGCCCAGAGGAGAGCCATGCACATGATCAGAGGGCAGGAAAGCAGGTCTTATGATGAGAGGCTGAGAGAAATGGGACTTTTCAGCCTGGAAAAGCAGAGGCTCAGGGGGGACCTGGTGGCTGTCTATAAATATATAAGAGGTGTCATCAGGATCTGGGAGAATGCCTGTTCACCAGAGCGCCCAAAGGGATGATAAGTTCAAATGGTCACAAACTCCTTCAAGACCATTTCAGGTTCAACATAAGGAAGAACTTCTTTACTGTCTGAACCCCCAAAGCCTGGAACAGACTGCTGCCAGAGGTGGTGCAAACACCTACTCTGGACTCCTTTAAAAGCCATTTGGATGTTTATTTTGCTGTGATCCTTTGACCCCAGCTGACTCCCTGTTCCTAGGGCAGGGGGCTGGACTTGATGATCTTCTGAGGTCCCTTCCAGCCCTAATGTCTGTGAAAATCTTCAAAAAAATTATTGAGGCTCATGTTTGTAGGAGTCCAGTGGGTAACATTATGCTGAAGTGCAACCAGCATGGGTTCATAGTGGGCTAATCTTGCCTGACTAACCTTGTTTCTTTCTATGACCAGGTCACTAAGAGCTTAGATGCTGGAGTCAAGGTTGATGTCATCTATTTGGACTTTAAGAAGGCCTTCAACATGGTATCCCATCTGATTCATATAAAAAATTTAAATGGCTATGCCATAGATGACTACATAGCATAGTCATGTGGGTGGCAAATTGGCCTAAGGGTTATACCCACAGAGTGGTGGTGGATGGGTCGGTATCAACCTCAAAAGATGTGTGCAGTGGGATCCCCCAAGATTCGGTCCTTGGGCTTGTAATGTTCAAAATCTTCATCAGCAATCTGGATGAGGGCGTGAAAAGCTCTCTGTCCAAATTCACAGAAGACACCAAACTATGGTGCAAAGCAAACACACTGATGGGAAGAAATCAAATCCAGACAGACCTGGACAGGTTAGAGAAGTGGGCAGAGAACAATAGGATGCAGTTCAACAAAATCAAGTGCAAGGTGCTGCACCTAGGGAGAAGGAATCACCAGCACACTTATAGGCTGGGAGATGACCTCAGCAACACAGCAGCGGAAAGAGATCTCAGAGTCATTGTTGACTCCAAGATGAACATGAGTCATCAATGTGACAATGTAATTAGCAGAGCTAACCACACTTTGTCATGAATTAGTAGGTGCTATCGTGAACAGGTCCAAGGAGGTGATGCTTCCACTCTATGTGGCACTGGTCAGGCCACAGCTAGAATAATACATGCAATTCTGGGCACCAAAATTCAAAAAGGATGTGGACAACCTTGAGAGGGTCCAGACAAGGGCCACTCATATGGTTAGAGGCCTGTAGGGAAGGCCTTATGAGGAAAGGCTGAGGGACCTGGACCTTTTCTGCCTCTATAAGAGGAGTCTGAGGGAGGATCTTGTGGCAGTATACAAATTCACGGGGTGGGTGGGAGGGGCAGCAGGGAATACATGCTCTTTTTATCAGAGCACCCCTTGGAATAACCAGAAACAACAGCCACAAGCTGATGGAGAGTAGATTTAGTTTGGATATCAGAAAGATTTTCTTCATGGTTAGGGTTGCCAGAATCTGGAACAGGCTTCCAAGGGAGGTGGTGCTATTCCCTACCTTGGGGGTCTTCAAGAGGAGAATGGACAAGCACCTGGCTGGGGTCACATGATCCCAGCACTTTTTCCTGTCACTAGCAGGGGTCAGATTCAATGATCCTTTGAGATCCCTTCTGACCCCTCTTCTGTGGGGAGAAGTGGACATGCTGGAGAGCAGGGAACAACTACAAGCAGACCTGGACAGGTTGGACCTATGGGCGGAAAACAACAAAATGCTATTCAACAAGGAGAAATGCAAAGTGCTGCACCTAGGGAGGAAAAATGTCCAGCATACCTACTGCCTAGGAAATGACCTGCTTGGAGGCACAGAAGCAGAAAGGGAACTTGGAGTCCTCATGGACTCCAAGATGAACATGAGTCAGCAGTGTGACGAAGTTATCAGAAAAGCTAATGGCACTTTATCGTGCATCAACAAATGCATGATGAACAGAACCAAGGAGGTGATACTTCCCCTCTATCAGGCGCTGGTCAGACCACAGTTGGAATACTGCGTTAAGTTTTGGGCATCGCACTTCAAGAGGGATGTGGATAACCTGGACAGGGTCCAGAGAAGGGCCACTCATATGGTTAAGGGCTTGTAGGCCAAGCCCTATGAGGAGAGACTGGGGCACCTGGACCTCTTCAGCCTCCTCAAGAGAAGGTTGAGAGGTGACCTTGTGGCTGCCTATAAGTTCATCATGGGGGCACAGAAGGGAACTGGTGAG
>JAGPOW010003316.1:68861976-68879133 GCA_030014935.1 Caiman crocodilus
GGACCTCTTCAGCCTCCTCAAGAGAAGGTTGAGAGGTGACCTTGTGGCTGCCTATAAGTTCATCATGGGGGCACAGAAGGGAACTGGTGAGGCTTTACTCACCAAGGTGTCCCTGGGGGTTATGGCCAAGAAATAATGGCCACAAGCTAGCAGAGAGCAGATTTAGACTAGACATTTGGAATAACTTCTTCACAGTTAGAGTGGCCAAAGTCTGGAATGGACTTCCAAGGGAGGTGGTGTTCTTCCCAACCCTGGGGGTCTTCAAGAGGAGGCTAGATAGACATCTAGTTGGGGTCATCTAGACCCAGCACTCTTTCCTGCCTATGCTCAATGACTCAATGATCTACTGAGGTCCCTTCCGACCCTAACATCTATGAATCTATGACCCTAGCATCTATGAATCTATGTAATATGTAGACAGTAGAAGGGAAGATGATATCATGGATTTGTGTATACAGTTTTTCTCAGGAGAATCTGTCCTCTTTTATATTCATTTTGATTTTTACGGCCAACTTTACTTAATGCAAGTGTGCAACTTGTTTGGGTATGGGGAAAGCCAGGTGATGGTGTTATCTGTCTGAAGAGGAGGAATGGTCAATTTGAGAATGAAGTGACATCTCACAATCTTACCTCGGGGTTCAAAAGTTGTATAGACTGTGTGAGTGGCTTCCTTTTGGATTGCTTCAGAAGGTACAGGAATGTTTGTCTATCACTAACTCTATGAACAGCCTAAAAAGATTGCTTGATCCACTACTACAAAACCTATTGATCTCTTAATCAACAGACTGTGGCCAACTGCTTAGTAAATTAAGCCATGCAAACAGTTGTCCCTCTGATGTTTTTCCACTAGATTACAGATTGTGTTTAGTTGGAAAAAAATTCCTAGGATGGTATACCCTACTAGTCTTATGAGAGTCTTAAGAATGAATAATTTTGTGTTGCAATATAGAGTATACTTTGAGGAGTGATAGAAGTAGTTAATTGGAATTTTCTTGTGTGTGTGTTTCTAATATCTGATTTTGTTATATTGCTATTCTTTTCTATTGTATTGTAGATTTTAGAGATTATTGGCTCTTTGAAAGAATTTACCGTTTAGGAAAGATTCAGGAGCATTTAGAGGCAGGGGAAAGGGGCATTTGGCAAAAAGAAGAGGAGCAAAAGATAGTAGAAGGAAGTCTATCAGGGACCCTTAGAATATGGCAGAAAAATGGAAAAGTGATAAAGAAAATGGTTGGGTGCCTATATATACGGTCTGGTTTAAATCGTGGCCCCAGATCACTAATATCATGGTCTGATCATAGTTGGGGCTGTTATTTTTGTGCCTAGATTTTGGCACCCTCCCCTCCCCCCATTCCCCTGATTGGCTGTTGGGGCAGGCTTAGAGCTAAGTTTAATTGCACCAGCAGAGGCCCTGCTCCCCAAACCTATGATTGCTGTCCACCCCCTCACTTACCCTGGTGCTGGGTAGGGGAGGGGCTGTTCACTCCTCTGCACATGTGTTCTCTCCTTCCGCCCCCAACCCCTGCTGCCCCAGTTTTGCCTCCTGAAGGAGTAAACAGACCCTTGCCTACCCAGTGCCAGGGTCATCTGCCAAGGCAGCTCCCAGGTGCCCCCAACCCCCATGCCCAGTTTTCCTGCCTGGAGGGGCAAACATCCCCTCTCCTACCCATCCCCAAGCTCTCTCCTCCTCCTGTCCATTTTGCAACTCCTTCCCCACTTCCCTGGGCTGCTAGGCTTTTGCTGCTGGCTGGGTAATGCTTTCCTGCCTTCAGCAGCCATCTTGTTGCAATGAAATGCCAGTTCCCCAGCAAGTGACCATATCATAGCATTTCATTGCAAGTCACATTTTTTGGTGAAAATCACTTACTTCTGTGATTTTCATGAAACATGTGAAATCACAACTTAAACCAGGCCCTACCTATATTTGCACTTCTTCGGGTTCTATTTAAAATTTAGAGCCTATTTAGATTAATTGAGTCTGCTCTGCATTCTAATTACGGTACTGCAGCATCACATGTATTAAGCCTACGTGCATTTTAAAATGGCTGCAGGGTGCTTTATCTAAACCTCAAATGAGGCATTTTAATCAAAGCAGCTGTCTGGGAACCACTCAAATTAAAATGTCCTCCTCCATCTCTGAGCATGTGTAAAGGCTTTCAAGATTAGAATGAAAAAGGATAAAGAACGGTTGTTATGAATGGCAGAGCAGAGAGCTTGATAGGGAAGAAGGAAAAGGGATAGTTAAGAAAGATAAGAAGAAAAATCCACATAAACTCAGTGAGCAGACGTGAAATGTGACTTATTTAGAGAGGCACGAAACATGCACATCGATTCATGGGGTAATGTTTGAAGTATATACTGAACTCTGTCCTCACACAGAGATTGTAGCCAAGCTCTTGGAGTCTCCTGGGTTCAGTTAGGTTTTAAATGCATATTTACCATTAGTTTTGCATTGGCTTTCTGTGGACAAGTGATTTCCCTCACCTTGCTGGTTCCCACAAACTGAAGTGGGATAAAATTTATTCTCTACTTGGAATTTGGTTCCAAAGAGAAACTCACAATGAAATAAGAAATTAAGACCAAACTTCTTAAGTTGATGTTCACAATATTTATCTTTGAAAGATTGCTCATCCTATGCTTTAGAGCAGTGGTTTTCAACATATGATCCATGGACTTCTGGGGGTCCTCAGACTATGTCTAAGGGGTCCACAAAAGATGACTATGATTGATCAAAAGTATGTGAATACCCATACTAACAATTCAGAGGGGTCCAAACCTCCATTCAAAATTTCCAAAGGGGTCCACACCTCCATTTGAAGGTTTTTAGGGGTCTGCAAATGGAAAAGGTTGAAAACCACTGCTATAGAAGGACAGTGAATGATGCTCTATTCTTTTTATCTGGGGGTGCATCTACATGTGCTTTACTGTGGATTGACTAATTAGCTCCTCAGTGGCCTCATGTACACGAGACACTGACTGCGCAGTAGCTCATGACTAGTGCAGTAGTGTTGATAGGGAAAACCAGGCATTACTGCCATGCAGTAGTGTTGCATGGCAGAAAGCATGACACAATACTACTGTGCAGTAATCTTGGGCTACTGCACAGTCAGCATCATAAAAAAGCTGTTTAGTCACAGTTCAGCTACTAAATGACTGCACAGTAACAACTATTCATTCAGCGTCTCATGTAGAAGTGGTCAGTAAGGTGTCACCATCTACACCAACAGTTTACGGTGCAGTAAGCTAATTATTTCCATTGTAAGATAGTACTGTCAGAAACAGTACTATCTTATGGTGGAGTAATTAACTGCTTTGAAACACGTGTAGATGGTGACTGGACAGGGGCCAGACTCCTGGCTCGTCACACAGCTCTGCAGGTTTTGTACCTTGTGCCCCAGCCAGCCCCTGCATTGCCTGATGCTGCCACTTGGAGCCCGGGGCTGACCCCCCTTCCCCCCCAATATCTCCTGCCAGCCTGGGCCTATTTTACCTTGGCTCAAATTGTTGCTGTCCTGGGCGCACATGTAGACACTGTGCCTAGGAGCAGTTTACTCTGGCTCAAACACCTCCAGAGTTTATTGCTTCACCTTAATTTCTCATGTAGATGCATCCTGGATGATATAATGAATCACTTGCAATACAGCAAGGAAAAAACTTTAATGTTTTCCAGAAAGATTCTGACTTACTTTTAAGGTTTTCAACCTCATACTGCCAGCTAGGGCAGCAACATTTAGACAATTTATGGTAATAAACACTCTTTACTAAAATTAATGGTTATAGTTAGTACACAGTATGCTTGCTCATCTCCGGGAAGGGTTTGAAATTAGTCCAGAGCTCAAGTTTGAAACTCTTTTGGGGAAAAGAGAATAGTGGTTAGTAATTGAAGTGGGTTTGTGTTTCTTAGAAAAGAAAATGATAAATTTGTTGGCTTATGTTGAATTCCTAGCCTACATAGTCATTTTCTGTCCAAGTACTTTTCTTTTAAACATGTAATGCATATAAATTTGTTTTCTACCAATACTGGGAGATTATAGGTCAGGATAGGCCTGCATTGTACTGGGTACTATACAAATACATGGTCAAGAAAAGGTCCTGGCCATAAAAAGTGTGCAAAAGGAACATCTGAAATGTTTGCTAATTGGGATCTAATATACTAGTTCAGAGACGCTAATTCGTTAGTTAGGGGCTGCATCGACACAGGATGCTGACTGCGCAGTAGCTCCTAACTTCTGCACAGTAGCAGAAAGCATGAAGTTATCCTACTACACAGTAGTCTTGGGTTACTGTGCAGTCAGCATCATGAAAAGGCCATTCAGTGACAGTACTGTGAAGTAACTCTGATTATTGTACAGTCATTTAGTACTTGTTTATACAAAGGGAGCTGCAGGAGCAGTTTTTGTTTACCAAAGAACTGCAACTTTATATCCAATCCTAGGGTAATTATGACAAAGATTCTCCAGCTCAAAAGGAAAGGAAAAAAACCTGCCTACAATCTCCTAATCAGCATGGGTAGCTCATATGTTGCATTATTTATAATAGCAGGAAATACCTAATTCACGTAGCAAAAAAAACCAAACAAAAAACAATTCTGTGAAAAGCTGCATAACTTCGAGTCACTTGTCATGCAAATATCAGCTTTCCTTCTGTGAAGATTTCCAAATTGGGTCATGACATCATTTATTTGGTGCAATGCAAAGTTTTTATTTTCCTTTAGTTGAATTCATGCGTCACAGTTGATGTTGACTGAGTATAGACCTATGGTAAGATGTATTTTGTTTGGGTGGGATGTATACTAAGTATGCTTCTATTTTATGGTAGTGTTGGTAAATACCATGAAGAATGTCCATTGGTTTTATGGTCACTCAGAAAAAATACCCATTTTCCTGAACATTCCCTTTACCAGATGTGAAGGCTGGAAGTTTTATCTCCGTACCACCAAGAGATTACCCATATGTGCATGGAATCCTCAGAAAATCAGCTAAACCAGTTTCCAGCTGTTTACTTCCACAGAAGAACCAGAAAATGAAGCCCTGGGAGTGCTGGTATTGATTAAAGTGGAAGCTGGACCAAGTATTTAATTTATTTTCACTCCAAATTATTTTCACTGGACTATCAACTTCTTGCTGGTTGAATACTAATTTCCCTTGTATTCCTTTGGTTAATAGTGGACAAAAACTGCAGCTGTGCTGGGCCTAGAGAGCATTTGCTTTATTTTGTCTAAAATCTTCTTAGTTAGGGTTTGGCATGAACATACATAGGAAGCCTAGAGTTTGGATAAGGAACACATAACTGAATACTTTGTATTCATCACAAGCTGATTAATCACAATCACAATTAAATATGCACTGACATTTTTAATGAATTGAACCTAATCCATTCTCTACAGGCTTACTCTACAGAGAATGTAAATATTGCTTTAAGGAGACTAAAACTTTTCTCCTTTCCTTTTATTGGCAAAAGTGAATTGTTCTTGAGATGCCTTAAAGGAGTCTTCCCCCAAAAAACTGTTGTCCAGATTCTCACTATCTTATATTTACACAGATTTATGCTGCTCTAGCCAAGTAAAAGGACTGTAAAGTGAATGTAAACATAATTTATGACAAATGTAGGGCTCTTTTTTGCTTCCAAAATAATGTAAAGTGGTTTCAGTATAAATGAAATTCAGACTGTATGGCTAAGTACAGACAGTCAAAAAGTCTGAGGCAGAATCGATCCAATCAATGGATTAAAATTGATCTCTAAAGCTGTGTTGATTGGACTATGAATGAACAGAACTTGCATTCATTCTTTTGTGGGCCAAGGCAAGCAGATGCCTGCACTAGCCAAGGCCAGAAGGTGGGGGATACTCCTGCATGCCTCCAAGCTCTACCGGGTAGTGAATGCCCCAGTGCTGCACTTTCACCAGGCCCCTGTCTCCCAGTCACTTGGGGACAGATGCGAGGGGAGGGGTGGAAAATAGACCCCCCCTGCCCTGGTTTGCCCCAGCTTGGGTCTGCACAGTGGGTGGGGGCTTCCCCCCCACAACCCAGTTCTGCACGTCAGTGAACAGCTCAGCCCCAGTCCTGACCCCTAGCCAGCCCCTCACCTCTCAGCAGGTGGTGGGGGTCTGGAGAGGAATCAGGGGTGGGGCGTTTGCTGTCTGGCAGAGCTGAGCTGTGGGGGGGACCTCTCCTCGGGCTTCCCTCCCCCCCACCTCCAATTCAGACCTCAGTTCTGGAGTTGGGGCTACAGCAGGGTTCTGTCCTCTCCCTTGCTCACCCCCCTACACTGGTGGCCTGGTTGGAGAGCAGCAGCTTTGCTGCCTCAGGTCTGTGATGGCCCAGGGATGGGGCTATTTGATCTGATATTACATCCATTCAGGTCTGTCTTAAACAGGATTCCATCATTCTGAAACTGGGCTATGTTCTGAACTTCTGCACTGAACTTCTGTTCTGTTACAGGTTTAGATTAGTTTTCAATCACTTATACTGGTTTATGTGTAATTTCTGTCCCTAGCCTATATGTTTATGTGAGTTACACATCTACAAAATATCCATAATATTGAACGTAACAGTTTAATTTCTTTGCCTGATTAGAATTGCTTGAAAACATCTAGTAATTGACACCAGTTCATTTCCATAGTGTCTTTTTCATGGTAGATTGGAAATGCAACACAATGCACCACCTGAGATGCTTACATTTATGACAGGTGCATCTTTCCTAGCTAGCCCCTGCATGACACCATTTGATTCTTACAAATGCAGCTGGAGGTACATTTTTCTGGTGCTAAAAATAGAGGGAAATAGAAATGGATGTGTTAGAATCCATGTTTGATGGAATTTGAACAATTAGGTGTTCAGGCAACCTTGACTATGGCATTTCATAACTCTCAAGCTTTTCACTTTGCAACCTAAATAACATTTTTTTATCATAAGACATTCCAAATTACAAAAAAAAATGTAAATAAGAAGATAAAAACAAGACAATTTAAAAACTGTACATTCCAGAATCTATCATACAGCAATAGCAGTTTAGCACCATATTTATCATACACAATTATGTATTATCATATAATATTATTGGGTATTACATATATAATACACGTATTATCATAGCATTATCATGCACAGTATTTATCATACACATTTAGCAGCTTAATGCAACATTTGAACCCTAAACTTTCATTGCAATGTCATATTTCTACTACTGGAATAACAGGAACTTCATTAGCAACAGATGGAGAAGACTATTTTGCCTGGGTTGAATACACTGGTTGAGATTCATGCTGGGTCAGTGGGGTCTGGTGCAGGGATGTTAATCCTATCTTCTCTCACAAAGAAATGGAAGAGCTCCTGGAACTCTGTACTGATCTGGGTGTGGTGGTGGTCAGTCTAGAACAGTTCTGCATGCGCACCCTTCACTTTGGCTATGTTGTACATGTGCAGTGATCCCTGAACTCGCTGCTTAGGCAGCCTGGGCTCCTGCCACAGCACCATGTGAGCAGTGAGCTCTGAGCTCACCAGCTGACCAGGTGGGTCTAGCTAGAGCACTTGCTCTCAGGTGAATGCTGCTGTTCTCCATTCCTGTTGTCCACTCCTCGCTGAATTCAGGAGGGAACAAGTGGATGTGGCAGAGCCCTCAACCTTGGCTCTGGAGCTATATGAAAGCAGGAGCTCTGGCCAGACTCTGTGTTGACAACTTGCCTGCTTCACAGCAAAGGAGGATATGAACACATCACCGCAATCTCTCTGGATCCACCTTAACCCCTCACTACAACTGTTCTAGTAGCTTACAGGGGCTCCTAATACAGGGAGTACTGTTCTGCTCCAAGAGAGGTATGGGCCTGGAAGTCTAGAATATTCCTGTTATTTTGGTCTCAGATTGCTCTAAGAACAAGATAATACTGATCTTTAAATGTTTATATCTCATAGAAACCTGAACATAAGGTCCTGGGACAAAGAGCAGGCATTTCCATAGCTCAATACCTTTTCCATGCTATAAAAAAGGGGTACTGGAACTTCACAAGCAAATGTTGCCTGAATCTTTTAGAATGTAAATATTTGGTTAATAAAACATTCTGACAGTTTTTGTAACCCATATAATATTCACGTGCATATTTAATATAGCATCACGACTGCCATCTGTGTGCATTGTGAATTGCAGCTATCTGTATTGAAGGCCTTTAGATGAGGCCCAGATTTCCGTCCTCACTTTGTCACAGGGATGAACCTGCAATAGATAGAATTTTTCCTTCTGACACACAAGAGACTGGGAATCTAACAGCCATTTTGTAAGAAGGCAGGCACAAACAAATCCATGAACACAGCACAGCTGGGAAGCAGTTTATATTCTCATCTGGAACGAGGAAGAAGTTGTAATCATCCCTAATCAAACTCTGCTGTTTGTATGGAATGACCTTCCCAATGACCTTCTCAACCATTTCAATCTCTCTCTCCCTCTCTTCTCAAGACTGTATAAAATTTCTATAGCTCCTCTAAGGCTGACTCTTAATCAGAGAGAAATATATGTGGCCACTGCTTTAACTGAATGACATTGTCAAAATGGATTTATTGATTTGTTTACTAAACCGAACTTATAATTGGATGAACCAAGTTTACCCCAGGCAATGAACATGGTTGATGCAGACCTCTCAGAGCTGGCTTCTTCTGTTACCTTTTAAAAAAAATGGCCTGCTAATAAAATGGGATTTGTAACTAACAGAGGCTACAATGGGAAACTGGGAGGCATATTTTCATGTCAGTTCTAGAAACAGAAGCCTGGCATTTCTAAAGCTGAAAAGACAATTGTAGTTGTTCTATCTTAAGTTTTTAAATATTTTTATATGTTTGTATGTACATCCAGGACCAAGAATATGTAGATCAGTAAGGGACAGTGAAAAATACTGAGTTCCTTGTGAAATCTACCTATCCTTTGTTTTTCCTCTTATTTGCCTTCATCCTCTGTTTCTTTTCTTCCTTCTTCTTTCTCTCGTTCAATTTTTGCCTTTTACTAAAAACAAATCAGTTGTATCCTTTTACATGCTGGATGAGATCCTGTGTTGTACCTCTATTGAGGCATAGAAAAGAACTTGCTGCCAGTGATAGTCTCTTTCTATACATGTGCTCCCAGACAGGTACTCTGATTAAAATGCCGCAGTGTCACATTTATTAAACATTCTGCATTTCAAAATGGCCACAGGGGTACTTTAACTAAAGCTTATTTGATGAGTTTTAGTTAAAGCACCCCTGTGGTTATTTTGAAACGTAGGACACAATACATGTGATGGTGAGGCACACTGGAGCAATCTAATGAGATGAGTTGAGTCTGCTCCAATGCATTGTAATTAGAATGTGTTGGAGCACCCAAAGGTCATCATGTTAGTCACCATATACACGTTAGTACATGTTAATCACCATTTACCCTTCCCATCTGAACATGCCATAGATTGCCTTTAGAACAAGTTAGCTTGTCTGGTTTATGGGCTGTTATCCTACACTACAAATCTCCACAGTGCTGTGTGTTAAACTTCAGGCCAAATATTCTCCCGAGGTTTGGATCCTCAGAAGGCAGCTTCCAACTGCCTCCTCTGTGTTGCAGGGGCTGGAAGGAAGAATCATTTCTTTGCCAGTCCAGGGATTTTTATATTTCTTTGGTCTATTGACTTAGAAAAAAAAAGGGATTGGATTGGGAATTAAACTTTCACCCTATGTACTATATCTGAGACAGGTCTTTTTCAGAAATATGCTTAAAAACATAATTGTCATATATTGAATGCTTTATTTCAAACAGTTTGAGATTTGTATTGTAATTTTCTGTCATAAAGCCTTCCTTGTCTCACTAAAATCTTTTTGAAACAATCACCCTTTAGACTAAGGCTTTTAGGATTTGTATCTTCTCCAATATTTTATATATTTTTAAAATGTGATAGGAAAATGATTTAGTGACTTCAGAGAATTCATGAAGGAATGCTTTCCAACCTTTCTAAAGACATTCTTGCACCTTTTCTTAAAAAGCACCACAGCCAAAACCAAAGAAGTTGGAAAGGTGAAAATTGGCATTGCAAGAGCCCTTACTGAGAAGAAATACATTCCAAAGGAAATTGATTTTCATGTCACCAACTTACGTATGTTTTGAAAATTAGATACTGAGCCACAGGGTTCGTACTTGATTTATTTATGTCTTTACTTTTTGTTAAGCTTGTTAAATTAGATTTGCAGTGAACTAGCAAGTTACCTTTGGCCTGGACTAAAAAAAGTGTTTTTGAAGATGTAGTGTGGTACATCTTGATGTATGAGTTAAAATTCAAACAACCTTGAAAAACTGCTGGTGGGGAGTAACTAGGGAGTCTTTACCTTTCCAATCTGGAAATACTGCTGATAACCTATGACATAGGTGCCCAGTCAAAATGCCTTAAATTCACAGAGTTTAAAGTGAGAAGGAACACTGATCAATCTGTCCTTCTGTATATAATTGTTCATTACATTTCACCTACTTACCCTGTATTGAGCTCCATAAATTTTGTTTAGCTAAAGCAGATCTTCCAGTCTCGATTAAAGATCAGTAAGTTCCTTGATACTTTAGTGGTTTCTTCCAATTGCTTAATCAAACTCCAGTTAAAAACTTGTTAATAACTTCTAATTTGATTTAATCTGACTTCATCTTTCAGTCAGTGTGACTTTCTCCACTACATTAAACATTTCATTAGTACCTGGCTATTTGTTTTACATATAGTATAGGAGATGCCTCTTAATTGTCTTTTTGAAAATATTTGAGACTGTCACTAAAATACATTTTCTTTACTCATCAAATAACATTTGTGGCTATTTTTCATACCCGTCCAATTTTTCAGTTACCTTTTTGAGATTATAAGGTCAGAACTACATGCTGTATTCTAATATTGATCATGTCATATAGTGAATTATTATATTGCACATTTTCTAGGACCCTTGGCTTCCTACAAGGTCATTGATTTCAAGATAACTTGTATTCCTTATTTCTAAATACCTTTCCTTTTGGCTGTTTTAAAATATATTCGAATAGTTCTAGTTTACCAAGTAATCTAGGCAGGGCTAAAATTTTGCCTATTAAGGACCTGAACTGATGACTCATTTACTGTGGTATGATTTACAGCAGTTTTAAACACACATGTAAATTTATACTTGGATTGAGACTGGACAGACATGCATCTTATTCAAGAATAGCTCATCATCCTACCGACTATTACCATGCTTCACCACTAGATGGCAAAGGAGCAGGTAATAGCCTGTTTGCATTGAGTAAAGGGGTTACCCCAAAATGAAATCAGCTGATACCTGTACCAGTGTAACTTATACCAGTGTAGGTTTATCTCAGTCTTTCCCCTGTATGGATTTGAGTATAGGGATTCACATTATACACTGGTACAGGGATGCACTTCATTTGTCCCCTTCTTCATTACACTGTTATAACCATCCTTTGCAATTGGTTTAAACATACTATGTGTCCATGTCCTGAGTCCTTGTAATGAATAGGTTGTGATTAATAATCAACCAGACAAAAAACTCCTAAGATATTTTGATGAGTAAATTAGAGAAATCATAGGCAAATCTGGATGCAACAGATAAAGGCTTAATTCGTTGCCAAATTATTAACTATGAATGCAACAATAGAGTAAAGCCAACAAGATTCAAATGGAGCTTTCAGGACTCAATGTGAAAGGAAGAAACTTGTTTTTATATAGCTGGCCCCATTTTTACAGTACACTTACAACAGTTGTAATCCATTGCAGAAAAGATTTTACATAAAACTGATATTTTTAAATGATGAAAGTTTAAGTAGCAATTCTTCCCTCTACATGTATCCTCTTTACATTTATAAGATCTCCCAAAATCAGAATTTTAAAATGTTTATTCTCAATCTATGTGTAGGATAAATGTGTGTGCACTAGGCTGGTTGTGGGAGATTGATGCACTTTAAATTCAGTACTTAGCTTATTTCAGTGAATATTATGTATGTGCCATGGGAAGTGTTTTCAGATAGAAAGTACCATTGATCTTTACAGTCTTGGAGTCTGTTTTTCCATTCCTCCATTAGGTAGATTTTATTTTGCTTTTTAAAGTGGTGTGGTTGTTCCAACTGCAAACTTCAGTGGCAAGTTGATGATAATGAAGGTGTCATTACCAATGATGACTAGCTTCCCCATTGGTTGCAGATGATTTCAAGCTTGTGGAATCTCTCCTGCCTCTTAACATTCTAATGGAGATAACACAGTTCATGAAAGAACTTGTTTGCCTCCCATTGCGTTCTTTAGCTGGCATAGCTTCACTTATCATTACTGCGTCACTTAAGGAAATGGTGTATTCGTGGGATTTACACTTGGCAATGGTTTTGGTAATTGCTATTTATGCTGCACATGGCCAGTTCTTTACTCTGTCATTACTGGTCTTCTAATTGTGTCTGGAATTCTGCAAATGTGAAGAATGTTTGCTAGACTTGGGTTGGATTTTTTTAAGGCTGTTGCTCTTTGACCCTGTTTTATGAGCTGATTGAAGGAAGTTGTTTGACATTTTTTGGTTTGTTTTTTAACCCTCAGTAAAAAAGATTCAGTGCAACATGTTTGATTGCACAGCTGAACTAGCATTGGGAGAGTAGTACAATGAATAATTTAGCCGTCCTAGAAAACAAAGAAAAGCTATCTTTTTCTGGAAAAAAATGGGGCAGGAAAAAACACAGTTGGTGTTGTATTTCTTCCATAAGCAGACAAGGTTCTTTGGGTGAATCTGATATCTTTTACTAGACCAACTAAAATAGTTGGAGAACAATTTTTAAGCAAGATGTCAGGTTCAAAAACTCTTTGTCAAGCTAAAGAAGTTTCAGCAGTATTTCTTCCATGGCAGGAGAGAGGAAGTTTCTTTATCAGAGTATGATGTCTCTCTTCTGAGATTGCTCATTATCTTTCGGAATATTGTACTCTGTGTATGCTATATTCTTGTCTCTTTCCCACTCAAAAGTAAGCTCGGTCTTGGGATTTGTGTGGAAGTGACTCCTCTCATAGGAGTAACAGTAAGGCAAACTTTCTCTGCTTCCAGCTTTCTCCTTTGATCAAGGGCATAGGCTAAGCAGATGCATCTTGTATCTGATACATGTGTTCCATGATTTCATGAAGTAGAGACACTATCTAGTGAGCAACGTGGGAGGCCATGCATAATCTGTGTGGGTAAAAATGTGCTTAGAAATCAGGAAAAAGTTGTGTGTCAAACATGTATAGGGCAATATTTCTTTTATATTATTTTTGAACCCTGAAGTGTAAGATTACACTACTGGGGAAGGTGCAGGAGGGGCAGATAGTTGTTAGAGAGACTTTTACATTTCTTCCTTATGTGAGATGGTAGAAAACTGCCATCAAAATAAAAGGCCGTCAGACAGTTTCCTCTGTCAAACTCCTGAATTTTCCTCAGAATAGAGTGTTTATTACATTGAATTGTCTACAGAAGACACAAAGTTTGGTAATTATTCTGCAAAGTTCTTAATGTCTCTGAGGTCCTGAGTGCTTTAAAGGACTAGATGTTGTCTTTTCCTTTCTGTGGGCATATCTACACATGCAATTAATTCAAAGCAATAAACTCCAGAGCAGTCTGAGCTGGAGTAACTACTCGTAGGCACACCGTATTGCACCTGGGACAGCACCAATTTGAACTGTGGTGGAATAGATGCCAGGGCCGCTCGTACTGTGCTCTGCTCTGGGCTCCAGGTGGTAGCAAAGGGCCTGGCTGGGGTGCTGAAAGTATGGAGCCATGTGGCTAGATAGAAGGTAGGAGTATGGCTCCATGCTGGTTGAGCTGACTGGGTGAAATTAATGCCTGAAGTCAGCATCTACACATGCATCACAGTTTTAATCACAGTTATAACACTCCAGCAGTGTTAATTAGTTGACTGCTGCTCAATAGTGTAGCACATGTAGACAGTGACACTTTACTCCACAGCTAATTAGGCTACTCCACAGTAAAATGCACATGTAGACATGGCCAGTTAGTACCTGTATGTGGTGCAAATAATACTATTGCAAGTAAACTTGTTGACTACAGGCAAAGAGAACCATACATTCTTGCACATTGGAATCAAAATAGTTATATTAGCACAACCACTTCTTGTTAGTATAGTGGTAAATATCCCTGCCTGTTCTGTGGGAGACTGGGGTTTGATTTCCTGGCAAAGAGACACATTGCTTTTTCCTGCCTGTGCAGGGGGTCGGACTCAATCTATTGAGGTCCCTTCCGAAACTAATATCTATGAATCTATAAACCTTGATGTACCCTGATTTGGTATAACAAGTGTCTAAACAGATTACTTTTAAGTACATAGTAATTCTTGCCACTAAATGAGATCATGCAAAAAGTAATAAGCAGTGTTATCAAGCTGTAACTATTTAGCCCAGTGTTTTCATTTTACTTGCCTGATGGTTTGTGCTTCAAAGAAAGCATTTAGTTAATTAGCAGAGCTGGAAGAAAACACCTGGAAAGCAAGCTCTTACTGAAGTATGTATTTTCAGCCTCCGGCACAATGAAGTCAAAAGAAAGAAAATTTGGGCAGTGAAAAATAGGTGCATGTAACCTTTGCCCATCTTGAAAGCAGTAGCTAGAGGGGCCTTGTCAGTCTGGAAGTTATTCAGTTATTATACGGACCAGTCTCATCATATTGGAAGTGAAGTGATAATACTTGGGAGGAATGGTAACGTTATACAATTATTCATTTTTCCTTTTAAATGAATTATTTTGTTTGGTTTCCAGACTTTATCTGTCAAAGAGTACAAGGGAGGGGAAAGAAACACAGCACAAAATAAGTGACCGACTTCTGAAGTCACTTAACAGGAGAGTGGTTGCATATGCAACTTCAAAAACCCCATCTAATGCCCTGGCAACTAGAGCACACTGCTGATTGATATCTTAGATCAGTGGTGCTCAACCGATCTTGCTCTGTGGGCTGGGTGAGTGTCACAGGGCTGGTCTATGGATGTGATCCAGCACAGTGTTGGTTCATGGGTGCGATCCAATATGACAGCTTGACCCTACATGCTAGGTTGGGCTGTGGAACAACCCTATATGCAGGCCTAATCCCAGCTGTCAGTATGTGGGTCATCTCATCCAGACTGCAGGGTTTCCCATGGGTCTGAAAACAGGTGGTGGGTGAGCAATGACAGTGTTAATTGTTGCATCTCTGGGAGACATTAATGCTGCCACTACCATAGTGCCAAATTTCTGGACCCATTTGGGGTTTCATGGGCCAGATGACATGGCTATGCAGGCCAGGATATTGCCTGTGGCCCATAGGTTCATAGATTTCATCAGGTCCAGCTCCCTGCTCAAGGAGCAGGAAGTCAGGTGGGGTCAGATCATCCCAGCAAGATAGGTATCCAAGCACTTCTTAAAGGTATCCATAGTAGATGCTTGCATCACTTCTTGTGAGGAGTCTATTCCAGACTCTGGAGGCTCGGATGATAAAGAAGTTTTTCCGTATGTCCAGTCTAAAACAGTCTTCCAGCAGTTTGTGACTGTTAGACCTTGTCTTCCCTTGGGGTGTCCTGGTGAACAAACGTTCTCCCAATTTCGGATGCACACCCCTTATATACTTACAGACTGGCACCAAGTCACTCCTGAGCTTTTGCTTCTCCAGGCTGAAAAGCCCATGCTTCTCAGACTCTCTTTACAAGGCGTGTTCTTTTGACCTTTAATCATGCGTGTGACTGTCCTCCGGACTCTCTCAAGCTTCTTGACATCCTTTCTAAAGTGTGGAGCCTAAAATTGGATGCAGTACTCCAGTTGTGGCCTCACCAAGGCCAAATAATGTGGGAGGATGACTTCTTGGTTAAGCAAAACTGTCTTAGATTAAAGAAGAGTGGACAGGCATGGCCCTAATGACACAAGATCTGAAAAATAAATCTATACTTGCATACATTACATTACATTAGTATCTGTGTAGTCTCTGATGCTTATTAGAATTAGATTAGGCAAAAGATTCTTAATTCTCATAAATGGCGATTCAAATAAGCAGCAGCAAATAAAGAAAGCAAAGTAAAAACCAAATGCAGTGTCACGATGATGTAGGCTCAGTACTTGCCAGCTATTGCACAGGAACCAAGCTGTGCAGCAAACATGCATGTGTGTGGGCTTGAATCGAGTACCTGGAAGGAAAATCTCATACACAGGGTGCAATTGCAGATTTGTGATGCTAAGCAGTTGACTTTGTTAAGTGGGATTCTATTAAGTGGCAGCTCCTATTTTTTAAATAGCAGAAAAACATTAACTTGCCTGGAGGGTTTGCCTGTTGTATGAACTGGGACTTGAAACTCAGGAATCCTCTTATTAGATTGACTAATGATTCTAAGACAGTGCACAATTGCTTTTTTTGTTTTTTGGGTTTGGGGTTTTTCCTCCACCCCTCCTTTACCTCCACAGTTTTCCTGGTTTTAAAATAAGGATAAGTTTTTGTTGGGATTAAATATTGTTTGTGGTACACTTTGAAACTGAGTTCAGCCATGCTGAAGTGATTATTAGGTTATAATCAGTAAGGATTGGGATAGTTTTTGATATGGGAAAATTCACTTTTATAAATACTGTGACAGGGGGCACTATTCAGGGCCTGGTCACAGTACTAGCCCGCCCACAAGTCTAGGGCGGTCTGCCCAGTCTCATCTGCCATGCCTTGTTGGTAAGATACTAGCTACAATAATGCAGGAAACCGTGCATTTAATGCCCCAATGTCTAGAGGTTTACACACAACTCTGACCTTCCCTTATTGCATCCTGGCAGATATCACACTGTTTTTATCAATTCTATGCATCCTCTTGGCACAGAGCCCTCTGGTTCCTGTGTCTCTACACCATTCTGGCACCGAGTTCTCTGGTGCCTGACTTTTTGTGCCTTTTCCCCTGACACCTGACTCTGCGCCTTTCTCTGGCTCCTGGCTCTGCGCCTTCCTCCCTGATTCTGCACCTCCATCTCTGGCACCTCTCTCTGGTGCATGGCTCTGCACCTGGCACTCGGCTCTGCTCAGTTCCTGTGCCCTTTTCTCCGAGCACTAATGAAGCCTCTAAGCCTCATAGTATCATAGTATCATAGTACCTAGGGTCAGAAGGGGCCTAGAGCAGGCCATCTAGTCTGACCCCCCGCCAATTTGCAGGAAACGAGTGCCAGGGTCACAGGA
>JAGPOW010003316.1:68879233-68894181 GCA_030014935.1 Caiman crocodilus
CCAGGCGAAGCTCCACTCCCGCCTTGGCTTTCCTAACAGCCCTCCGACACGCCTGAGCACAAGAAGAGTACTCCTCTTTGGAGGCTGCTCCCTCCTTCCTCCCCGTATAGCTTCATCCCAGTCCCCTGGATTAAACAATAACACAAATACAAGCCCCTGGGCTACAACGTAACAACACTAATGGAGACTGTGTTCTGTCTCTTCCACCATTCGGACAACACATCTCAGTCCTGGGTACCTTAGGCCCCTGGATCCTTACTGTTCTTGTAGGCAGGAAAATAGGCAGCACCTAGTCTCAGGTAGCTCAGTTGGGAAGAGGTTTCTTTCCTTGGCAGTTGCTAGAGAAAGAGTTCCTGTTAGCTCTAGCATTATAGGTCCCCCAGGGCCATGCCTCCTCCTGGTCAACTGACTGCCCACAGGTGTAGGCCGATTACCCTATTAGGCCATTGCCGCTGCTGTGCTAGGTTTCTGAGCAGCCAGGCCAGGCTGCTTCTGCCCTTTAAAGTAGCAGGTACACATCTTGGTGCACTGCTACAAACATGAAAATAAATATTTTGAACTCTAGACAAAATATCAGCATTTCCATAAATGTAGGAGTGAAGAGTTAGAAACGAAACAGATATAATGAAAAATAGCATAAAAATGGAGGAGAACAGGAGAAAATAGCCAAATTAAATGTAGTATGAGAGACATTTGATTTGAAAAAAAACATAGTCTATATTGTGGATCCCAAAGTTTGCAAGTAGCTGGAAACTAGGACTCTCATGCTCTTTATCTTAATGTAAAGAGAAAAATTGTTGATTTCTTATCTACAGAGTATGCATCAGACTTGCACTATCTTGGCACTCTAACTGCAGTAGATAGCACAGGCTTCTCCTTGGCTGGAGAACTACTTTGGAGGGAAGGATAAATGGCATGAAATGGACTAGGGAATCAGTTCATAAATTCATATACATTTTTGTAAGACTATAACTGTCGAGTTACATCAGGTAGACTCCTAACTCTTCTAAACATGATCCTTCGAAATATAAGTGAGACACCATTTTTGGTGGATTCCTCTGCATAAGTCCACATTTAAATAAGAGGAAATAATTTGTAGTGTTTGGGAATTCCACCAGTTTCTCTCATTTTTGACAGATTCACTGCCCAATCATCAATACTATTGAGAAAAACAAATGGAATGAAAACAGTAGTCGCTCATTAAGGTACTCCATAGCAATGATATCTACTGCATGTAAAATTAATAGAGGTAATATGCAGAAACACACTTAAAAGACATAGATTGACAGTTTGGTTGTGTGTAGTGTCTCCTTGTTATTGGTGTCCTCATGGTGATGCTCATGCTGGGGATGGAAGTCAGGATTTTGTTCCTTTTTGTTTAAAATAGAGGATGAATGATGAATAATAGCAGGCAAGTGGCAAAAGTCTTCTGGAGAGGAATGGAGGGGAAAAAAGACCTAGTATTTAGAATGCTGTGATGAGTTGTCAGAATGCTTCTGGGTAAAAGAAACACATTATTTCATGAATTAGAGTAACTCTATATTTTACTTAAGATTAATAAAAAAAAAATAATAAAAAAAGAAAAAAAGAGAGGAAGATGCTGGGGATTTTGGAAGAACATAAAGAAAAACCATTGAGGAGCTATTAGTAATTTACAGTTTATTTTGGATAGCCTGATAAACTATGAAAAAATAAACATGTAGTTTTCTTTTAAAACTGATGACTGATGGCAAACTGGTGAGCTGCACATTAACCTAGTGTACCAGAGTGCTAGAGTCCTTGATGTTATGTTTTGCCATAGAATATTTGATACATTCATGGTGTTTTTCTTTCTGTACTTCCAGAGTCAGGCATGTCAGTTTTCACTTTGGTACTGTAACCAGTGTCATTAAAATTAAGGATATAGAAGCTTTATATTCCTGACAAAAATATTTTCTCTCTTACTGGGGTAAGGGACATAGTCAATTCTTGTTGTCATATAACCTCATAATTCATTTTCCTTTTGATCTTATTCTTGGCAAGGCATAAAATGACAGTGAAGATCATTTAAAATCTTTTCTCAAACTACTATAATAAGTAGGTTTTTATGTGATGTCTTAATTTCCGATCTTGGAGGAATCAAAGGTAAACAGTTCTTACTGGCTTGCTGTTACCGGAATGCTGATTAGAGTTACCTGCTTGCTAATTCCATTTAATTCTCACATCTTTAGCTTGTCTGAAAACTATGGCATTACACTGGTCTCCAGCTTCTCCTTTGATTGCCATGTTTGTGGTATTTTTGTCTTCATATTTCTGCCTTTTCATACCAGATGAACATCAGCCAGGCTGGCAGGTTAACTATTCCTTGTCTGCTGCCCTGGTACAGACAGTGGTGGCAGCTGCAAGTAAGTAATGCCCGGGGGTTGGAGGAGGAAGGAGGCAAAGGCGGGGAACAGCAGGGCAGGGGGAAGCCCTGGTGGGGTAGGAGGGAAGCCTGGAACGGGAGAGTGGAGAAGTTTCTTACCTTTCAGTCACCTAGGTCCCTGTTGGACTGAAGCGTGACTGCTCCAAACTCAAACTAGCACTAACAGCAATCAATATTTATGTGGATTATAGTGTAAGGTATAACACGGTCCTAACACAGAAGAGAGATATATAGGGCCAGGAGGAAGAAATGAACTACAGTTACATCATGGCTATGTAAGCACATAAAGATGAAATCCACTTAAGCACATAAAGATGAAACAGCACATAAAGATGAAATAGGAGTTAGCACAAACTGTCCCAGGGTTTTAGCTAGGGTAAAAAATAATAGTTCATATACTTACTGATTAGTGAATTTAAAACCAGAAAGATATTTTCAGGAGTTTTGGGGTTTTTTTTTGGTAAAATGTCACACAAGGTTTTGGTAATCCTAATACCAATAGGTGAGCTCCTAATCTGAAAGATAGGTTTGACCTTCTTTTACCTTTTATCATTCCCTTAAGTGTATAGCTGATGATTGATATCTTCATAGTAGCAGTGGGAAGTATATACCTTTCAGTGGTTCTGAAACAAGTCACCTGGATTGATTGTCATGGTGGTTTTATGCTAAATGGAACTGAATCCTTGTGGACTCTTTGTGCCTGAGCGATTTCTGCACTACAGAGAGTACCCAGAGTAAAATGGACTATGAAAGTATGACAAACGGAAGAATGGAGTGGTTAAAAGCTCACTTAAGCTGAAACTCTCTGGACCTGCAGAGCAGCACTTTACTCTGGTCGTGTCTATATGTGCATTCACGCTAGCTTAAATTTACTGAGCAGTATATTACTGTGCAGTAAGCAGGAATAGGCCGATGTTTACACATGAAGACATTAAAGCACATTTATGATGTGCAAGGACTGACCTGGGGTTGAACTTAATTCCAAGTCAGTCCATACACACAGTGTTACTGTGCAGTAAGGCACTCATTACTGGAAGTTCCGGAAGACACATGCATTACTATGCAGTAACTAATTGGGTGTAAATTTAATACCTTCATGATGCAGGTATCACATTTATGCTCAAGTCAGTATAAGTTGCCATATTTGCTGCACAATATGGGTGTGCACATGTAGACTCATGCCTGTACTGCACAGTAATTTTGGCTACTGAACAGTAAAGGTGCACATGTAGACATGGCCTCTGTATCTTCAAGTAGGTTTCAAAAAGCCTGTATGTAAGTGATGGGTGGCAGCAGAAAAAGTGCCATGAGTGCCATTTCTGACGGTAACTGGTACTGCAGCTAAGCATTTGATAGCTAACAGTTTTCAATAGACTTAGGCACAGGTTATCTATGAAACTGTATTAGCACCATCTGAGTAGCGCAGCACTCCATATGCAGCTTGAAAACAATGGATGAAATACAAAAAAGGTAAAAATAATGAATTTGAGTCTTCAGTCTTAGATTACCAGGGATCCCGGTTTTCTCTGATTAAAAAAAACAAAACAGCAACAACAATAACTCCCCTCCCCCCACAAAAAAAAATTGGGTTAAAAAAGTAACTCAAAATCCACATTTTTCCATGATTCAAATGAATCAGTGGATCAGTGGATTTTGGGTTACATTTTAAAGCCCCCAATTTTTTTTTTTTAAATCAGAGAACCAGGATCCCTGTAGATCACTTACTCTTGCAATTCTAGGGGACCAAGTCCCTGAGCAGAACTGGAATCTGCATCAAAACACCCAGAGTTACTGGAAGACTAGAAGACCCAGAAGTTAATCTTTGACAAAGCCATTAGTATCTATCAAACAAAGTTGCCCCATGCAGATCAAATCTCAAGAAAGGTAAGAGGTGCTCTGACACTGAATATTAGAGAAACCCAGATACTGTTAGAGAAATGAGGGAGGAAAGACATGTAGAGTTTGTTTGATATCAGAGTCTACAAATAATACCATGTTATAACGGCTGTGCATAAAGTAACAAAGAAAAGACAAGACAGTGCCTTGCATTTGGAAATAGATGCAGTAAGAGCAAAAGTTTGCACAGCTCAGACAAAAAAAGGTGAGAACAGCACCATTTTCTCTCATGAAATTCTTCTGAGCCTGGACAGATTTGTTGGAAATGGAACATTTATGCTTTTTAAATGTAGCTTGCTTATCCATGCGGTGCCAGAGATAGCAATATTAGCAGCGACAGAAAAGATATAAGCAATAGAAAGTAAATAGGTGAAACTCAAGACCTTTACAGAGAAAATACAATCTCTGGAAGCAGTATACGGACTAAATATCATAGAGTCATTGAACCATAGAAAATTATGGTTGGAAAGGACCTCAGGCGGCCATCCAATTCAACCCCCTGCCATGGCAGGACCATCCCCAACTATAGATTGTCAAAGATTTGTCTAGCTGGGCTTAAAAACCTCCAAGGATGGAGATTTCACAACCTCTCTGTGTAATTTATTCCAGTGCTCTAGCATCCTCCTGGTAAGGAAGTTTTTTTTTCTCATATCTAACCTAAACTTCCCTTACTGCAACTTGAGACTGTTGCTCCTTTTTCTGTCATCTGCCACTACAGAGAACAGTCTACCTCCATCCTTTTTGGAGATTCCTTCTGGTAGTTGGAGGCTGCTATTAAGGTTATATCCCAGGTCAATAACTAATACACTGGAGAAGATACAATCTGTAATAGTTATGGAAGAAAGTTTAATCTCCTGCATTTGGTATTAAAATCTTGTTAAGCCATTACTTGCATCGAGATGGGGTGCACTCATTGGAAGAGCAAGAACCTAAGCAACCAAGAAAGCATTTTAAGATGCCTTTTCCAGATGATAGGGAAGCTCTTGTTACTGAATAGACCTGGGAGATGTTAACTGACGCATAATTCTTGCTTTTAGGAAAGTTCTTTATGTCATAGAGCAGAAACAAAGAATGCAGTTGACCGCACATGCCAACGAAGTGGGTGCATTTGGGGGTGGTTATACAAAAAAAAGAGGGGAATCCTTTTCATACATATAGGAAAAACTGAATTAAATGTGAAAGCAAATACTTTTCCATATCTAAAAGAGGAGGAATTTTTTGAGAGATGGCTTAGGGCAAATATTTTCCTATGCTTGATGCATCAGCAGGGTTCTGGCAGGAGTCCTTAAAAAACAAAGAACACAGTTGCACATTCAATACCCCCTTTGGGCAACACTGCTTCCTTAGAGTGTCCTCTGGGAAGTGTTTGGCTTGAAAAAGTTTAACAGGAAAATACATTTTTTGCTAGTATCAAGGATACTAACATCTACATATGAGACATTTTGATCTGGCTAACATAGTAGAAAAGCATGACCAGTGGCTTCGAACAGCTTTGGAAAGAGCCAGAACTGCTGGGCTAAAACTAGACAAACAAAAAAGTAAATTCCTTGTAACAGAAGAAACATGCTCTGGAGAAACCAAACAGAGGAGATGCTTCTGACCTTAGTCCCTGGGTGTTAGAAGTTCATGTCTTTTTTTTATGGTAGGCCTTTGTTCACTGAAACTTACTATAAAACTGCTTACTACTGTTGCCAAAAAGGGGCCTGGCAAACACAAGGTTTAATATTACATTGGAATAACAGACTTTAAACAGGTGCTAACATGTATCAGATCTATTTTGCCATATGTGGTCTAGTTGGCATAGAAATGTCTGACAGAGTGAGTACTGGACATGAGATTAAGCACTTTGCAGTGATTTGTAGCCACTACTTACTGCTATACCTAATAGAATAAGGTGGTAGAAAACAGTGTGAGAATAATAAAGTGCCCACTAAAAAGAGCTGAGGAGTCAGACTGTCCCAGATATAGCACTTAAAATTACAGAGGAGTACCTCTGAAGCAGGGGATGTCATTGAAACTGAAAACAAGAATGCAGTCACTGGGCATTTGCTGGTATATAAAGGCAAAACAAAAAACTTGATATTGTTTGGAGTCTTGAAAGCTGCTACCATTTGGGAAAAATGCTATGCATATGTCTGCTTGCTAACAACTGCTACAACAGTGTCATGAAAGGTTGGTCTGCAGTCAGTCATATGAGGCTGCCACCTGAATAGACCTGTTAAATTTTCTTCCCTTCTGGAACTTGGGGACATCAAATCAGCCATTTCACCCCAGAAGGACTCAGTGCAGCTAAGACCCAGAATGAAAGAGCAAATGCATTTATTATCATCTGTTGGTAGTGCTGATGTCCAAGGGGAAACCTACAGATCTATACAAAATCACAAATAACTTAGTGAAGTATCAATATGTACTCAGAATACTGTACTATGTTGATGTTGATCATAAATTGTTGTGATGAACTTGTAAGAGGCTCTGACATGAGCCTTTGGGAAATGTGTTGTTTGTTCATAGGCTCATGCTATGCATTGGTGAGCATTCAGAATGGAGACACTGAAGTAGGATCATAGGAAACTAGGGCTGGAAGGGACCTGACAAGGTCAGAGGCCAGTCCCCTGCTCAAGGCAGGATCACTCTTTCCAACCTGCTTCTGAAAATCTCCAGGGATGGAGATTCTACAACTTCTACCCAGCAGATCTTTCAGTTTTAGTTTGGAGTCGCTGCATCTACATGAGACACTTACTGCACAGTAGTAATAAGTAATAATGGGGCATGATGCAACCCATGAACCATGATGCAATGCTACTGCACAATAGTAATGAGCTACCAAACTGTCAGTGTCACCACGAAACCATGCAGAGATGCTACTACATAGTAATGCCAGTTACTGCACAGTCATTTAGTGTGTGCATATGCAGGTACTAAATGACTGCACAGTAACAACTGTGCAGTCAGTGTCTCAGGTAGATGAAGCCAAAGATTACCAAACAAGATGATGACTGAAAATTATTGCTGCCTTGGCCTGCAGTGCTAAACTATAAGCCTCGGGATTTTGTAAACAGTTTCTGGTTTAAAATTCATGAAACATCAGCATATAAATTGCTAATTAGATTTGGAAAACATCTTAACAATTAACAAAATCCACAGGGAAGCACAGCAACAGATCATTAACACTTTTCAAAATGTTTTACTGACATGGTAAATTTTTGAAACTTTGAAATGGACAAATTTTGGCTGGCTCTGTTCAGGCAATTTATTTCTTAAGACAAAGCATGTTCACCATTATCTCTTTCCATCTAACCCTTTGCTAGACAAATCTTTGATAGGCAATTTCTTGAGGTTTCCAAAATCAGATAAAACATGGACTTACAGAAGTTAAAGAACTGAGAAATTTAAATTTTAGAATAATGAAGGGATTTTAAAAAAACACCATAATAAAATAACAATAATTTGGTGGGGAAAAAATCATCTCACTGTCATTTTAATAACTATTATTAAAACAATAAAATATCCATTGCAATATTGCTGAGTTTTTAACCATCAACTATTTTTGTGAGGCCTGCTAAAACAATATGCTCCATTCCTCTATTGAAGGGAAAGTGGAATAACCACTACTAACAGAGCTGTGCACGTTATGATGAAATTACTGAAGGTCCCAGTTCAGAAATAAACACTTTCAGTTGGTGCTATGACTGGATTACAGGAAATGTGTTTAATAAAAATAAAAGTAAGGAAAGGATATATTCAGACTTCTTAGAACCTGTCACAAATGTTCTTACATGTATATGTTTGATCTAAAAGTATCCTGTGTCATCTCAAAAACATTACTTAAATATATATTTGATAAGTTTGTGGATATATAAATAAGGTATGTATTCCTCTTTCCAGTGCTAAAGAGGACTAGTTGTAGGATGATAGAATCAAGTGTTTGAATGCATAGAAAATGCAATGCTGGGTAGGTAGTGAAGATATTAGAAGTAGTTGAAACTGCATCTCCTCTGAGGAAGCATAGATCAAACAGTATCTAGTGCAGATTCAGGTTGCAACAATCTGCCACCAACCAAATCAAAAGAATAATATCCTCCAGCCTGAGAGGGTTTCCTGTACCTCAATTCAGACACTAAATTGGTTTGATCTTGTTTATGTTAATGTGACTAACTTAAAAGTAAAATCAAGTGAAAGACAAGAGTCCTCTTTCAATAAAGGTGTCTGGGGGCCTGACTTGATTCAATCTTTGCAGATTAGTTTAACCTGCAAAGATTGAAATGATTTGCAAATACACCGACATTCACATTTAATGCCTGCAGTCGCTCACGCTAGAAGCCAGGAAGCCCTAGAGCATCCCTCCCTTCCCTTTGCAAAAACTTCAAGGCTGGAGGGAAGATGACCTGGAGGGCATGGCCAGGCCACCCCACAGGGGCTAAGTATGATTGTGGAGGGGTTTAGACTTCCACTGTGGCCTCTAGGGACCCCAGCCAGGCCGTTCTTGGAGAAGTAGGGGTCCCCTGTCTCCAGGTGCACACTGGACCCCAGTTGGGGTCTGCCTAGCTTTCTCTCCTGGTCTTGCTCAGGTGGTGGGGGGCCTGGGCAGAGCCAGCCTGCATGGCCCTACTATCCACCCAGGGCTGGGGCTACGACTGCATCTGTGGCGCCAAGCCCAGCCAGCCGGTGGGTGCTCCTGACGTGGAAGTAGAGGGGCAGCCTGAGCTGGGGCCATTGAGCTATGCAACCAGATTGCTCCTGGTTCCTCATGCTCAGGGCTGTTGTGGAGTGCCAGCCAGCTGGGAAGGACTCCATAGGGCCAGTCCATGGGGCCAGTCTGTGGGCAAGAGCCTTTCCCAGACTGCTATGGCCTTTCCCAGCCCAGCCCAGCAGTATGGGTGGAGTTGCCTGGGGAGCAGGTGTCCCAGACCAGTTTGGAAGTGCTGACGGGCCTCAAGTCCAGCAGCCACCCTCATGCCCCCTGTCCTATGCAGTACTTGGGGCTGCAGGTACACAACCAGCTGTGAGCTGGCCAGGGCTGGGAGGGCTATTCTGCCCCTCCTTGCCTCCAGCTGCCACTGTCTTGACTGCATCATGTTGCTCCAGGGTGGGGGCAGGGCAAGGAGCAGTGAGGGAAGCTTTAGGGGCTAAGTATGCAGCTGCATCTTCTGTCAAGTGCATCAAGCTCCAGCTTTGGGAAGCTTTGGAAGGCAGAAGGCATTTGGGTGGAAGGCATCTGAGTGCTGCAGCCAGAACTCCACGCAGTGGGCAGAAGCACCCCAGCCCTCACCTCCACCTGCAGTTTCTTTTTCTCTTGCACCATGCAGCACTGCTTGGGGTGAAGGGAGCTTCCATCAGCCTGGCTGCTTCAAACTGAGCTGGACTGAAGTAGCAAGGCTGAAGAAAACCCACCCCACCCTACTCCAAGTAGTGCTGTGCTGTGTGACAGAAGCAGAAGCCACAGCTGGAGGTGAGGAGAGAAAAGCAGCCCTGCTAGGTCTGGTGGCTTCTGCCCAGCATGTGGAGCTCTAGATGCAGTCCCGGACGCCTTCCACTCAGACGCCTTCTGCCTTCCAGGAGCTGGAGCTCTGTGCACTGTCCAGAAGCCAGGGGGCTGAAGCTTCCTGCCCCCTGCACCCAGAGTGGTGTAGCACAGCCATGGCAGTGGCAGCTGGGGGCAAGCAGGCAGAACAGCTCCCCCAGCCCTGGCCAGCTCACAGCTGGCTGTGCATCTGCAGCCCCAAGTGCTGCACAGGTTAGGGGCCATCACAGCAGCTGGTGGGCTTGAAGCCTGCCAGTACCTCCAAGCTGGCCCAGGAAGCCCACTTTCCAACTAGCCCCTGCCTGTGCAGCTGCCAGAGCAGGGTGTTATGCAGCCACTATGTGCTAGGAAGGGCATGACAGCCCTGCTGGGCTTGGGTGCAGGGAGCTGTGCAGCTCCTGTGGCCCCAGCCTGAGCTGCAGCTCTCTGGGAAGGGCCTGGCCCTGGCCCTGGCCCCCGCTGACCCCTGTGCCTCCATCCTCAGCAGTACTCACAGGCTGGCTCGCCTCAGCCCTGCAACCCCAGCCACTGGTGAGACAGGTGGATAGCAGGGGCTATGCCAGCCAGCTCTGGCCATGCTCCCCCCTCTGCCACTGAAATGGGGAGCAGGGAAATGGCTGGCAGGGGCCGCAGTTTCCTGTTAGGGGAAGTGGGGGAAATTGACCTCCTTCCTGATCCCTTTGCCTCAGGGAACCATGCATCTGGCCACAACCCCTTCCCTGCTTGGGCTAGAGAGCAGAAAGGAAGGACCAGCCCTGCACTCATAGCAGGTTGCACAGCTCCCCACCCCCCCGGGCTTCAAAGCATCTGGGATCCTGGAGGACTCTGATTTAGCTTAAAGTAGGAAGGGGTCTGAGACAGGAGTTGCAAAAAACAGTTTGACCCAAATCTGTTAAATCTCTTATGACATTCGACCAGATTTATCTTAAACCAGTTTCAGCCATTTTGAAACTGGTTTATGTGCACTGAACTTATGTTCTGCCACAGATTTAAACCAGTTTCTGATCACTTAAATCAGTTGATATGTAACTTCTATTCCCAGCCTGGGGGGGTGGAGGAGGGGGCGGATGACCATTTGCACTGTAGATTGAGGCTTTTATGCTTTCCTCTTTTAGTCTTAATTTGTCTTTGGCCAGGAAAATTGACTAGAACTTACTAGTCATGAGTAAGTCATGAATCTTAGCATGAGTGCCACAAAATTTCCAACATAACCTTTTATTTAATTGAAGTGTTGATTTTATTGAGTCTAAATAATTTTATCCCAGATAACTTAGATTTAATGAACTTTTGCCAAATCCAAGGCTGGGTTCCAAAGGATTCCTCAGTTCCTTTTGGATCTTCTCCAGGACTGGGAATGCAGGAAGCTGTGGGGTCCCTGGCCTCTGGCCAGACATGCCTGGCAAGTCTGGGGACTCTGGAAGTCCCCTGCAGCTGTTCAGTGAAATCAACATACTTCTTTGTTGCTGATATTAGCAGTGGAAATGTCAAGCACATCAGTTGCATGGAGCAGCTGCAGTGCCTGGGGAGTTTTCACTTCACTTGAAATTTCAAAAAATTTGGTTATGGTCTGAATCAGACCAAAACCAAATAAAAAAATCTTGTGAATCGCAAACCCTGCGCTTTGGCCAACTTCAATTATGGTGTATGGATGAGGAGTGAAATGGATTAGACCCAGGGTACTATCAAAAATGACAAGTAAAGAAACTGTGAGGGGGAAAAAACCCCTCCAATTTTTTATAGTCTCTTGTTTAAAACTCTAATTAGAGCAAAGTTTCAGATGGACGTGCAATTTCCAAGTTGACGATCTCCGTCATTTAAGAATTAATAGGATTGCAGTGAGAAGTGGTATGATTAAAGGCAGATTAAAAATTTTACAAAATATTGACAAATTTGCAGGTTTGCCACTCTTACATTTGAGCATTTAACATGTATACTGAGCAACTTATTTTAAATAGGGATATCACTGTTTACCTTCTAAGAACTATGGTTCTTCCCTCTCATTAATTGCAATAAGTCTGTTCTTGATATAACTCTGAAACAGTAAAGTGTAACAACATGATAAATATTCCAACATAATGAAACAATATTATGATTTGAAATAAGAAACTACTGTGGTTTTGAATCCGGAAATCCTGGGGATTCAAAATTGTGCCTTGTAAAGTTGTCTTGTATGAGTATACTTGGTTGTTATGAGAAGTTCTATTTTTCTTTAATATTACATTTCACTGATTGAGAGGTTCCTCCACTTGATACATTAGCAAAGGGGCAAAATTAAGTCAGTGCAACTCAAGCTGCATTTGGAGATGTATTTGCCATCATGTGAATAAAAAGTTAATAAAGTAGAGCACTTGGAATGATGCTGACCTTATACACTAGTGAATTGTTGGAAAAGAATGTGTTTTCTTTTATGTATATGGAACTTCTTAATTCTCCAAGAAGTTGACTGTCATGATAAAAAGCCAATAGTATAGAGATTCAATTTTGTCAGGCACTTTAGGAGAAATAATGCTCTCTACTATTAGTTCCCCAGTAGTCACTTAAGGAGACTCATCTCTTACTTACATTGTATCAGTACTTATTGTAAGTCTGCTGCTGCAACACAGAGCACTGATTGCTACATCGATTATATGATACATTTATTTTTGTATTATTCAGAAGTCTTCGGGTACTGGTCCCTTACATATTTGTAAACAGTTTCAAAAATAGGTACCCAAATTCAGGCATTCAAGTCAATTTATAAGCAATGCTAGTAGATGATGACTAAAATTTCAGATATTCAGAGCCACTGACAGCTTTAAATGAAATCTAAGATGCTTACTTTGTTTTGTTACTAAGTGTACCTAACTCTGGTATTCCTTTCTCAAAATGTTTCTTATTGCTTATTAATGTATTATATTGCATATAGTTATCAATTAATCTCTGAACTTTCTCTATTTAAAGCTTTTAAAAGCTACCTATATAACTTTAATTGTGCAAACTCCTTCCTGAAGGTGGAACTTTGGGATCATGTAGTGCTATATTCTCTGAAAGTCTTAAACTAAGGCAATCATATTTTTGATATTGGATTAACAGTTTTGCTGCCTGCTAGCCTTTAAGCTCTGAAGAACTGATACTCTCTCATACAAAGAATTTCCACCATGTTTATCCCTCTCTAGGGTGGGTAGACAAAAAGCACTAACCTTCCATTTTGATAATGAGGAGGTATAATTTATTTCCAAGAATTACTAAATGAAGGATTGGCATAGTAGTTTGAACTAGATTTCGAAAGCAGCAGTCTTGCTTCTTTCTGTGAAATAGTGTTGGATCCCAATATTGGGATTATACAGATATCATTTAAGACAGGTTCTGCCAATCTTTATTTCAGATGGATTAATTTATTACCAGGTGAAATCATTTAAGATCACTGGGACTTTCACATGTGACCTCAGTGGAGTCAGAATCAGGACCTAAATGAACAAGTTTTGTCATATTCATGCCTGGGAAGAGGCTGGAGGGAGTATTATAGTAGGCATAAATTTAACCCCTGCAATATCATACATGCGAAGGCAAAAGTAAGAACATAAGTGGTGCCATACTGAGTCAAACAGTCAAACCACAGGTCCATCTTGTCTAGTATCCTGTATTTCATGGGCGGTCCACTTCATCACAACTGATTGCTCCAACTTTACATGCTTCTGCTCCACATAATCTACCATCCTGCCCTGACACCAAGTGGTTGGACGTGCTTGGTGTGGGCAACTGTCCCTGGAGGAGCACCCTGGATTGTATTCTAATTTGTGAAGAACCCAAGACCCAGGTTGGTAGTTCCTACACAGAGAGAGCATCTATACAAGATGCTTTACTCAATATTAGAGCAAATTATTGCAAGGTAAGTGTCACCATCTACATATGCAGATGTTTACTGCATAGTAATTCGCTCAAATTGTGAGTAAATTTGCTACCTGTAGATACAAGTAGCAAATGTACTCCCAGTTACTTACTGCACAGTAGTGCACATGTAGCTGTTTACATTTGACTGGGAGCAAATGTGCTCCCAGTTAACCAAGCAGCAGGGGGTGAGAGATGGCTCCCTGCCCCCAGGAGTTGCCTGCTGCTGGGGCAGGCTCCACCAGTGTCCCCCTGCCCCAGCAGCAGGGAACACCCAGACCCGAGTTTGTGATTACAATCAGGGAGTGGGGATTGGGAGATTCTTATCTCCCAGCTTTGGCCCTATAGTCAGGGGGCCCACGCTGGGATATGCTTATTTCCTAGCCCTAGCTTCGCAGTCACAGGACCCAGACTGGGAGATTTTCTTGGGTTTATAATAATTTTCTGAATTTTTCAGAACACCAGTTAAGAATCACTGAGCTAGAGTCTAAATTCAGAAGGAGTGTGGAGGGGTGCCCTCAGGTCAGAAAGGCTGAGAACTGCTGACTTAGTTGGTGCAAGGTAAAGGCAGTGGAGGATGGACCTATCCCTGCCATGAACTGCTGTCTCCAGTGTATGTCCCTTTTTGGCCCTCACTGGTTGCCATCTGAAAAGGTAAGGGAGGCTGAGGTTGCTCCTGCAGGATTTCACCTCTGTGGCCCTTTCCACTGGCCCTGGGAAGCTAGCCTTCAAAGTACAGCTCTAGCCCCACGTCCACTCAACCGCAACACAGTATGCTGCTGGAAGCATGGAAGCAACTGGCACAGGGATGTTGGGGACAGAGGATAGCAGTAGTGGCAGACCAGAGAAGCAGCTACAGGTGCAACTGGGGTAGCTGGGGCAGGTGGAGATTGCCAGACAAAGGAGGAGAGCACTTACCGCCTCACAGGGGCTAGAAGGCATGATGCTTAACAGGATCTTGCAGCACTTCAGGGTGCTGCAGAGCCCCCAAATTCAGTTGACACAGAAGAACAGATGTTTCTCACTGGCCAGTAGGGGTGTGTGAAGAAGGCCGTATTTGATTTGGATTTGTCCTGAATCAGAAACAGTAATTTGATTCATTGATTTGGATTACTGTCCCTAATTCAATTCAGCTGAATCCAAATCTGAAGATCTGATGCTGATTCAGACATAGATACAGATTAAAATTTTTGTACATACCTTGAGATAGCAGGTGCAGCTCATGATTGCTGTGATGCGGGGGGGGGGGGGGGGCATCCA
>JAGPOW010003316.1:68894281-68937801 GCA_030014935.1 Caiman crocodilus
TTAAAATTTTTGTACATACCTTGAGATAGCAGGTGCAGCTCATGATTGCTGTGATGCGGGGGGGGGGGGGGGGCATCCAAATGATTGGTGGTGAGCCTGGAAGTGGACCGGAAGTATTTCCGGTGATCAGCCACAGGGGACCCTGGGCGTCCCCCACAGACCCAGCAGGCACCAGTCACTGAGCCAGGAAGGCACGAGGGCCCCCCAGTGTGCTCCTTGGCAGACCCGGAAGTGGACCAGTTTCTGGTCCACTTCCTGGTCTGCTTCTGAGCACACCGGGGAGCCCCCCATGCTTCTGTGGACCACTCCATGAACCCCAGCATCATAGCATTCATGAGCCCCTGCTACCCAGAGGCATGTAGAAAAAAGATCTAAATCTGTCTCTATATCCGAATTTCCAAATTGATTTGGAGGGTTCCAATTTATTTTAGAGAGTTTAAAGGGTCCTCTGATTCATTTTGGATTGGCAGTTCGGCCACCGAATTGGGCCTAATCTCTGCCGAGTCAAATCAGGGACCGAAGATTAGCATAGCCCTACTGGCCAGTCCCTTGCTACAGAAGGTTGTCCTAGAACTTAACTACAGGTTCTTGGACTTCAGTCAAACTGGATGTTCAGGGCAGGCTCACTTCTTCTAATCAATGGGTTCAGACAGACAGCAGTGGGATAAACTTATCTGATTTCTAACCTTCACCACTGAGACTTCTCTTAATAAATCTAGTTCCCAGATCTAACAGACAGCTCAAGTGAAGCAGAACAAAAACCATGTTGGCTTTTTAATTCTTCGTGGCTGGTTCAGGGATGGTAGAACTTATTTTTCAGATTTAAAACAGTTTTAGCACTGTCCCATTCAAGATAGTTTACTGAATCAAACAGACCTTACTTAATTGTAAATATTTTAATGAAAAATGCATCTTGCCGTCAGTTGTCATTTTAGAATAATACTAATTAGGTAGATGCGAGTAATTTGCCTGACTAATTATTCCGTTACTGTTAAACTCTAGTCCAGGTAAAAACATAGAAATGTTAAAAGCTTGGAACAATTGTTTTTAATGTTAGTTTTCAACTGTGGTTAAAAAAAATCATTCTTTTCAGAAATTTGATCTGTAGTGCTTCCTCTTTTATTGCTTTTGGCTTCTTTCAGCTCTGTTCCCAACCTGCAGTAATTATGGTCTGATGTTATTCATGTTTGCCTTCACAAATCCCAGCTAAAGAATGTAAGAAAAGTCCCTTTTTAAAATTAGAAATGCCTTAGATTAAAATGAGTTAATAGTAAGTCTCTTTTGTTCTTTACTAAAGTGCTTGCAATTGACACGGGTTGAGTAAGAAAGTCATGCTTCAGAAACTGTAACACGTAGGGAAATACATGTAGCTCCATTACTAAATACTGTTACCATTATAGTTCCAGCTGTATGAACTAAAGCTTTAAGGGGCATGATTTTATGCCGAGGAAGGTTCATCTTTTAACGTTTTGCATGACATCAACCTCTCAGAAAAATCTTTAAATCAAAATCCTATGCCACCAGGTGTTATAATGAACAAAAATGAACAAAATGCATAAAAAGCAAATTCTACTTTAAAACTCAATTAAACACAGGAAATGAGTGTGTTAAAAATTAGAGCTGCTATTGATATTTTTGACTGAGTTTCACTTTTGCCTGGTTTACCATGATGGTGAAGCCTGATATAAATGATACTACCTTTTAAATTCCAAACTCATTCTAGTTATAATGAACATTGAAGTTCACGTTTCCTTTAAATAATAACACTTCCACTGAAAGCTTATCTGAATTTTTCTTGAACAATATGTATAGATAAATAAGAATATTTCACCTAAAGTAATTTCAAAATCCATGGCATACCACTTGACAGCTTCACTTTCACAGAATATTCTGCAAATTATTATTCAGGGTTATAAAATAAAAGCGCTTGTAAGGTTTTCAGTGCAACTTACACCTACTAAACTATGAATAACCTAGATGATGGTATTTATCAATATAATGGAGTTAGGAATTGGATGCCACTGAGCTGATTCTTCTGACCCAAATACCATTGTTGCTTGAAGTTTAGAAATAAATTGGTTGAAGCAATGTCTGCTATTTTAGTTAAAACCAAAAATATAAGTTATTTGAGTTAGAAGTTGACATGGAATACTCTGTGAAAATGTAGAAGTAACTATTTACAGATCAAGATCAACATCTCCTCAACACAATGAACAGATCATTTACCCAAAGTGCATAGACTCTCTCCAGATTAGAGGATTTTGTGCCATAATCTATGCCCAAATATTGACCCTTTGTTGCCAGGCAGTGAAATGATCAGTTGTTCTTAGACATCCCACCTTAAATCTTCCTTATAATTCTATTGTTCTAGTATTGTAAAACAAATTATACTCCTTTAGCAATGCTCTGAATTATGCCCAAGCACAAATATTAAGAATAGCATGGTTAAAGCTAAGGCAAATTCTTAGTCTTCAGAAAGGTTTAGTTAGGTAAGGCAAATATTCCTCTTCTGCCCAGGTTCTGATAGCTAACCCTCATTAATAGGTTTTGTTTTAAAAAGAAACTGGAAAAAACAACATTTTTGTATATCTCTTTACAAAAAAGAGATATAAAAAAAAAAAGAGGTGTTGCATCTGCCCCTGAACAAGTTGTGCTTGTGTTTGTCCCAGAACTGAAATACACTGGGATTGGAGAGTGCACAAATCATCCTTCTAATTAAGGGTTTGGCAAGCACCTAATTCACTGCTGCTTTACTGCCATTGATTCAATGATGCAGTCTTTGGCTAATTGTTCAGGTACACTTCCCAACATCCCAGGAAAAACAGCTAGTATTTCTTATCCTGTTAACTTTTTTTGGATTTATCCTGAGACAACAGACATGGATGTTTGAAGGATTGCATTTTGTTTCAAGATAAAATAGTTTATCCCAGAACAAACGCTGTATCTGTTCATAGTCTGTGATACAGGAAGAGCATCCAAATGGGAAAACACTAGGAAGGACTTAAGCTTTGATCCTGCACAGACTCTTTACATGAACACAATGGGGCTACTAATATGTATACATCTAAAGGAATACCTAAAAATATGAACAGGCATTCACTTCTAGCCCTGGAAATTTCTGGGAGTCCTCAGCAAGTGGCCATATCCATGTGGCATTTCCTTGTAAAAAGGTGGAACTGTGGGGGTGCCTGCACCAGTGTACAGTGCCCAGTCCCCACCCCTGTCTGCCCCAGCCAGCAGCAGTAGTGATGCATTGCTGGGCAGGGCCAGGCAGGCAGAGGGAGAGAAGTGCTCTGCACTGCCCCAGAGGCCCTTGCATGCGGAGTGGAGTCGAGGACAGGGGTGGGGGTAGTGGCAGGTGAGACTGAGGTACAGTGGCCTCCCACATGCAAGCAATGCTGCCCATGCTTCAGCCCCCACTTCTGCCTCTCAACCCTTTACTGGCTTCAGACTGTGGGCACTCCTGTGCCATGTCAGGTGAATTTGGCCAGGCTGGGTCCCTCCAGGTGTGGGTTATACTGCCTGCCCTCCAACCCCTCCCTCCCACATTGGTTGCATGTGGGTGGCCTCAGCCTGGTCAAACTCACCCAGAATTGCAACAGCTCAGCAGCACCTGCGGCATGCAGCTAACAAAGGGTTATGAGGTGGGCAGCAGGGGCTGAAGCATAGGTAGCACTGCTCAAATGTAGGGAGCACCGGTGCGGCTGAACTTGCCCAGCATTATGAATTTGGCTATGGGCTGCAGTGCTGCTGAGCCACTGCTGTGGCTGCAATGCCAGGTAAATTTGGCTGGGTTGGAGCTGTGTTCTGCGACCCCCTCCCCACCCATCTTGCAACCCTTTGTTGGCTGTGGGTGCCGATGAGCTGCTGCTGCAATACTGAGTGACTTCAACCAGGCTGGGATTTGCTAGGCACTGGGTGCACTGCTAGATGAGTCTTTCCTTTTCCTCCCGTCTCCAATTGCTGGTGTCATGGCCTGGTTGGGGGGGAGGGTGGGCACCATGATCTAGATCTGAAAATGGCAGGAACTGCTGCAGTTGGGCCATGATACAAATGAGCAATTTAAAACAGGCCTTAATTATAATCAACTTGATCTCTTCTAAACTCTTAATTCCACAGCTATTAGTGACTCTCCTTGTGAATATTCTTGAAGCTCCACCTATAAAGCTATTTGTTTATTCTGCAATTCTGTCTGTTAGCTGCTCCTGGTAATGAAGCAGTCCTGCAGATTGTTTTGAACTCATTCCAGTGAAGAAATTGGGTTGTTTTTTTGCTTCAAACTTGAACTGAATAATACAGCCCTAGGCTCCTAGCATATTAGTAAAACTTCTAGTTTATTTTTAGCTTCAGAAAAATGTGTTGTTTTGTATGTGATGATGCACCTCCTCAATCTGCACTCCCCTTTTCAAAATTCTAGATCCATCTACACTGAGTTGTACTAACTGGACTGTTATTGCAAAGCAAGGGAAGTAATTCTTCTACTTAATTCAGTATTAAATAAAAGCCTCGTCTGGAGTGCACCTACACTTCATGAAGAATATGGAAAGATTGGACAGATTCCAGCAGAGGGTGACAAAAATCATTAAGTGTCTGGGAAGCATTACTTCTGAGGAAAGGCTGAAAGAGCTAAAGTTCTTTAGTCTGGAGAATAGAAGACGTCATTATAGTTTTAGATAACTGTAATACAACAGAAAAATTACAAAACTTCAAATAAATTAGAAAATGGGAAGCTGTTTTTAATGTTCTGAAAAAGGAAACAATTTTATATTATCAACATTTTTCAGGAAAATAACTTTTGTTATTTTTTTTCCACTGGCTCTGCAACTGAGATTAGAATCTGACCTTGTGTACAATGTACATTTGAAATGAATAAACTTTTCTCTCTACTTTTAATTCTGAAAACTTTGAAAAGTAAGATCTCTCTTGGGAACTGGAAGACTTAAGTGTGTACTGTTTTTGTTAACATTCCTACTACACTTTTAATTCTTACATGAGAAGTAAACCAATGTTCTGTTTCAGTTGATGTGTTCATTAATGTTGTCACCAGGTAGTAGAAGGTTAAACATTCTTGCTGCATTTAATCTTTCCATCCATTGTAAGTTTGGCATTCTTTTTTGTAACTAATGTGATAACAAAATCCAATGATAAGGAAAAAGAAAGGATGAACGACTAAAAAAAATAAAATAACAATGAGCTTAAAGCTAAAAATAGATATGAATTGAACTCTTAGATTTGAATAATTACAGAATGTGAACTTTAATGTAGATCCATCCAGGTTGTTATTGGCTATTCTGTCTTTTTCACTTTGTTCTTTCTTGCTCAGATCCTGGCTCAAAATCCCCCATGTGTATAGGATTGGAAGTCCAACCCTAGATCAAAATATGGGATTGAGCTAGGTATGCAATTGGAACAAAGAACAACATTTTCTGGAAATAGGAAAATGCCCTAAAAATGCAATGCAAATGAAAATCTCAAAGCCACAGAGGGCCAAGTCCCACTTTCATTTACATTAGTAGAAGTCTAGAGATATTCCACAAATGGCAATAGATTTGCTTCAGTATCACACTGGTGAAACTGACAGTAGTTTTGGCCTGTTTTCTCTCTTTCCCTTTCCCTCTCTGCCTCCTGTTTTCTTCCCTCCCCTCCCCTCCCATAACACTTACTATGGCAAACTCAAAGCTTGGCGCACAACTTATTTTCCATGCTATACATATCTTACAGCTTGCTGCATTCTAAAGTGACCATATCTCTTTGCTATTTCATGTGATAGAAGGGAAAGAAAGGGCCCTCTATACAACAGTGAACTTAAAAATAAACATTTTATGTTTGCAAATATATGAAAGCATAAAGGGATTCTGTGTTTCAGTCTTGTGTGTGCATGTTCATCATGGTTGCTTAATGATGGAGCATAGAACTAAGGCTGAACTGTGTGCCCCTGGTTACAGTACCCATGGGATGACTAGATGCACTACTTAGTAACTCTTTCCTCACAGGGCAAGTAAAAGCCCTGTGAGAAGTTACATAAAAATATAATTTTTGTATGTTGCACTGGAAATAGATATTGAGTGAGCCTTAGTAAACTGCTGCTTTTCTTGCCCACTTCACGCAAAACATTCAGCTATACCTGGAAATATCAGTTGATGCCAAAATTTCAGTGTCATCAATTAAATAGATGGAATATTTTAATAGTGTTAATTTTCAAATTTGTTTTTCTCTCATCCTTGGGAAAGAAAATGAGACTTGACCTTAGCTGAAAAACTCTAATCTTTCTTATGACCCTCATAAGAAAATGTGTAACTTCTTGCTCTGCTGATATTTATGTGGGAATTTGTGGAAGAATTTCTCATCTTTTTGTCAGTAATATAATCTTAAAAGTCATAAGAACATGTTTGTTTTAGTTCTGCTTGTGATGAATTCTTTCAGTTTTCAGATAAATTACAGAAGATTTGCTGAATTATTCATTTGCATCATTTTGAACACTTCTGTACTTCAAAATGAGAAAAATGTTTTAAGGATCCATAATACACTGTAAGCAGAAAGGGTAAAAAAAATCTTAAGTCTTGATTAACCATTTATTATGTCAGTCTGACACTGATATACCTGAATAGGCTATAGAGGAATTATTCTCAATTTTATAATGATGTATATGTGAAAGGGATGCAGGACCATGATTTCTGTAAATCTAGATGAAATAAAAACAAGGAGAGGATAAAGAATTTATATTAATACAGAAGCTGTCACTTTTAAGCATACATATCTTAACAATAAGCAGATAGCCATTAATAAACAACTGCTGACTCTGTTAGAGATGTCAACATGAGTACTTTTTAAATGAAGAAATAGACCTCTTGTCAAAGAAATGGTGGTTTCTTATTGGTATAATTTTAGCTACATTTGTATCTCTTGTACTGTAATTGGAATAAGAAATGATGGAAAAATAGATGTTTTGATATTATTCTAAAATGACAATGTTTTCTATTTAGGAAATAAATATTCTGTAGATTGAAATAACCTGTTTGGTAAAGATATTTATAAATTGGTCATTAGAATAAACATAGCCAATATAGGGTGGGTGGAGGAAGGGGAGGAATATATTTGCTAGGCTTCAAGGGAGTAAAAGGAGCATTGATAGGATTTTTCATCCGGACAATGGCAATCGTCAAGGACACTAGTTTTGGCAAATCAATACCCTTTTCTTCATAGAAGCAAAACAGTTTATGTTTTCCTTGTGATATGCCAGAGGGTGTTCCTATTTGTTTGCTAGGGTTTCTGCTCTAGGAATGTGTCTCCCTCTACTTATAATTTCCCTCTGTACCCATGTGACCAGAAAGTCTTGTATGTTTAGTCAGGTAACTCAGATCATCGCAAGCTGCATTTTGGTTGTCTACTAAGTGAATTTGACCCCTAGTGGCTGATGAAGTTATCAGTCTCTTAAGACTCCCACCCATGATGGACCTGAAACAGTATTAAAAGAAGTTTTTTCCCCACTTATATATAAAACAAGGTAGCTGCCATTTGCAAGTTTTGCTACTGGACAGACCATGGGTGGCTGACTGGTACCCCTGAGTTGGGGTGGGCATGTGTTCCCCCAATGGCCATGCAGCACGTGGGGGGTGGGGGGAGTCTCCATGCCAATCATGCTGCCTGGGAAGTGTGACTGGGGCACCAAGAAGTGCCAGCAATGCTCCTGGAAGCACCAGTGGAGCTTCTCATGGTGGCCCCACTCCTTGGCTGGTAATCACATGGTGGGCACCGGTGCTCCTGCCTGCTGCCCTGCCCATCGCCTAAGTGGGGACCATTGGCTGTGAGGGGGTGCACCAGTGCTCTCAGGGGTGCACATGCACCTGCTACACATCACCACTGGGACAGACTTATTCGGGTGAAAATGAAAAAGGCAGGAAAAACACATAAGTGTATTGATATGTTTGGAAATGTTGACTTCTATTTAATCTGAGTTCTCAAATGAGGGATAAGATTCGAGTCACCACAAAATGAGCGCTCATATAACATACCTTTACAGGTAGCAGATTTTTACAAAGAGCAGATTGCCTGCCATTTAAATATGAGGTGCCTTTTAAAAAGTTTATCATGTTTGGTCCCTCTTACTGTCTTGAAAAATCTAGCTGTGAGCTTATCTGATGGGGAAACTCCTTTTCTCAGCTTGATAAAATAGTAAATAAAAAATATATGCATATATAAAAATATTATAATTTCATAGTTTCTAGGGTCAGAAGGGACCTGAACAGTTCATCAAGTCTGACCCCCTGGGCAGGAGCGAGTGCTGGGATCATAATACCCCAGCTAGATATCTATCAAAACTCCTCTTGAAGATGCCCAAGGTAGGGGAGAGCACCACCTCCCTTGGGAGTCTATTCCAGAGCCTGGCAGCCCTAACCGTAAAGTAAAGCCTCCTGAGATCATGCCTGAACCTACTCTCAATTAATTTGTGGCCGTTATTCCTTGTTATCCCAGGTGGTGCCCAGAGGAACACAGCCTTACTTATTTTCTGCTGGTCCCCCCTGGTGAGTTTGTAGATGGCCACCAGATCCCCTCTCAGTCTTCTCTTGCGGAGGCTGAATAGATTTAGGCCCTTTAGTCTATCTTCTTAGGGCCTGGCCTGCTGCCCCCAACCATGCGAGTGACTCTCCTCTGGATCCTCTCAAGGATAGTCACATCTCTCTTGAAGTGTAGTGCCCAGAACTGGATGCAGTATTCCAACTGTGGCTTGACCAGTGCTGCATAGAGGGGAAGGATCACCTCCCTGGACCTGCTGATGGTTCATCTGTAGATGCACGACAAGGTGTAGTTAGCCTTACTGACTGCGTTCTCACATTGGCGGCTCATGTCCATCCTGGAGTCAACAATGACTCCAAGATCCCTTTCAGCCACTGTGCTGTTGAGAAGGATGTTCCCCAGCCTATAGGTATGTTGCAGGTTCCTTCTCCCTAGATGCAGCACCTTGCACTTGTCTGTGTTGAATTCCATCCTATTCTCATCCACACACCTCTGTAACCTGTCTAGATCTAGTTGAATTCCGTCCCTCCTCTCCAGTGTGCCCACTCCTCCCCACATCTTTGTGTCATCAGTGAATTTGTAAAGCATGTTTTCCATTCCCATCTCCAAGTCACTGATAAAGATGTTGAATAGCACAGGCCTGAGGACTCAGCCCGGGGAAACTTCACTGCCCACAACCCTCCAGGTCGAAAACGACCCGTCCACCACTACTCTCTGGGTGTGACCATCAAGCCAATTTGCCACCCATCTGACTGTGTAGGCATCAAAGCTGCAGTTGTCTAGTTTCTTTTATGAGAATGGGGTGAGAAACAGTGTCAAAGACCTTCTTGAAGTCCAGGTAGATGATATCCACCTCAACACCCATATCCAAGGACTTTGTTTCTTTTTACGATCAGGTCTCAAAGTTAGTCAGGCAGGATCTGCCCACAATGAGCCCATGTTGATTGCCTCTGAGCATGACCTCCCATGCAGATGTGTTTCTTGATAATTTTCTCAAAGGTCTTCCCAAGGACTGAGGTGAGACTAACTGGCCTATAGTTACCTGGGTACCACAAGCGCTCATACAGCCATGCCAGGGGTCCTGCTATGACCTCCACCAATTCCCTCAGTACCCTCGGATGAAGAGCATCCAGACCTGCTGATGTATACATGTCCAGCCCCTCCAAGAGTTCCCTAACTAGATCATCCCTGACCCTTAGCATGGTGTTGTGTCTGAGGCTGTCTGTAATCCTAGTGGGGGAGCTGTCCTGGTCCCTGCTCAGAAATACAGAGGCAAAGAACTCATTGAAGAGATGGGTTTTTCCTTTGCTGCAATCATCAGATTGTCAAGCTTGTCCTGTAGGAGCCCCATGTTACCTGGTGTCTTCTTCTTGCTCCCTGTATATTTGAAAAAGAACTTTTTGTGATCCTTAATTCTGGTCACCAACCCTAGTTCCATCTCTGCCTTGGCCTTCCTAACTGCCTCCCTGCAATCACAAGCAATGGAGGTGTAATCCTCCTTGGTGACTGCCCCTTGCTTCCACTGATTGTAAGTCACCTGTTTTGCCCTCAGGCCCTCCTGGATGCCTTTACTGAACCAAGGGGGATTTTTAACACTCTTGTCCCCTTTGGTTTGTGTTGGGACTGACTCTCTCTGAGTTTGGAGGATTGTCTCCTTAAAGAACAACCACCCATCCTGGACTCCCATCTCATTGAAGCTCTGAGTCCCCAATGTCTCCCTTACTAATCTCTTTAGCTCATGGAAGTCAGCCCTCCTGAAGTTAAGGACTTTTGCTTTACTGCTTACTTTCACCACCCTGTGCCAGATAGTAAATTCTGGCAGATGATGGTCACTAATGGCTAGGTAGTTGAGCACCCTCAGATCCTTCACCGGATCATTGCCTGTGGTAAGGACCAAGTCCAGCAAGGCATTTCCTTTGGTGGGATTATGTACCTCTTGGTGGGGGTCCTATATGCAGGATAAATGTTTTAATTAATTGCTAAATGGTTTAGTTATTTTTATTAATTGTTTAAACAGGTTGCTGGCAGAATGACACACTGAAGAGAATAGTTGGAGAACAAAACTGGATAGAAAAGCAGTTGGTTCTGTGCATTTATAAAAACAACCAACACCCTCCCCCTGTTCCCTCCTCAGATAAACAAAGTAACAGTGATAGCAACAAAGCCAATAACAACCATCCTGTCAAGAATACATATATAAGTTTAAAATAATTTTATGTGTGTTTGTGCTTGCTATGATTCCATAACACCTGATTATAGCCTGTGGCTGACATTTGTTATATTTATGATGTTCATTTCCTGACTTCTTTCAATAAGAAGCTAATTACCAAGTTAAAATGACTTTTAAAGTAGGACAGTCTTTTCTATAATTTTTCACCCTGGGTTTCTATACTTCAAGTTTCATAAACTAATGTCACTTTTGTTGAAATTGGGTAAATTTGTGCTAGAAATAGGGTGCAAGTATTTTCTCTATTGAAACAGGGTGGTTAGTAAGGATGCACATACTCTGCTCTTTAAAACATATAATGTCTACAGTTACTGTGAATAGATATATTTGCTAACTTTTGCTTTTGGCATTACAATATTTAATAGATTTACAGTGAAAGTACCAAACATATTTACAACTGGGAAGATAGCCCCACAGTGTTGGGTGCTATACAGATACAAAACAACCCCGAGGAGCTTGAAATCTAACCAGGCAAACTGGGGAAAAGGATATAAAATACAAGCGGACACAGGCTGAATTGAGGGATGATTAGCAATCATCATGTCAGCTCCTCCTTAGTGTTATTTGTTCTGATGGTTAAATCCTTTCAGCAGGGTAATGCAAGAGGACTGACTAGCTAGAAGGAAAAGAAAGGGAGAATTGATGAGAAGTAGGTAGGGCTGGAGCTAATCAACTCAGGGGGCTGGGTGGAGGGGAAGAATTTGTTACTTAGACTGTGTTTTAATGTGTTCAGTTATGATGGTGATGGTTTATCTATCAGTGTTGGCCACAGTCCTCAGTGTAAGTGTTTATTACATGTTACTTGGTTTAAAAAAAACAAAACAAAAACCCCAGGAGTTATTTTGAGAAATCATTACTTCAATTAATGGTGTAATTGGTTGAAGGAGCACAGCTTAGTACTTGTTTTCTGTGTTGTGAAGGATGTTATTAAACAGTGACTTTTCTACTGGAAGCTAAACATGACTACTGAAACTGAAATGAGCCAAACAGTAATTGACACCTAATTTCATATCTATTATCACTTTTAGAAGTGCAGTGTTAACTGGCATGTTAATTACATATAGCCAGCACTGACATATTACAGCTTCCCCTCACCCCCTTTAGCTAACTAATTAATTAAGAACACTTATATACAACAGCTTATTTAAACATTCATTTGGTCTGCTACCATAAACACAGGAATTTTGAAATAGGAACAGTTTCTTACACACATGTTATTCTGGTTGTACCTGGCTTAGCCAATAAAGTGTCAAAATCCAGAGTGAAAGACTAAGTTCCTATGGTAAAACTTATTGCCATGTCTATATTCAGTAGAAGGTAAAGCAAATTGCATTCCCTAAAATGGAATTTGGTGTTAGATTTTCTATAAAAATGATTTAGGTTGTCATTCATATACAGCTAATTTTTTTTTCTAAAAAGGATACTATTGTTATGTAAAGTGATGCTAACAAACCTTGCATAAAAATTGAAGGGAAAAAACAAGCAACAACAAAAAATCTTCCACAAAATACTTTCTGTAATTCAGTCACATTTTCACAGCAATTTTTAATAAATTCATAACAGAGTCTTACATCTAATTGTCCAACCACTTGTAGGATACTCCTTTTCAGTTAAACTGATAGCTATAACTAATATGAACTGCCTATCACTGAAAGTAGGATTCTTGCAGAGATTATGGAAAAATATAAACTTAATGACAGTTGACATCTTTCATAAATCATTTGAAAACTTTCTTAAATGAAGATGATTGCTTACTTAAAAATAAAAGTTGTGTACCCAAATTTGCTACTATTTATATTAACAGGAATTTTGTCAGTGGCTTCAATCAGGAGAATTAGGAGCTCCTGTTCTAGAGAAGGAGGTTGTATTTGATTGTTTTAATATGTTATGAAGACAGACATTCAAAAAGGGACAGACATTCAAAAAGCCTGAGCCTGAATTTATTCAATCTTTACAGGTTAGGCTAACCTGCCTAGGCTGAACCAGTTTGTAACCTTATGGACAATCCCTTTTGGACTGAAGAAACGCAGGTAATTGCCTGCACCGGTGCAGGCTAGAAGCTGGGGTAGGTGTGGGGAGCACTGGAGCATACTTCCTTTGTATGGTGCTAAGCTGAGGTATGGCCAGGCCCTGCCAGGACAGTCTGATTAGGGAGGAGTTTTCCCTCCACCTCCCTTCATTGCTTCTGATCAGTGAGGCATCCAGCAGGGAGTTACACAGCATTTAGTTACACAGCGGGGAGTTATACAGGGAACTGATAACAGAGAATTTATTAGCCTCCCTCATTAGTTCACCTCTTCTTAAACAACTTTTTCTAAGGAAGGAATAGAAGGACATTACCAGCTACCTATTGATTAGCTCCAAAAAGCCCTAAGCGGACACTGTCCTATCTGCCTTACACAGACAGCTCTCAGCATTAGCTAGCATACCACATGCTGGTTACAGTCTGTTCCTTGTGTGTGTGTGTGGGGGGGGAATCCTTGCTTGAGCAGAAAGTGGGGGGAGGGGGGTAGGAAGAAGCCAGGCAGATGCCACTGTACCTGCAGTCTCTGCCAGAGCACCAGCTAGGAAGCAAAGGGGCAGGACCACCCTTGCTGTGGAGCAGAGAGCCCTGCCCAGAGATGGAAAGCATCTGGGATGCTAGGGGATTCCAGTTTAAATTAAGCCAGGAAGGAATCTAGGACAATCTGACAGGGGGCCATCCCAGGGCCAGGTCTCGTGTCAGCCCACCCACCTTTCTAGGGCAATCTGCCCCATCTCTCCTGCCATAATTTGATGTTCTAGTTGGTAATATAAGTGGGAGGCTGCCCATTCCTTGCCCCAATGCCAGAGGGCACTATCCATGGCTCCATACCTTTCCTACACTGTGGCCCATGCCTCACAGGTGGCATCCAGATTAATATTGCTCCTCAGCTTCAGGATGGGCAGACTCAGTCCACTGTTGGACCTCTTTCTATACTCACACTCACTCGGTCCCCCTCTCACAGGGGCCTCTTGCACTCTACCCATCACTGAGGCACTCTCAACTCCCCTGTTTCTTTGTGTGACCCCTCTTGGCCCTCAGGTTTCATTACTCTCACTCTGGCATAGGATATGCAGCATCTTGGTCCTCATCACACTCATGGGGCTGGTTCATGTACTGCCCTTCAAGCTGCCCTTGCAGCCCTACACAGTACACCTCCAGTGCAGCCCTTCAAGCCACGCTTAGCAACCCTACTCTGTACCCTACACACACACACACACAGGTTCTTTGAGTGCCTCTTTGCACCCTACTCTGTGTGGGCTTCCACACCAGTACTACCCCCCTGGGGCCTCCAGGGGTCTTATATCCCTGCTGGTCTCAGGTGCTGCTTTGTTAGTGTGCCTGGCCCACTGCTTTCACAATCACCCACCAAATGGTGGGGGCTGGGGTTAAGGCACTCCTACCCACCTTTCAGTAGGGATCTATAACTGGTCTGGTATTTCTTAGGGGCTGTCCTGCCAGAGACACTCCTGCCATACCCTCCTTCCCTGGCAGGGTGCAGTTTCAGGTTATGCCCAGGACCATGAGCGTACTGCCATCCCTATAGCTCATGCCCTTATCTTCAAGATGTTTCAGGAGCGGTAGCTCAGCTGATGATGTTAATCTCTCAGCAGCTGACAACAAACTGCTGCCCCACCCTCAGAACTGGGCCCCAAAATTGCTTACCTCATCAAGCACCTGCTGGCTGCCTGCTCTCAGCCTTTAAAGTGGCAGGTACTAAAGGAGGAGTTCTGCCACAGACAGCCATTGCATAAACTGGTTTGACTGAAATCAGTTATGTCTGATACTACATTCAACCAGGTTCATCTCAAACCAGTTTCAGCCATTTTGAAACTGCTTTATGTGCATTGAATGTCTGTTCTGTTACAGGTTTAAACCAGTTTCTGATCACTTAAACTGGTTTATGTGTAATGTATGTTGGTAGCCAAAGTGCAGCAACAAGAAAACAGTGAAAGAATCAGATTAGCACAAGAACAGACTTAAGTTATGGGGCTACAAATAGCTGGGTCTTGTCTTTGTTATGAAACACTATTTTACGTAAGTACAATTGTTAGGAAAGGGGATAGCTAACAGAATACTGCTCAGGACTCTCCGGTAAGGCTAGACAAGTAACAGCCAAGCGTAGCATCATTTACTATCAGTTAGTAGAAGTACAGCAATAGCTACAGGAGATTTCCCACTCCCTGTGAAAACAAGCTTTTTTATAATAATGGGAGTGATCTGTCTGGGTGCTTTGTTTGTTTGTTTGTTTTTATCTTTCTATCCTTACAAAATGGCAAAGGAAATCTAGCTGATCTGAAAGCCAGCTGACAGGTCTGCCAGTGAACTGATTATAAAAGCCCTTGGTCCCTTTCTGTCTTTGTCCTGAAGCTACAGACCCTGAAAGCCCCAGGTCTGGATTATGGAGCAGTGGGAACTACAGAGTCTGTAACAGGGTCCATGAGGCAGTTTGCCTGATGGAAATACAGGAAATATCAGTGGAAATACAGGGTCTGTGGGTCTGAGGGGTGTTGATGCTGACCTGGTAGGATTCTGAATTCATGGCAGATAGCCATGGCAGAGGTTCTGGGATTACTGCCTTAGACACTGAAAGCCATCAGAATGCTGGCTGGAGTCAGGGCCTTCAGAGCTCCCGGGGCCCTGCTCTGTAGATGAGACATAGAATGTGGAAATCCTGGGATTGACTCTTAAGGTCTACCTGCATTGTACACAAGATTCTTTGGGTAGTTGTGATATCTTTCATTAGACCAACTAAGTAGTTTCCAACAATCATGGGCAACTGGTGCCGCCTTACTTAGGGGAGTCACATGCCCCCCTGTGACCAGTCCTGCCGATTGCTGCAGCTGCTTTCGGTGCTTGCAGGGTGGGCACTGGCACTCCCACCTGCCCATCGCCTAAGCAGCAAGTGCAGCCAGTCAGGGGGTGCACCAGTGCTCTCAGGAGGTGCACATGCACCCCTGTGCATCCCTTATGCATCACCATTGCCAAGAACATTGCAACTTTGGGAAACAGGTTCGATTTGAAACTGTATTTCACTACTGAAGCAATTTGATCAGAATTTCTGATTTTCAGTACAAATTTACTTTTTTTTTCAAATGCATTGAAACCAAAATTAAATTTTAAAAAATTGAAAATTTGTGGAAACAAGAAGCTGCCTTTTGACTAGCTCTTTCCCTGGGCAAGCTGAAGTTAGTTTTAATCCTGAATTCATAGTCTTTCTCTCAGTTCTTTTGACTATGTTGTTTACTCTACTTTTTCTTTCACATGAATTAGTTTGCTGTAATTTAACTCTAAAAGAAAGACTTAAATTTCCTGTCTGAGAGATGTGTAACAAATTGCTTAAATCTTTCAGAAAATCGGTGTCCTAAATTGCCTCTAGTGTTTTATTCTTGTTTTACTGAAGTACGTTCTTTCTTCAAATATCAAAACAGTTAGACCTGACTTAGGCTCCCAGGTTCCAGTAAATGGATCTGGTTTCTTGTCTGTCAATTGACCCCTCTGAGGAGGAAATAGAAACCAATCCTTGTCAGCAACTGGAGTTTCTTTTGGGTAAGTCAAGCTTTCATTAACTTATACCCCGGTATAGACGTTACAAGACATGTAATTTCAGAAGCAGCTTGTTGTTTGAAGGGTGTTGATTTGTTTTTAGGGGTTATTTTTTATTTAGTATAATAACATGCAGTTGAAAATAAGGGGTGTTTGAGTTAGTGCCCCTACTCTAAGCAAGCACCTTTCTTTAGCATAAAAAAATACAAAACTGAAGCGAAGGTTGCAGAAGAAAGCCAGCAAAGAATCCTGAGGATGACATGGAAACTGGAATGCTGTAGGGAAACTGAATCTAGACTGAAATAAATTAAGAATAAAAGGGTTCTAAGGCCATTATATGAAGCATTTAGAATAACTGGACTACATTCATTCACTGACTGGACCATAGGCTTAGTGCAACCATAGTTTGGGATCAGTTGTTACTGCTTTATATCTTTTGGAGATAGTTAAACCTGGCTTTGTTCTGGGCTATTTTTCTGGCTTTTGTGGTAAGTTCTCTGGTACAGGGGGAGCTTCTTACTTTGAAAGTGGTGTGCAGACTTGCAGTGCTGCCTAAATGATGATATGTAATCATAGTCATTTTTTTAAACATGTTGTTTACACAAGGCACGATAGAATAACTCAAGTAGTTTCCCCTCCCCCTCAACAGCCTCCATAAAGAAAACTGTTGAAGTCTGCAGACAGAGGCTTTATGAAAGCTCAGCAAATCATTTTAGAGAGCCAGCCCATCTGTAAAGCCCCTGCCATCTCTTTTTTGGTACATAGGCAAGCAGTAAATATTTAACATGGCCTTCTTTGTCTATTCTTCTTTCATGCCATCAGAATGTTTTATTCTTTCTTAATAGAAGCTGCTGTCAGGCCCTAACAGGTTATTTGCCAAAGCACTAGCATTTAATTACTGTCAATTATTTGTAACTGCCAGAAGAAAGATTTTTTTTAAGGAAGGAATTCTGTTGCTGAATTAAAGCATAGCAGTTGAGCAATCCCTTGTATACCAGCCTTTGTGGATGGTTCCCTTAATTATTCTTTTTAATGCAGCCTGAGGGAGAGCATGAGCTTGGGCACATGCAACACATGGTCTTTTAAAAAAAACAAACTAAGGGTGAAGTGACATGTTACACTTGGACCAGTGATTATCAGCTGGGGCTTGGGGCACCCTGGGGAGCTGTGTGAGATCTTTTGAAGGGTGCTGTGATATGTCAGAAGTTAAGCAGGTGTGAGGAGATAGGTATAAGTACAGGTTCGTGCTCTTCCCTGCTTGGCCACCACCTTACCCCTATTCCCTAGCCTAGACCCCCTGCAAGGAGGTAAACAATATAATACAATTGTTTTTGAAATGGTGTGAGGCTAAATTCACAAAACTTATGGAAGGGTGCCTGAGGTTAAAAGAGGGTGCCAAGCATCTGAAAGATTGAAAACGACTGACTTAATACTACAGGAACTTAAAACAGAAGTGTCTTTAAAATGCAAGCATCATTAAGCCTGCTAACTTGTGCTATGTGCCCTCTGAATGTCTCAAAATTATGCTATTTCAGAAGAGAGTTAACTCTGGGCCAAGTTACCTACCTTTTGTTAGGGCACCTTCTGTCTGCTCCACAGAGAAACCAAGCAATTTACACTCCTCCAGCATCCCACAATGCACTTTTCTCTGCTTCTTTCTTTCCCTCCCCACTTCACCCAGAGCAAGAATATAAAGCCAACAAATCCAGGCTCCTAGCCACATCCCTGCTCTAGTGGGAAATGAGAGTTGTGCAGGTAAGAAATGGTATTAACCCTTAACATGTGACTGCTCGCAGCATGTTCTAACCTTAACACCACTTAATACAGATTTAGCATGGTCTAAATGTAAGATGCAACTCTAATCTAAACGTGATAGCTGGTTTTGGGTATTATCCATGAGAGTCAGGGTAATGAAAGCAAGCAAAATGGCATTGGGATTATTACAACTGGAGGAAAAATGCTAAATATTCTTGAACAAACCAACCCAAACTGTTCTCATATCTTGTAAGTTTGTTTTTAACTTTTTTTGTAAATTTTGAAAACCTTGGGAACTGAAATAGGGACTTCAATATGTAAGTCCTATATAATGTAAATTTGGTAAAAAAATCAAAGTATGTCAAAATAGGTTCCTCTGATATTCAGAGTGTTCACACAGTATAAACTGAGATTACCTACCTGCATAAAATGGTGGATGAACAGAGATATTATAATCCAGCACATACCTCGAAGTTTGTTTCAGTCCTAAGTACCATATGCTTAGAATACAGCAGCTTGAGTATTTCTAACTTTCTGCACTAAAAAGTGTGAAAGGGTCCTGGCCCATGGCTCACTGAAGTGAATGAAAAGACACCCATTGTTTTCAGTGGGCTTTGTCTCAGGACTAAAAGAAACCAGTTTAATGTTCTGACTTTCTTTAAAAATTAGCATTATCAACTACCATCAGGTGGGGAGGATGTTTGGATAATATATCCACATGTTATCTGTTGGTTCTCACCTACAGAGATCAGATACTGTGCCTGAACAAGCAGAAAACAAAAATGATGTGTTGTTAAAAATTATTACTCCAATTTTAGTTTTTATTTCCTGTGATTCTATATGTAATGTTCTCAGATTACAAAGATCAAAGGAGATTTTTTTTCTCAGCTGTGTTCCATGAATGTCATGTAGGATTTCTGAATCCATCTGTTTCAGAAATGTATGTACAGTTCTATAATCTGATCTTTACTGGGCCATGCTTATAAGGATACACTTATAAGAAGGGTAAGACTCAATTCAAATTCATTCCTGAGGTACTTATATTTAGCAACAGAATGCTTAAAACAGAATGCTTAGGTGTCTGTGATGGTGAGTTCTGGGTAGTTGGGCACAACTCACCAGAGCGCCTCATTGAGGCCTTGATTGGCAGCTGTAGATCACCCAAGTGGAGACTTCCTAGGGCCAGTATTCTAATAAATTTACCTGCAGGAATGCTATGGCAGATGGAGGAGCAGTGTACAGTGCCACCACACCAATTTATAAGTTCCTGCTCCCTCCAGCTCTAGGGACACATGTTAGATGAAGTTGGGGAGCTGTGATGAGTTGGGAGCATAAAAGGCACTGTGGCTCCACTAGGTGGGGAAGAGAGAGAGCCAGGAGACAGAGCCCAGCAATAGGAGACTCAGGCAGTTTCTTGAGGAGCCCCAAGCAGGGAAACATAGAGAGACTAAGGGTGATTAGCCCCTCTGGGACCATGAAGTTGGCAGACCTGTGTAGGGGCTTTCATGGCTGCCCTCCATCCTGGGGAGAGGGAGCCCAGAGACAGTTGGGAGCAGGTGCCTGGAAAATTAAGTCTGGCTGAAAGGGGGGCAAGTGCAGTTTCACATTCACTTTCCCTTTATTGGGGAGCATTTCAGGACAGTCTCAATTTTGGGCTTTAAGGCCCATTGTCTTTTTTGTTTGTTTATGTATTTACTTTTGGATATTGATTGAAACTCACCATAAGACCAGGACAATTGGGGCATTTGGACCCAGAGCAAGATCTGAGGACTGGGGTATTTTTTAACCCTTTTAGAGACTTACATGGAGAAGGGTCTAAGAGGCTAGGGATCACATTCTTCTACCTTGTCATATTATTATTATATTTGTCATTTCTTCTGTTCCAATGAATCCACTCTGGTATTTGGAGCTTGGGTGTCTAGAAGACAGCAGTACAAGCTATTCTCGCTTCATGGGAGATGTGGAGGGAGCCTGTATCAGTGCAGTTCTGGCACTAACCCCTTTGAGGGAACCCAGTGGCTTTGACTGGGTGACAAATGCTTCTTTGGTGACATCACGGATGTTATGTGGATGGGGTGTTGGGGAGGTGGAGCCCCAAACCATTGATACATCACCCTGTGAATAATTCCCAAAGTGGGAGGGGATAGAAATACATAATAATAGCACTAAACCCTCTTATTTCTTCTTAAAACACCAAAGATGTGGCAAGTGAGTTGTAGGTCTACTTCCTCCTCCCCCCTGGGTACTCCCGGATAGCTCCACCAGAGCCTCAGACTTCACCACACTGTCCTTCCGCAGAAGGGTGATATGCTTTATTAGATGTAGGATCTCTGTACTATCAAAGGGACACCTACATGCCTCCAAAGAGTTTGGCACTAGGGGCTGGCCATAGAGCTAGATTTCTCCAAAGGTCAACTCAGAAAACTTAGAAATAGCTAAGAGGAAATGCTTAAGTAAAGGTGCCTATCTGTATTCCCATCCCCTCATGATCATAGGAATCAGACTCATGCTGTACATGAGGTGCTCTTTTTACTTGACATCAAAAATATCTGGTTCTGCTTCTGCAGATGAATGCCTAGCAGTTGTGGTGCCCCTGCTTTGTCCAGTATCCCAGTGCTTAGTGCACTCACCCGGGATGTAGGATAGCTGGGTATGGGCCTTTTGGGGTGCTTTTCTCAGGTGTGTTCTATAGCCATTGGAGTACAGAGTAAGTCTCTCCTTTGCTTGTTCTGCTTCTGGCCAAGTGACCTTGGTACCTAATTTGGTTCTTGGCTATAGTATGCTTTTGTGCAATATCAACTAATTCCAGTTCTTTTGCCAGCAGTGTAAACAGCAGCGGCTCAGAGACAGGACCAGCAATATGTTGATGATAACTTTTCTGACTGTTTTTACACTTAGAAAAACCATTGAAAACAGCTGATCTCTAGTCAGAAGAATGTAAAAGACTATTTCAGATGATGTCACTGAAGTTAAATGAAACACATTAGAATTACATTTAAAGTATTGGAAAAAGCCTAAAACAACAGGGGGGGAAATAGGTTACTTGTCTTTCCATTCTTACTTTCAAATGGCTAGCAAATGGCACATGAAATATTCCAGTGTTCCTAATTTATCTTTATGGTGCATACTAGGACTGTGTGAAAAGGTTGTTTTGATTCAGTTTCAAATTTGGCCATTTCAGAGAACAATGATTCATTTTGGTGTTTTGGATCACTGTCTTGTATCGCTTTGGCCGAACCTGTTTTGGAGATTTGGCTCTGCTGAATCTCCTCCAAATCTGTTTTGAATGGGCTGCAAGCTTCGCACAACCCTACTGCCCAGTGTCTCAGGAGGCCGGAGCCATCCAAAGGATCGCTAATTTAATCGGACGTCAGGCAGGCTGATAATGGAGAGGCGAGACACACCCTATTGGTTGCAAAAATAACTGTTACTTTAACTTTACTTACGCCGCTGGTGGCTGCGACACAGGTGGTAAGGTTGCTTACGTAGTTACAAGTAACAAGTTGCTTGCGTAGTTACAGATAACTGGCAACAGAACGAGCCGGAGAGTTTGTAGACAGAAACGATGCAGGATGAAGGATACGTTGGGAGTAGATGGTGATGGGGAGATGTTGGTGGGTGATCAGTCCGCCAGCTTTTCTCTGCCACGTGGCAAAGTTCTCCCTACTCTACCATGTGCTCAGAGCTCTCCGACTTGGGCGGAAGCTGCATGGACCTTTATACTTTTGGAGTTAACCAGTTGTGGTGAACAATAATGGGGGGGATGATCAGGCTTTTCTTCTAACAGAACGGAATAGGTATTGGGATACTGTTCCGACTGTTGAACTGTTCCTTTGTAGACTTGTGGATGAGATTGGTGAGGGTGCGGTATCAAAACCCACACTAACTCATCTGGTTGGAATTTAGGTTCCCAGGGTAGAGATTTTTTGTGATTGGCCTCGTCCCATAGTGGCTTTGGGATGTTCAGCGAAATGAGTGAGGATGCCATGATTGTGCTTAGTCCAGTTTTTGTACGTTCCTTCCCCTCTGAGGCGAAGTTGTTCTTTGTATAAGCCGATGTGTCTCTCTACGATGCCGTTGGACTGTGGGTGGTATGGCAGATGGAGATGCCATGCAATGTTGTGAAGACGGGCGAATTTCTCTAGGGCATTAGAATTAAATGGGGGACCTCCGTCAGACTGAATTTCGTGAGGAGGTTGCCAGGCGGCAAATGCAGCAGTTAAGGTGGAGACAACGGCAGTAGCGTTGTTTTGTAAGGAAATGACCTGTAACTGGCATGTTCCCAAATCGATGATAACTAATCCCTTACTTGGTGGTTTGGACCCCGGGAGGTCCCATTTACAAGACTTTTCCTGCCTGGAACTGCGAGGGGTCGAAAGCTCCGAGTTGATGTTTGGTTTGGTGGCACTTCTCTTTGGCACATACCTCACAGGCTTGTGCTACTTTTTCCCAATCGCGACAAACTCCATACTAAGCGAGCTCTGTAGCAGCTTGGCTCCAGCATCAATGGCTGACCCGTGGTCCCAGGTGACCCCAATTCTCGTGAAGCCACGTGAGGAACAGGCTTACTTCAGGACCGGGGGTAGTGGTGATGGGCAAAACTACATCGGTCCAGAATGGATCTTCCAAGAATTTGTCGATGATCTCGTGCACCGGGTTGGTATCAGGGTGGTGTGACTTGGTGTGCTTAACTAGTGGGAGCCCTGCAAATTTAGTCAAAGTTTCCCAGATGTCTTTCCAATTATTTAAATTTTTGATGGGAAGGGCTGTACCGGTAAGGATTTTATAGATGTACTGCGAGTCAATTGCGATGATTGGAACTGGAAGTGTATCATTGTGGTGTGTTAGACAGTGTTGCAGTACCTTAAGGAATCCCAACAGTTCACATTTTTTAACAGAGTTGTCATCTGGGTGGGCCCAGAATATTTCCATGTCATGTCAGGCCTTAGAATTGTACCCATAGCCTCCGCCATGTCGGGAGGTTCCATCCGAGGCCATCCAGGCCAGGGCGGAGATTCCATACAGCGTTGGGGGCTTTTCCTCATTCTCTGGGCTAGGATTGGGTGTTGTGTCTTAAAATTTCCAGCAGCACCAGTTGTAATGATGGGTGAGCACCAACGTGTTCCACGTCTTAGGTTGTCCTTGAAAATGAGGATCGATTCTGTCTGCATCTAGCAAAGGCAGCAAAGTGGCAGCGGGAGCGCGGAGCGTTCCATGCCCCCTTGCTAATGGCTCCACTAGCTGTCCAGCTTGGAGGATTTTTCCTACAGTTTCATACTGGTGTTGTGTTACTTGAAGAGTCTTATGAACAGTGTATACCAGTTCATTGCGAGGGCTGTGCGTGACAGCCCACACGTGGCTAGTGGTGAACCCAAGAGTCATGATTAATGGTTCATTGAGGTTGATTGCATGGAGCTGCGTACTCTTGACAGAGGCTAGCAGACGATGCAGGTTCCGCTGATCCCCTTCCGTCCAAGGTGTAGATTTTCAGGACTTATCACGGACCTCTCACTGTAACTTAGTGAGGAACATTAGATGGCTAGGGTTGACATAGTGCCGGTACCAATTTAAGTGACCCAAAAGCAGTTGAAAATGTCTTGTAGTTACGGGCGGGGGTTTCTTTAATGGGTCGATGTCGGGTCCATCATCTGAGATTCTATAATGAATGGGGCCAACAAATCGGGTGCTGGGGAACGTGATGTCATCTACGGGATGCAGGCATGACTTTTCCTCATTGATCGTCCATCCCTCAACTTGAAGGTGGGCTACTAGTTGGTTGACTATGCTGGTAACGATGGAGCTGTCATGGCCATAATAGCGATGTCATCAACATAACTCCAGATTCTTAATTCCTCTTCTGCTAGAAGGGTGTGTGAGGCACGAAAGTTCTTTAAGGTATTGTTCCTTTAAGGTATAGCACCAGTGGCTAATGACAGGGCATTGCAGTATCCCTGCGGGCAGACTGTCCATTTGTACATGGTGCCCTCGATGCACATATTTAACACTTCTTCAGGGTCAGTAATCGGAATCAAGAAAAACATGTTCTTTAAGTCCAGAGTGACCCCAACCCATTCATCTCGCTGGAATTGGGCCATTTCGGACATACATTGTGGTAGAGTGGAAGGGTTGGGTTGCTGAAGTACTGGACACTTTTTGTTAGCCTCTCTGTAATCAACAACTAACCGGGCTTCGTCGGGTTTTCCAGGTTTTGCAACTCCCCACCCCAGTGATAGGTAGGTGCTAGCAGTTACTGGTTTGATGCAGCCCTGTTGTTCGAGTTGTCACAGGAGGTCGGCGATGGACTTTTTGAGGGGGTCCTTAGTTGGGATTGGCTGGTATCACCAGGTGGAGGTGTTGCAGAGCGTCGGTCGATGCCAATCTGGCTCCGGGATAGCAATGGGTATCGCTTGTAGCACCTGTTCTGTAAGGTTAAGCACTTTGAATCCCAGAATTCCCAGGATATTGATGTCCCCTGGCACTGCCTCTAGAGTGTGTTGATGTCCTTGGATTGCATATTTAACTTTTGTTGTGACTGTCCTTGTATCCTAACTGTTTTTGTGGTTTTTTGGTGGGATGTCGTTGGAGTGATTACGTTGACTTGGGCTCCGGTGTTGAGGAGGAAGAGTACTTGTTGTTGATTACTTGGATTGACGGCATTGTAGATGGTGAGTTCTGTGTGGGAACAAAGGTCAGTAGGGTCAGGTTTAGGTTGAAAGGGGCCACCGGCAAAGCTGATGCCTGTTACTCGTTTTTTGGCTTGTCAGTGAATTTCAAACCTAATTCAGCTGCTAGGTGTTGTTGGCCCTCATTCCCCAGGATACATAACTGCTGTTTCGTGAGCCTGGAGTGATTAAGGAGGAACCCAAACATGGCTCTTTCCTCTGGTGTTCTTTGGGGTAGCGACCTTGATTCTTGCCGCAAGTCGAGTTCCTGATGTCTTGGCCTTGGGGCCTCGAGCAGATATGCCGAAGGTCATTTTTTTGCATTGATAGTTCCCTCACTATGTTGCATGAGTCCCTGCAGTCGTGGAAGATGACTTAAGAGGTTCCCTGTTGGCTGACCTGCCATTGGGTTAAGAAAGAGTCGGAGCGTGATAGCATCTGTCCCTCCATACACCACTACACAGGCGTCTATGGTCTCCAGTGTCACTGGAATCACTCTGGGGTTTGTTAAATGGTGATGAGTCCACCTTTCCCTACGCTGGACCTGCGCCAGTCCCAGTGGATGCACCTTTGGGTTCCACGAAAGGTATGACACTCCGATTATGGCCAAGAGAAGTTGTCCCGCACTGGCCTTCTGTGGGCGACCCTCATGCCAGGCATGGGATTTATGGGTCACTTGTCCTGCCACAAGCACCAGGAGTGGAATAGGCCAATGTGTGTTTTCCGTGATCACATTCAGATCGGTGGCACGTCCTCCATTCCACACCGCTTGTTGGGTTAAGGCACTTGATCTTCTGAGTCTAGTATGTCAGATCCAAATTCCAGAATTGGTTGTCCCAGCCACATGGCTATAGTTTCTTCAGGTTTCATTTTTGATTCCTGACAAAGGTCTTGTAACTCTTGTTGGGTGCGCATGCAATATGTAACAGTAGTACGTATGGCGCCTTGCGCATCTGCAACATGTTTCACCAATGCTATCGAGTGAGCTGAAGTCAGGAGACGGTTAAATTTGTCAGGCGGGAGCATTGGATACATCTTTCCTCCCTCATACAGGGATGGTTCCACTATTAATGCCACATTAGGGGGCGGGGCTTCTTTTGGCGCCACTCTGAGGGGTAGGGCCGTAGGCGGTGATGTGGCCAGCCCACCTCCCAGTGGGATTTTTGCATCCTTTTGGCTTTCCTCAGCTTCATTTTCTGGCAGTGGTGCCATGCAGCCAGCGTCATTTTCTAGCGGCAGCTCGGAGCCTGCTGCCACCTGCTCCAGTGACTCCTTGCCCGCTGTGTGCAACTGAACCTCTAGATTTGTGTTCTCCTGTAGTAGACCCGCTACCAAACAGAATAACACATTTATTATTTTTCCTTTATTCCACTTTGTCACCTCACATCTTGCCGCGTAGCAGCCCTCAGTCTCTAGGCCTTCCCGGAGCTGGCCGAGGAGTTCGTGACTGCACTATCCAGGCACTAAAGCCAGACAGTTAAACCAGTCTGGTGGGGTGGGTTCCCCTCCTTCCCTCGCGTACTGGGTATGCTGGGCAAACTCTTGAGCGCGGGTCAGATTTTCCCCCTTCTTCACCTTCACCCCTGCTAGGGATAGAGTCAATGTTGCATCCAGGGGCTGATAGCAAACCTGGCATGACTGCTCCTTCCCCTTTCACCAAGAAGTAGCCGTCAATGTTCCTTCCATCCCCTCCTACCGCCTGGTGGTAGGCGATATGCACCCAGAGTTCATCCATGTTTTCCACGCGGTGGGTCCTGGTGCACCAGGGGCAGCACTCAATTAAATTCTTCTCCATCACCGTGCCCTTAGATCCTGTTCGTGACGCCATGCATTGGGCGGCTGGAGCCGTCCAGAAGATTGCTAATTTAATCGGCCGTCAGGCAGGGCAGTGATGGAGATGCAAGACACAGCATATTGGTTGCAAAAATAACTGTTACTTTAACTTTACTTACACCGCTGATGGCCACGACGCAGGTGGTAAGGTTGCTTACGTAGTTACGAGTAACAAGTTGCTTGCGTAGTTGCAGATAACTGGCAACAGAATGAGCCGGAGAGTTTGTAGACAGAAATGAGCATGCAGGATGAAGGATACATCAGGAGCAGATGGTGATGGGGAGATGTTGGTGGGTGATCAGTCCGCCAGCTTTTCTCTGCCACGTGGCAAAGTTCTCCCTACTCTACCACGTGCTCAGAGCTCTCTGACTTGGGCGGAAGCTGCATGGACCTTTATACTTTTAGAGTAGCCAGTGACAGACCGCCAGATAGGAATAGCTAATGAGGCAGAACATACCAAATTTAAAAGTAACTGCAGTTGCTTAGGGCAGTTCTATTGTGACAGGGGTACTCAACTGATTTGGTTATGACATCCAGCTGGGTTGAGCTTGGGGCCTCAGCAGGACAGGGCCGTGGGTGGCTTGTCTGGAGGAATGGGAGGGCTGCTGGCCTTCATGCAGGGAAGCATGGCCTGGCAATGCAGGGCTGCATGGGGCGGGTAGTGGTGGCTGGTCCCTGCCACATGGCTCCATACGGAGCAGAGATCTGGGGCAGTATGGGGTGGGCAGCAGTGGTGAGGAGATCCCCTGTGCAGATCTCTGATCCCCTGTTGTGTTGATCCACACCAGGTTGTGGTGCAGGGAAGCAGCGCAGAGTGGTGAGCACGCCTGTTGGTTCCTGCCATGAGATCTGCATTGGGGGTCTCCTCCCTGCTACTGCCTACTCTGTGCTGCCCTGGATCTCTGGTCCCTGTAGAGCCAGGTCGTGGGAGGGGCCAGCACTGCCCTGCAGTGACCTGGCTCTGCAGGGAGCAGAGATCCATGCTGGGGATCTCCTCACCACTGCTGCCCACCCCGTACTGCCCCAGATCTCTGCTCCGTATGGAGCCATGTGGCAGGGACCAGCCACCACTACCCGCCCCATGCAGCCCTGCATTGCCAGGGCAGCGTGGGGCAGGCAGCACCGGTGAGGAGACCTCCAGTGTAGATGCCAGCTCTCTACAGAGCTGAGTCGCACGGCAAAGCATCAGTGTACAGCTGTTTCCTCGCAAGCCCAGCTCTGAAACTAAAATTTTGCAAAACATTTCCAAAACATTTCTGATGCCTCGTTTTATTTTGGAGATGTTTTGGAGCCTTCCGTTTCAATTTGGATTTGATGTTTTGGGCACTGAAACAGCCCAAAACGCCTCCAAAATGAAACTGCTGCTGAAATTTTGCACAGCCCTATTGCATACACCATAAAGCAGGCTAGCTACTGAATGAACAAGGGAATGTGCTATGTAGACATTCTTTAACATAAAGCGGATTGTGTTCATGAAAGAAAAAGTGAAATGCTTTGCATTAGTATTTAACATTTTCTTCTTCCCATTGCTCCTACATGTGAAGACTTATGTTGATTTAATAGACTTGTATTGCTGGACAGAGAACACATTTTTACTTTCTGTTTTCACTCATTTGATCTGAGTCAGGATTAACAAAGGTTAGGACTACAAGTAGAAAAATAAATGGAAAGTTTTCACCAAAAGGTCAATCTATTTTATTTAAAACTTTTGACAAAAAGTATAGTGTCAATCTGAAACACTGAAACTTCTGGATCTACTGTATTTTTTTTCCTGTCTTTTGAGAATGCCAGGAAAGATAGGGGAAGTGGCTTTTTACTTGAAATATTTTTCTATTTTCCCTGTCTAAAAATAACCTTATTGGTCAACTACAAAATACTGTCCATATTTTAAGTCACTTATTACAAATTATTTGGAAAGTTATCACCATATTCTTTTAATTTTACAAAGAAATAAAGAGCAACTAGATATAGTCTCAATCGCTTTTCTAATGGTCAACTGCTATGTCCTTCATCGGTCTCTTATTAAATAGAACCATAAATACGCCTGTTGCTTTATAGACAGCAATTTTTCTTCATGATTTAGTGGTCTAGACCAGATTTGAATCACTGCCTTATGGGTAATGTGTTCAGTTCCCTCATCTCCAGTCATTTTAGTATTTTTTTTCCTTTTCATCCCATGGTAATGTTACTGAGTGCTGATGAGATAATTTATTCTGTCTTCTAGGGTAAGATAGTCATATTAATGAATGTAAACAACACATTTAAAAATAGCATTAAAATTCTGATTTACACCAAGAAAACCAAGGAACTGTAAAGTGGGAACTGTCTCACTTCTTGCAATAGCACAGGTTTAGATACAGTGCAGCAGAACCACTTAGCCTGTTCTCTCCTCCATACCATTCACCTGATGATGATTTTAGCTCAAGTGTATCACCAGTGCTCTGTACATAAGGATGACAGTGGTATTGCTCTGACAGAGGGTAAAATGGAAAGTAAAATTAACTAAAATATAATTTCTTTTTAATACAACCCACACACTTACGCTAAATGTTTTCAGATGAATGACTGGCTGAGTTGGCAGGAAGATCACATCATTCAGATCTTGTGCTTTTGTAGAAATAATCCTTGTGTAATTACATATATGACAGGTGAAGACTGCCAATGCGAGTTGACACCACTTAACAGTGTGTAATCTTTCATGCTAGAATCTGTAATTTTCTTAGCTATATGAGAGACTATATGCTGTCATCTTTCTGCAGTCTAGGTTCATCAGAACTGACAGGTCACATACTTGCTGGCTCAACTTGGAACTACATATTGCATTCAGGGTCTATTTAGTCTAATTTTGAGAGGCAATCTGTATAGTCAGAATACTGTTAATTCACTCTGGCTGTTTGGATATTTAAAAATGCAGGGGTTAGATTTACTATTAAAGAAAGGTGGGTGGTCTGTCTTTTTCCATCATAAGCACACTGTAGGTATCATTTTAATGGGGCTGTTCTTATGTTCACAATAATTCCTTATAAATAATGCTGAATAAATAGAGCCTTATGTTGTAAAAATATATTAATCTTAATCCTAGTAAAACATGGCAGTTTTCAGACTCAGAATTCTTTGTTCTAATTTAGTTTGTATCATAATTGGGAAAAAAATCATATTTTTTTATCTTTACTCTCTTTTTTAGAATGATGAAGATTAAATAATTTGTAAAGCTACCTTTAGAAATAAGGAAAAGGAAAGGGTTTAAGATCACTCATGATGCATCCGGCACAGGAGTTCTCTTCCAAAGTTTTGCAGGATTATTCTTATATTTGATTTTAGCAGCTCTTGCATCTATAATGTGTAAAGAGCGTCTGAATTTAAAATGGAATATTTTAGTATATGGCAAGTTGTATATGTTGACAGATAATAATTAACCCTTTTTCCCACTTACATGTTCTTTAGTTGCCATCCTTATTTCAGGAAATATTCTTGAAACTTCATTATGGCACGTTCTCCTATTAAGTGATTAGACAAAAGCATTACTCGATATTGAAACTCCAGTGTAGTGACATGCAAACACAGGAATAGTGGTAGTTTAGTCTAACTGCATAATTTAATTACAAGGTGAGTCTTTAACAATGGTTTCTTAAGGCTTAGATGCATAATATTTTATATCTGCTTTATCTTCTTTCTTTAAAGAGTTCTTCATATAGTGGTGATTTTTTAAAAACTAGAATTTACTTTTGAATATCTCAGATACTGGAACAAGGTTCCTCCCCAATGTATTTTATTTCCACAGTTCTGTATTGTTGTATGCTGATCTAGGATTATGGTTGTATTATACAAAAAGATGATAAAAAGACATTTCTGCTATATAAATGGAAAAGTCCTCTGCATAGAGGACCAGTAAAAATATTTTCCCCATAGGAATGAAGTAGCCTTTTTAGAAGCATTAGTAATTTATAATAATTGAAAAAGAATTTGGAAGAGTGTCAAGTCATATGGGAAGATTTCTTGGAAATAAGATAGCTCAAGTGAAGGAGAAAACTAAGTTAAGAAAATTAAGTTAGGGCCCTTAGTTCCCCAAGAAGGGTTCTACACTCATCCATTGTTTTCTTACCTTTACTTTATTCTTTCTATTTAATTTCCTACTACTGCTCTCCTGTATCATTTCTTTTTGTATCCAGTTTGTTTTCATAAGGTTGAAGGAAAAGGGAAAGCAACTGTTTCAATTTCTTATGGTGCATAAACTATTCCTGAAATGCCACTTGAAAATAGTAGTGTTGAGGTGATGCTGTTGCCATGATGGTCCAAGACAGGCACAAATTCTTGTGGGTTATATATTTTTTTTATTGGACCAGCCATAAGGTTGGTATACACCAGTGATTCTCAACCTTGTTATACTCAAGGCACCCCTTGAAAAATACAAGCTTTTACCTTTCACTTATATCTTGATTATGAAAAATAAAAGAACAAGTCTTTTGTTGCAAAGAATCCAAAATGGTTTTGACACCATGGATTGCTACTTGAAATCTCTGGGTTTATTTTGTGAATCAAAAATCAGTTTGCACACCTAGTATCTCATGGCACCCCACAGCACCCTTATGAGGGTTTCAATGCATGCTGCAGAACTCTGATTAAGAATCACTGGTACAGAGAAAGGCAAATTTTGGGGTATTGGAAAGAGTACCCTTCTTTGGGCCTTTCACATTCCATTTGAAAATGGTGGAAGTCAACAAATTCTTAGGAATATATATTGATTTTTTTCTTTGCTATTTTTTCTATCTGTATGGTTTATACTATATATGTTTATAAAAAATTCAATGACTAATGTATGACAAAATAATTCCATACATCAAATACTTGACTGTACTACTTTTTGAACTTGGTCCAAATTTATAGAAGTTACTGGAAAAGCATGCTTCACCCCTTACATATTTACTTAGGTACACTGAAGTTACAAGAACTCTCTGATGAGCAAAGAACCCAAAGGATAACCATCAAACCTTCCAAGATTTTTGCAGGAACTAATGTAAGAGCACAGACAGGCCCAGTCAGATTGTGATACCAGTTACGTCTGATAACTAAAAATCAAATTATTTGTTCCAATCCAGAGAAATGTCACTGTGGCTCCAGCATGAAACCAGAATGTTAAATTGCCTTTTTGTCCTGGTAGAAAGCAACATAGATATCAACATTGTGATGCCATTATCCTGCTTTCAAACCTGGCATCTCTATGTTTGAAAAGCAATAGTTCAATAAAAATAATTAGAGAGGTGGAGGCTGATTGAGTGACATCTATATTATATGTACCACTGTATACACATCATTTCCTGGCTCTGTTAGCAGTGAAGGAAAATGTGATGTTTTAACAGCATGGTATGTCCCAATGACTGGCTGGTTCTCTGCCAGACAGAGATCTGGTTGCAGGGATTTCAAACATATTGCCACTTCTTGGTTGGAAATGAAGCCCTAAAAATCAATAATTGGGGTTCAATATTAAGTTGTATACAGTAATTTCATTGTGGTTTTATTAGATCAGTAAAATACACACTGTGGGATAGTATCACAAGGAACTAATTCATGTAGCAAGCTTAAAATCTAATATATACCTAAGAGTGTAGAGAGAGGGATTTCAGAGCAGTGAAGGAGCTATACAGGCTTTAGTGTTTAAAAGTGTTTCCTAATGAGAAAAGAGTAACAAGAAACTAAAGTCTAATAAAGTCGATATTGTGAAGTTTGAAGGTTCAGATTACTTTCATTTGCTTTGTAAATTGCTGAGGAAACAAGGTCATGGTACACTTTCTCAACTACACCCCCCACCATTAGATTTTGCTCCTCCTCTACTCTGCTGCACTCATTAGAATCTAACATGCTAATGGGGCAGTCTAGATTTCTTAATTCAAATTCAATTATATTGAGACTACCAGTTGATTAAAACCTGGGTAACTGTACTTTGTTAAGTAATTTAGGCCATGGTCTGCCACTTTTACTCATGCTGAGTAGAGACAGGACCAAAGCTTATAAATTTCTCAAATATAAATGGTTTTAGAAATCTAAAGCCTAGTTCAGATTCTGTTCTTATTTCAACGTATGTTGCATTGAAGTCTGTAGAATTTTGAGTATATTTAGCTTACGGTACTAGAGTCCAAAATTACTCTGGATGTATATCATCTGTATGTGACCCAAATAAGTAAATTCAATTCTTAATCATAGACAAGGTCTAAACTACAGAGTTATGGTAGGGTGACCACCTTTTCAAAATGGAAAGGCATTATTTCCTAACCCTATTAAGCATAGGATTGTAGGGTCATCCTGGCTGTTGTTAATCCCATTCTGAACGTCTCAGTAGGCAGACCATGTGTCTGTCTGTCCACTTCCCCACACTCCCACTAGGAGCAGGGCCAGAGCAGAGCTGAGCATAATGAGGGATGGATGCAGGCTTGCCACTGCAGGCTTGGGACTCCCCACCCTGGCTGCTACCTTTCCCCTGGGAGCCCAGTGCCTGCTGTGTACCCCTGCCTGCCCAGCAGCCAGCAGGGGCACAACTCTGCACCACTGCCACAACCCAAACTGCTGCTGGGCAATCTGGGGGCACCTCGCCATGGTGGCACAACCAGTGCAGGGCCTTCGGGTGGAGGACAGCGAGGTTGGGAGTTAACACATCTGCCTCTGCCCCTACCCTATGCACAATCTGCCCTCTACCCTGCGCATGCATATGGGAGGGCACATACCCTCTCATGCCTCCCTGAGAGTTCATGCAGCAATGGGGGGCCACCTTCCCTGCCCCATGGATGAGCTGCCCATGACTCTATCCTGCTCCCTGCCCTAGCCCCAGGTTCCATGCACTTCCCTGGCTGGGCAGTACCCACAGCCCAAGCCCCTGCCACCCTCCCTCCCTCATAGTAGGGGCCTCAACCTGCCCCTCCCACTACCCTATGCCCCCTCTTCAATAGATTTATCTGCAGGGAGCTGTACTCCATGTTGTTTGGTTGTATTCCTGGCCCCTGTGCTCTGTTCCTGGCAGCCCTAAGCATCCTGCAAGTGTAAATCCGCCACTTCCCAAACCCAGATCCCTGTACCATACAGTGAATCTGGGACAAATGCAGCCCAGGACCAGGGTTTGATGTTTCCATTCTGGGACTGTCCCTCCCAATCAGGGATGGATGGTCACCCTAAGTTATGGTGATATAACTATGCCAGACAGGACTGTGAAGAGATGTGACCCCTTCCTGACATAGCTGTGCTAGCAACTATGCGTAGACAAAATTATGTTGCAAAACTGTTTTTACAGTGCAGATCATGTCTGCAAGAAGCAACATTTCAGGGCCTTGGTGGTATGTTATTCCTAACTGAATGTGACTGGTATTAGGGACTCAACTCAATGTGTCATGGAAAATCCTGTTGGTAAGTAACAGCCTCTTGCCAAGGCATTGCTGCAAAAGGAGCCTTAACTATATAGCTTGTGTGTTTGCTCTTGGGGTAAAGTGCTTTATTTATATAAAGCACAGTTTTGCTTGTTTAGCTGAGTGTATGTTAAGAATACTTTGCTAGTGTAGCATGCTGATATTCTCAAGCAAGTAAAACACTTCAGAGGGAGACTTTACTGGAGTTTTAAAATTAACATTATTTTTGTCATTTATTGAAGTGGATATAGGCTCAGACCTTATAATATGAAAGGTAGATGCAATCATATCTAATAGTAGGGGGGGGGGGAAGAGTAAGTAACACAAGTAAAGTTGAATTCAATTGACTTTCACCTCCCCCTGAGTAAGTTCCTGGAAATCTGAAGGAAATTCAGTTCTAAATTCTGAGGAAAATGTATTTCAACAATGGGGGAAAGGCTCCAGAGACCAATTATAATTGGTTTAACTTAAAATAGCAAAATATCCTAAGATGAAAGTTCATTGTGTAGCAAGTTTAATGACAGTGACTTTGTACTTCATCCGTTCTCATTTTTAAATTTCTACCCAATGACCTTTTACTGCTTTCCCCTTCAAATGGTTGTGAGACTGGAACATAATTGCAACCTTAGTCTGAGACAGGTAAATCTTATGCATTACTCGTAACAACTTGTGATGACATAGAGGCCTAAATTTGTAAATGCAGAATATTCTGCTGTAAGATATGACCTTCAGCCTGATGTATCTGGCTGAAGATGGGGTAGACTTGCATTTCTGGAAACTAAATGCAGGTCTTTTGAGAAAAACCTTGACATTATATAAAAAAAAGCTCTTTTGTCTATTGTAGAGATAAGCTAAATCACACCTTTCTATGTGTTATGAAATTCCTATAAAATAGATGAGGGCAGCTAAACAAATATGCAAATTCTTTTAAAAGTAGAATCAGTGTGTTCTAAATGCAGAGACTTTGATATCCATAATGTATTTAAAAACATACTTTGTTATAAAAGATCAGTGTGCCTTTTTTTGCCTGTGCCAGATGCTCTTCAAAGAAGTGGAAATAGTTGCCAAGTTACTCACCATGTAGTTGAAACAGCAACAGAAAAGTGATTATACCTAGCATATGGTCCAAAGGCAGACATCTGTTAACAGAGATTAGGGATATCATGGCACAGATTGGTATTTATTATAGTGTGCCAAATAATCCCTGGTGTAAGATACTAAATCAAAGACAACAGCAGTCAATAGTGTTGCACCAATGTTGGCCCTGTGTATTCTGCCAATTGGACACGATTACACATTAGTATCATGGGGGGATATGGATGCATTTGTCAGAACTTCTTGTTACATCCTATTGCTCTCATTACCATCTTCACAGACCTAATAAAGCCCTAGAGGAGAGTAGTTGTTGGATTTATGTATATACTTCAAAAAGAACCTGCTTGCAACTGTCCAGATGGTATATGTGGAGAGCAAGTAGAAGTACTCTCTTTTACACCTTTGTATTGGAGGTTTTCTGTCCCTCGGATTCATATAGTTGTGGTACCTGAAGATATATCTTCCATACATATTACCAGTTGCAGGGGAGGTCACTAGAAATACCATATTTCCTCACATACCATGTGCCCCCAAATAAAATATACAGTTTTTTTGGAAGGCAAAATGTAGAAAAAATATTTTCCATAGTCGCAACTGATTGTGTGACATAGAGTAAGTCAAAAAGCATCCAGGAAATGTGGCATCCCAGGAGACAGTCTGGGCGAAGTCCTCTTCCTCTACTTTGTAAGGGCTGCTATTTGTAAGACTTATTTCTTTACTGTAAATAGTTCTTTATATACGTTCCTGCAAATCATAAAGCCTCATCAAGATACTACAGACTGCATGCAACAGCATACTCACCCTCAGACAGCTCTGGCTCTTCAGTGGCTGGACAGGGGTTAACACTGGACTGTGTCCCTGCTGCTCGCTGCACCAGAGATAAATGGCAGATATCTTGTCAGCCTTTTGCCACAATGTCTGCTTGCCTCTTCCTGCATCCTACTATTCCAGAAAAGAAAAAAAATCCTCTGTTTTGGAGGGCTGATTTTGGACAGTGTAAGCAAGTGTGGTATGAAGTATGGCTAAAGTATGTGAGGACAAGGCAGACATGGAGTCTTTGTGTAAGTAATAGGCTAGTCACTTAAACCCTGGAAAAAGCTGGGGCTGAAGATACACCCTTATCTTCAGTGTTTCCTAACCCTACTAAATATAGGACTATAGGGTCATACTGACTGTTGTTAATCCCTTTCTGAACATCTCTGTCTCCCCACTGTATAAACATCTGAGTGATGTGGAAGGAAAGGTACAGACAAATCTGCCTGTTGACAGAAGGAGCTAACTGTAAGATGAAGGGGCAGAAAATAAATAACTAGTATAGAGAACAATGGGAGGAACACTGGATCATAAGCAGCAGGCCTGGGGCAAAAATAGATTTTACTACAGATTTGGGAGCAAGAAAAGAGATAGAAGAAATACAAAGAGCTGGCAGGAGTAATAGCTGTCAGGCTTGTCTAAAAGAATGAGGGAGATCTTGGAAGGAGAGACAAAGAGTCTTGCTGGGGAAAAAGTGATTATAGCATAACTAGGTGAAGGTGTCTTACACTAGAATGTACAGTTGTTCCTGAAGATAAATGGGAAGAAGAGAGGTACTTTGGGGGCAATTCAAGAAATCTTAGGCATTATTTACCTTTTGAGAAAAAGAATTGCATCAAAAAGAAAGATGAGCATTATCATAGTAACAGTGTCTCTAGACATGTTTCTAGAACCATTTGAGGGGCTGGGGTAGGGATTGACTCATATATTCCTAGAAGTAAGAAGTTTTGAACTAATTCATGTGGGGTAAATGCTTTTTGCACCACTTTAATGGCACTGCTGTTTGCACACTTGGTGACATGTTGTGCATTAATTCCAACTGCTGTTGCACATTTGGTGGTGTAATGTACCTTAAATGACTTTGGGGTGCAGCAAATGACTTTGGGGTGTTGCGAAGTAAAATACTAGGCCTGTGCGAGTAGTCAGCTATTTGATCCAGCTTTGGATCCAGCTGCTTCGGATGCCAGGAGCTGCTCTGATCCAGAGCTCCAGACCGGGTTCCTGTTTTGATCTGGCTAAAGCGGCTCCGAAGCTTTGGAGCAGCCTTGGAGATCCAGTCATAGGGTATAATGGGGAATCAATGAAATATCTATAACTTGTTGGGTTTTTGTCTGATTTGGATGAAAATTACAGGGGTGGTAGCATCTGCTGAGAGCATGAAGCCTGCCAAGTTTCAAGAAGATCAGTGCAAGGGCTTGGGGGCAGCTGCACCCAAAATTCTTGAAAGCAAAACTCATGTCACATCTATGTGTTATAACACAGGGGGATGAAAACTGCAAGGGTGGTGGCACCTGGTGAGACCACAAAGCCTGACAAGTTTCAAGAAGATTGATGCAGGGGTTGGGGGGAACTGCACCTCTGGCTGCTGACAGGCAAAACTCGTGACATAGATGACCCTGTGTGTGTTAAGGCACAGCAGGCTGAAAACTGCAAGGGTGGCAGTCCCTGACGAGGCCACAATCCTGCCAAGTTTCAAGGAGATAAGTGCAGGCACTTGGGAGAAACTGCACCTCAAGCTGCGGACAAGCAAAACTCATGACATTGGTGTGACACTGTATGTGTTAAGGCACAGCAGGGTCAGAGCTGCAGAGATAGTATCCCCTGCTGTGGTCATGAAGCCTGCCAGCTGTCAAGGAGATCAGTGCAGGGGTTCTGGGACCCTGCACCTCCAGCTGCTGACAGGCAAAACTTGTAACATGGGTGCTTGTGGAACTGACTGTCTGTCATGGGGCAGTTGATTGTCTGTATTGATTATTTCCTCTCCTTAGGCTGTCTATGGTTTGTTAATTGTTTCTAGTTAACTGGTTATGTTAACTAGCGACTGTGTATTGCACTGGTCCCTGAGTGAATCATGATTGATTGGTAACTGGTAACACAGTAGCTTAGCTAGCCAGGCCTGTAGTACTACTCCCCCCCCCCCCCCGAAGACAGACACAAGTCAGTTGCACAAGCAACCATGTCACAAGTTTTGCCTGTCAGCAGCCAGAGGTGCAGGACCCCAGAGCCCCCCTGCACGCATCTCCTTGTGAGCTGGCAGGCCTAATGGCCTCAGCAGGGGCTACCATCCCTGCAGCTTTCACCCTGCTGCGCCTTAACAGACACAGTCTGAAGCATGTCACAAGTTTTGCTTGTCCGCAGTTTGAGGTGCAGTTTCCCCCAAACCCCTGCACTTAACTTCTTGAAACTTGGCAGGCTTTGTGGCCTCAGCAGGGGCCACCACCCTTGCAGTTTTCAGCCTGCTGCACTTTAACACACACAGGGTCATCTATGTCATGAGTTTTGCCTGTCAGAAGCCAGAGGTGTAGTTACCTCCAAATCCCTGCACTGGTCTTCTTGAAACGTGTTAGGCTTTGTGGTCTCACCCAGGGCTACCACCCAGCACTTTTCACCCCCCTGTGTTGTAACACAGACTTGACATGAGTTTTGCTTTCAAGAATTTTGGGTGCAGCTCTCCCCAAACCCTTGAACCCATCTTCTTGAAACTTAGCAGGCTTCATGCTCTCCACAGAAGCTACCACCCCTGCAATTTTCATCCAAACCAGACAAAACACACCAAGTTATAGATATTTAATCGATATCACTTTGGAAAGCCTAATGAAGCCAGCACTTTGATCTGGACATGCTGTTTTGGATGCCAAAGCGTCTGACGCTTCTCTGGATCCAAAGCACGGTTCAAAGCCTTGCAGAGCCCTATAAAACACCTACAGCTGTGGAGGGAAGCTTGGGGGCTGTGCAGGCAGATGGTACAGGTGGCCCAGCAGCAGCCCAGAAGGGCAGGTTCCACTGAAGGAAAAAAAAAAAAGCGGTGAGCCTGATCTTCCCTTCCCTCACCCCCCTAGACCCTGCCTGCCTGCCTGAGCTGTGTGGGGGCCTGTGCTTCCCTCCATATCTGCAGTGCCCCCCAGGACTGCCTGAGCTGAGTGTCTGTGGGTAGGTACTGCCTGGTGAGGAGGGTGCTACTACTGTAGAGGGAAGCACCAGCCACCTACCCCACAGCTCAGGGACCATTCTGCCTGCCAGCAGCTTGCTCTCCCCTCCCCACTGGTGGAGGGTCAGGTAAGGATTGGGCTCTGATATGGGTGTACATGACATGGGGGTTTACTTTGCCTTAACTTGAAGTTGTGTTTTAAAAAAAAATACCACTTCAATTTAGGGAGAATTAAACCCCTGTGGCATGTACAAATGCCTGTCTCTAGTCTGTCTAGGACCCACACTGCATGCAGAGCAAATCCTGGAGTGACTGGAACAGGCACTGTGTACGGTGCAGTCTGGCTGGAGGCATGTAGTGGGGATCCCAGACCAGCTACAGTAGGCACAATGGGCACTTTTTTTTCTTTTTTTTTTATAAACACATGCTCCAATGTGTTCTCATTAGCGGACTCAATTAAGCGAGTCTGCTTGATTAATGGAGTCTGCTGGAGCTTTTTGATTACAACACTTCAGTGTGGTGCGACATCTTTTGTATTCAGTGTCCTCATGTTTTAAAATGGTGGTAGGGGCACTTTAAAGTTTGTATAACGAGTTTTAATTAAAGCACTCCACCACCATTTTGAAATGTGGACAACTGAATACACAAGACACTGTGAGCATTTTAATTAATGACTCCCAAGTTCCCACTTGCTCTGGGAACTGCACTGCACACAGCTCCTGCTCCAGCCTGCTGGGGTCCCGTGCTTCAGTCCAGGGCCTATGTGGTAAAGTCCTACAGGGTGAGCACTGTGTTGCATGGCTTTGTTGGACTGCACAAACACTGTGTAACGTGGCAAACCTTGCTAGACTGCACCGCACATGGCATGCATCCTATACCCTGCCCATAGGGTTGGGCTGTGCTCCATGTGGGTCTGCTCAGACCGAGAGGCAGTACTGGGGGCCTGAAAGCATGGCACTGTGGGGCTGCAGGGTATGTGTGTGACACCTCTGCTCTAATGAATCTTCAAGTAAATGGAGGAGTTCAGTTCTACTCTTCCTCTACCTTCATTAAGTAACCAGCTTTTCTAAGCCCCTATAGCACCACTTGAGATGTATTTCACTATATTTAATAAAGCATGATGGAAGACTTCCAACAAAAAAGGTGCTATATTAATGTAATAGTATTGACATCATTTTTTTCCCTGCTACTCATACAGAAAACATTTGTGCTTTTCCATCTTTGCAGGTGCTAAGGTTTTAAAACTGAAGTATTTTAAAACAATTTTATAACACAACATATTCCTTTTTGCCAGAATAACATCAGATTATTTTTCCATTTGGCTCTTGTACACTTAGATATTGAGAGGGTTAGATTTTGAATTAAAATGTACAAAATGGAGTTTACTTAAATTAAACCAATGAAGCAGCAATGTATAAGAGCAGCTTGCTAGATTCTCTCCTATCCAAAAAACAAATCGCAGGTACCAAATGAAAGTTTTTGAAGTATTCAATGTTAGTGTAGGGGAAGTGTATAGTTTTCTTCTGGTTCTTGAAAAGAACATAAGAAGGAGCTAAGGCATGTTTCAGAAAATGACACATCATATTATAACATCCATTCAGAGAGTAACATCATGTCATCTAATTTAAGAGATACCATTTTGTAATTCCTCTCCCATGGGGCATTACAACTACAGACACAGAGACAGAGACAAAGTTAATCTAAAGATCCTGATTTCTCTAAATCAAGTACTAATCAAATGTTGCTTACCTGTTGATGCATGCTATATATTTTTGGTTAACACTCAGTCCCAGTCCAGAAAAGGAACAGGTAATTTCTCTCAGAATACGTGCACAAATGCCTGTTGAGTTCTTACTGGGTAGACAGGCCAGAGATCAATCAGTAGCAAAGGCAGTTTACTTTTCAGTTAACCAGCATTCCTGTAATCTGGCAGACTGTAAAAATGAGTTTAAGTAATAATCTAAAAATTTACCAGAATGTTTTGAGTGCAGAATTTAACCCTAATCTTTCTTTTCATTGTTTTTGTTAGGATAAAATTAAATATTTGTTGAATTCCTTAGTATGAATTCCTTCAAGTTGGAAGCATTTCTAGGCATGTCCAAAAGAATACTTTGGGGCATCTAGAGATCCTTGCTTGCATAGGCATTGTGTAGGGGGAACACAGGGGGGCATGTGTCCCCTCCACCGCCAAGACTGGCTGTTGCCAAAGCCGCCATTGATTTCTGTGGGCAGTCATTGCTTGCACCTGCTCCCCCTGCCCTTGCCCCAACCATCACCCCTAGTCTGCCAAATCCCTCATCCTGTAAGCTGCTCCTGATGCCAATTTTATCAGCAGTCATTGATGACAGGAGCCAAAGAAGCAAGTTATGGTGGGGTGGGGTGGGGGCAGGCAGGATTGATGGGAGCATAGGTGTGCTCGTGGGGGTTGTTTATTGGGTGTTTGGGTGCTAAAAATATCTCCTCTTTTCTCTCAAGCACCCCAATGGACCCCATGAGCCCCCCAATCCTGCCAAACTTTCCCATATTCTAGCAGCTCCACCTCCTGTGGATACTATCTGTACCCCCAGTTCCCCAATCCCTCCCACAGACTCTGCCTGCCCCCCAACCCTGCCTCCCCAGTTGACCCCCTGAAGACTCCCAGGTCCTGCCAGAGCCTGCTTGCCCCCCAATCTTCTCCCAACAACCCCCCACCCCCAGCCACTTCCATCCCAGCGTACCTTAGATTGGATGGCTCTTTTTCACTTGATTTAACCTCCCCCTAACCTCCCTTGTATTGTCTATACCTGGGTGAAATAAGTTTGGCTTTTTGTATGCAGCCTTTATTTATGTTTATGAAGCGAGAAAAGTGATGGAAAAATTATGAGAAATTATAGATACCTGGTGTTAGCAGCAATAAGAACTTGGTCTGGTAGCTGAATTATTTTAAAATCAATTGGAGGAATTCATTTGTAAGTTGTTCTTTTAAAATGCATTCATAAATCAGTCTCTTAGGGCAGAGTCTTGATGAAAAACATGAATGAAGCATTAAATTAGGCAAGCCTTTCCTCCCCCAATCATGCAACTAAAGTTAATAAGCTTCCTTTTACGCTTCTCTTTCTCTGTTTAGCTATAGCTAATTAGCAGTTTGAGGTATCAGAATGTATTGCACACAGTAAATAGAATTCTAATGTGGAAGAGTGAATCTGCCCTCCTCCAAAATAAATTGTGTTCTAATTTTTCCAAATTTGTATACTCTAATGGCAATCTGTTTTCTGAGGATGCTTGATGCTTTTAGCCCTCCAATAATTTTGAATTGTTTTACAGGGACATCATTAAGTGATGTATTTCTGGTAGTGCAACTGTAAATGTTCTAGACAGGCAACATTACATCTATCTATATCTATTATGTCAGTCATAGTGGCATTTCATTTTGATCATGGAAAAATGTGGATTTTGGGATACTTTTAAAATCTAAAAATAGGGACTTCTTAATCAGAGAAAACCAGGCCCCCTGATTATCATAAGGCATAAAGGACCTACATTTCCTGGGCCAAAATTCACATGATTTCATTGGCTTCAACAGATCGTCACCAAATTACACCAGCAAAGAAATGTGCACATGGTTCTTTAAAAAAAAAAAAAAAAAAAGAAAGAAAAAAAAAGAAAAAGAAAATTACTGACTGAGAAATCCAGCTTATATTTATGCTGCATCAGAGGAAAGTGCTCTCCTACAGTCAGATGAATTAACATTCACCACCCCACCCTAGCCAATGTTTGCCTAAACTGGTAAACAACATGTTTTTGGTAAAATATTTACTGGTGACATGCTTAAAGACATATTTTACTTCCCCAATTCTAAATAAGACATTCATAATAAGCTTTTAAAAGCATTTGTCATTGCATAGTAAAATGGCAACAATCTCCCTAGAGGTGATACTGGTAGGCATGTTAGTAGTCTAATTGATGTCAAAGTACTGTAACTCAGTCTCCACAAAGTAGTTTTTTATAGGAGCCTACAATTTTAACTATGTATCTGTCACGGCAGCAACTCTCAGGAGGGCCGTGATCTTCTGAAGGCCCTCCGTCCGTGCCAAGTCCGGCCCAAGGCACCCTCTATTCTGGCCCGCCACGACTTTGATGATAAAGAGGTATATATCGGGAGGCTACTGTTATACCGTCTTGGGCGCAGTGTACCGGGACCTTTGTCCCTGCGATCTCCCAAACCCACCGGGATGTTCCCCCCGTATACTAGGTGCACTCCAGGCACCCTGACCTTAGGGCCAAACATGGCTCCTACCACCCCTGATACCACGTCCCAAGCCTGACTGCTGTCCCAGACGTTGGTGTGTCAACCATCAGTCTAGCCCTTCCTCTCTAGGGCCCCTCTATATACTCGCCCACTCTCTGGGCCTTATCTGTAAGCCTGCCCACTCTTGGGCCCTCTCATTGCTACTGCCCCTTCCTGGGACTCTCAATGAGACCACCCCTCCCTTGGGGGTCTCAATGCCCCTTCTGGGCTTCCTAGGAATATCAGTGC
>JAGPOW010003316.1:68937901-68962048 GCA_030014935.1 Caiman crocodilus
TGGCTCTGGTTCTGGGCTTTATAGGGCCAAGCCCTGCCCCTTAGGTCAGCTGACACCTATTAGTTGCCTCAGCAACCCTCAGCTGTGCTGATCATTATCGCACTGCTGGGGTTTCCCCAGCAGCCTTTACACGCAAGGAGCGGTGCCGCGAGGTGCGCCGCGACAGTATCATATAACAAATAGTCAATTCCAAAACAGCCTCTCCATCTCCTTTCCAGGTTTTTTTTCTTCTGAGGTTCTCTTGTATTGTAGTCTAGAAAGTGACATGAGCTCTTCCCATGGTCTGATCCTAAGACCAGTTAAGAAAGCAGGAGTCTTTCCCTTGTTTCACAGGCTTTTCAATATGGATCAGGCCCTTATTAATTGATGGTAGAAAGCTCCATAGCCAACAACCTCTAATAAAGAAAAAAGAAAAAGAAAATTATCCATTACTAGATAAGCATGGGTAAAGACATGGGCATGGCTTGTGAAAAATCTGTTCACTTACAGGATCCTTTTCCCTTACAAATCAGTAATACATACATTTTTGTATAATTATAATTACCACAGAAAAGATGACTGAATAGATGTTTTACATGGGATGCTTTGATCTTTCATGGTCATTTTGGAAGGGTTCCTCTGATCACAGATGGAATATGGTAAAAAAAAGGTAACCTGTAATATAGTTAAGCCCCAATTCATTGATGCCTCTTCAAAGGTCAAGGCTAAAAATAGATTGAATAACTTCTGAACAAGTGTATTCATGAAGGGTAATAGATGTAACGAAACTTCAGCTCTAAAGACTTGAGTACTTTATTTTATTTTTAGCAAACTTCTGAACCCATTCCATGCCAGTATTCACTTACATAATTCTGAACTATAATGTACTACTGTCAAAACTACAGTGGTACAATGATGCTTTCCTAGGTGTACTGATCTCTGAACATGATAATCCTGAATCAGAAGTGATTTGTTGGGGCCCACACAGAATATAAATAACTTTTTCCATTGCTAACTTGGTAGGTCTTCTTACCTTACCTTTGTATGAGTAAACAAGTCATAAGAATAACATTTTGGATACTCAAATTACATCATGGGTTGATTGTGAGTGGTTGTGGTATTGGAATACTCGGTCATTTTGAGTTAAGTATTTGTGGCATATTAGTCACCCTAAGGCCACCAGCAAGTTCAAGATGTTCTATGAAAATTTAATTTTTAACCATTTATAGAAAATCTACAATTATTGAATATTAGGAGTAGTATAATAGAAATGCAACATAATATCATAGCATTCAAATACTAATACTCTACTTTCAAGCACCTTTTTCCAGCAAATAAATGTATTTGTAGACTGGTACGTTCCAAAAGTAAAAGAAGCAAGTAGAAAAGAGAAAGACAAAAGGTGTACTGTTTTACCTCAAACAACAATGAATAGGCAAGTTGTGAACACAATTCTTTTATCTTGTATTAGAGGAGACACTTCAGTTTTATTGAATTTCAAATAGCTGGCTTTTTTTTTATACATGATATTAACTGAAATTAATTCTGTAATGTGAATTTTTCAGTTACAACTTTCACTTCTGGAAAAATATGCTCTTGATATTTCAAGAAAAAAAATTCCAAAAAGTCAGTCCAACAAATATGCATTGATATTGCAAACAGAGATACATTAGATACCAGCCTTATAAAAAGTTACCGATAACTTACATTTTAGTACTTGCTCTTACATCAGTAAATTATTACTTTTCCCTCTTTCTTTTTTCTGACTGCTTTAATATATCAAAGAAATATCATTGTCTAAATTCCCATGCTATAGATCTATACACACTTTCAGCATTTAACTGGACCTAATATAGTGTCACAAGACAAAATGGGATGCTTGTGTAACTTAAAAGCCTGTAGTCATTGACAACCAAGGAGTGAAATACTGACTTGTGGAGCTTTACTGTTTTGCACCTACATCATGCTGTCTATGAACAGTCTGGTGCTTTTCCCATATAATTGACTATGGCAATGTTAAGTGTTACAGCACTGCCTAAAGTTCTTACAGAAATCTGGATCCGATTGTTTAAGGCATTGTACAGACACATAATAAGCTGCAGTCCCTGGTCCAGGCAAATAGATAAAACATAATTATTATCTCACTTTTAAATGCAGGAACCTGAAGCATGGAGAGAGTAAGGTCAAATGTGGTTAAGTAACTTGGGAATCTCACTGACTCACTCCCAGATTCAGAAAGGTAGCTGGAGGTAAATTACCTTTGAAATCCATGCTAAGTCAGGCACCTAAACTTTTTTTAATCCTGTACTTTTGAAAATCTAGTGTCCTGAGGAACTGATTTTTCAAAGCGACAAGAATAAAATCCTGGTGCCCTGGAAGCCACCTGAGAAATTTACCATTGACTTAAATTGGGTCAAATTTTACTCTGATCACCTCCTAAGTCACCAAGAAACTTTGTGGCAGAGTCAGGCACTAAAACCAAGCCTCCTGAGTCCATGTTCAGGCCTCTGTCTTTTTTATTACAATTCAAGTCATATCTGTAGTAAGTTTTTGGGTATGCAATTATCTGCATGTTTGGTCTTACATATCATACTGTTATCCACAAAATGATAAGGTTCATACTCATTTCCCAAGTTAGCTACATCCCATAGCCTTCAGATTCTGCTCTGGTTCTTGGTATATATCCACCTCAGCCACTGCGTTGTATGGTTCTTCTACCACTGTGAGTTACAGTACTCCTTTGTCAATCCCACAATTCCCTGATCCTGCCTATTCTAGCCCTTCTGCATACCTCTACTGCTTTCCTTTCACTCCTTAGAAACCAGTGGGTTTTTGTGTCTGCCTCCGTGTTTCCCTTGCAGTGTACTTCAGACTGCCAATGCAGGTCCTGCTGACTTCAGACCTCCCTGGTCTGCTAAATCACTTCTATTACTCTTCTATACCACATCTAGCTGGCAAGAGGAGCATATCAGCATCTTGGTGAATATCTGGTTTCATCTACAGTAGCAGGAATATTCACCTAATGAAATTTCAAGCAAGCTTTCTCAGCTAGGCATTTCCAGGGCTTAATCACAATCTTGAGAGGGCTTCATGCAGCTGTTCCAAAAGGTAAGGGATGCAAATGAGAGAGGTGATAATCAGAGATCCAGATTTTCTGTGTTAAAAAAGTCCTCAATTTTCAGGTTAAACCCCCCCCCCCAATCCACATCTTCCTGTGATTAAAATGAAACGCCTCTAATATACAAATGTATATATAGGGGCATTCATTTTGATCACGGTAAAATGTAGATTTCGGGTTACTTTTTTAACTGGAAAATTGGGGATTTTTTTAAAATCAGAGAAAAACAGGATCCCTGGTGATAATGTTCCAGCTTTGTGTCCCTGCTCTGTTGAACTTGACAAAGTGCTTGCTGACAAATGTTGGTGGACATTTGTAAGTGAGGTCTGTTCTGTACTCACTGCAGTCCTTCCATAGAAGCTGCTCTGGGGCAGTGGAAGGTGCAGCTGCTCTTTTTTTGGCAATGCTCTATTCAACTGACAGACTTTCTGTAAAGATAAATCATGGAACTCCTAAATGGCAAAGTCAAAACCATTTGTTTTTTTGTCCTCCTTGTGTGGTAGTTGGCAGGGAGGCGGGGGAGGTGGTGGGGTATAAATCTGAAATTACCTGCTTCAGCTACTTATCTACTTCACCTTGCTTATCTTTTAGATCTTTCTGCAGTCCTCAGAATTGATTCTTACATAGCAGCAGGAGCTCTTGTCAGCTAATTAGAATAGCTGGGAGGGCAGACTTGTCAGTCCGCTTCTATAATGGTGGGGGAAAAAGTAACCTTTGGGTCCTAATATTTGTACTGTTAGTAGACTTTTAAAAATTCCCTGTGTCTAGATAGAGAAAACACCCCAGCTATCCTGGAATGTCACCTTTTTTCTTTTGGGGACCTCTAAAATGTTTGTCCTCAGAAGCTTGCCCACACTTAAAAATCAGGTTACCCAGGCTGGGAAAAGAAGCTCTATTAAATCACACTCCATGTCCCAATACTATTGTATGGGTAAGCAATTTGATATGTCTTAAATTAATAGACATTAACAATTTTAAAAAATGAGGTGAGGGAAGAGATCCTAACATGTCATGATCAGTTACTGTCTTGCTAAATCTTTTCACCTTCTACCTCTGGGCAGCCAAGTTTTCAAATACAAAAGGCTAGCATAGGAAAACTTGATCAAATTTGCAACCTGATGTCTTGGGACAATGAAGTGGTGTGTGAGGACTTCTTTATATTCAAGTAGAGAAAAAAATAGTAAACAGACTCTTTCTTTCTTTGCAGGCACCTCAAGATGTGAAGATAGAGGCATCCCTCCTAAGTACCTATAAGTACCTAAGCATATCCATCAGGGTGAGCAATTATTTGGGCTGGAGGGCCACTCAAGGAGTTTTGGTAAGTTTTTGAGGGTGTGGGGAGGAGGCTGGGGAATGTCATTTGATCCTATCTGGCCTGCTGGCTGCTACAGAGAGCCTGAGGAGAGGGGGCTGCTCCCTGTGTTCCTGTGCTGCTCTGCTCTGCTCCTGGTGGGTGGGCAGGACAGCTGCTCACCATGCTGCACCATGCCCTGTCCTGCATGGCCCTGGCTGCCCATGGCCATGGTCCTAGGACTGCGTAGTCCATGCCAACAGGAAGCTGAGTAGGGGGAGATAGACGCAGTAGAGTTGAGGAGCCTGCACGTTGTGCCACCTGCCCCACGTCTGGCAGCAGCACAGCAGAGTGATGCAGAATGCTGCCCTTCCTCCTCAGGCTCCCAGTGGTGGCTGGCAGGTCAGATAAGATCAATTGGTCAACCAGATGTTGTCTGTGGGTCATATTTTGCCCACTCCTGACAGATTCTGCAAAGACAGAGAAACCAAATTCAAGGAGTTACTGCATGTACAGGAGCAATGGGAACAGAGAGTGTTAGTGAGGTTGATGGTTAGACATCTGGTGGTTTCCATTATAAGTTTATGGACAAAAAGAAATAGTTATCATTTAAGTTCATTTTCAAAGTTCTAAGTAAATCTGTCCTTAAATCCCCTGCTAAGTTACAGTTTTATGTGTATTTGCCATATGTTCCAATATTTTAGTCTCTAATTTTTCAATGCTTAGCTTTTTTTTGCTTGGAGTTTGCACAGATTCTTTGTTATTTTGCTGCGTTTTGTGATGTGAACGGAGAACCAGCAGAAATTGGAGGCATGCTAGTAATTTCAGTTCTGTCAGGTGTCAGTAGCAGCTTTGTATCTCCCTGAAGTCTGCTCTAGGTTTCTGAGGAGCTGTATCCTATTTTAAATGCCTTGAACAATCCAGTCCCTTGTCTTATTTTAACTTTCTAATTTCTATGTTGGTTTTGTATTGTTTCCTCTAATGTGTGTGATGGAGGAGAAGGGCAATATTAAAATATTAAAGTGGTTCCTTTGAGTGAGTGAAATCACTTTTGTGAGACCACTATTTGTTCAGTGAGTATTTGCTTTACTTCTTTGCCAGAATAATTCACTGTTAGCACTGTTGGCTCACATTACAGACATTCCCAATTTATCCCCTTAACAAAAGATTTTAAAGTTTGTTTTATTTTTATGGGAAAAAACACATAGCAGTGGCTTATGTATAATTTGTGTACATTAGCCCAAACAAACCTATACAATACAGTGTTTCTGTCAAAACTTATACAAATTCTATTTTAACCAAAAGACAAGCTACTTCTGATACATTTGTAAAGAAAACTATAAAGATAAGAATACAATATTTTGAGCTGAAAATCTTCCTTAGGACATAGTGGTTTTCATTTGAAATGTCAAATAATATGCCCTTTCTTACATATAGTTGAAATCACTGAGAACTGCAATTACCAGAAATCCAAATTCCTCAGTAAATAAAGGGTAGTGTTATAGAAGTGGCCCAGCTGTTGCCATCATTCGAAATATGATGTGTAAATGTCAAAAGGCAAGATCATCACAATGCTAACTCTGGAATCAGCAAAATAAAGTAAAAAAGGATGTGCAAGTGAGGTCTTTTTACACTAACTCAGGTTCCTTTCAGTTGAACACCCTTTGACCTATTTCTATTCTCCCTACTAATGTGTAAGGGGGTCTACACTAGCATAGCTCATCCATGAAAGAGCCAAGAGAAGGAGCACATTAGTCATGTGGCAGAAACAGCACTAGAAGAATCTAGTAGAGGTGCACTGATATCGGATCAATACTGTCATAAATACCGATAAAAGGAAAATTGACATTATTGGCAATCAGCTTTTTTTGGCCAGTGTAAGCGTAACTGATAATGTCACCAGTAAATGCCATGTGCATACATGCAGTCAAAGCATGCATGCAGCCAGGAGTGCAGCCTGGAAGTGCTGAGACCGCTGTCTGGCCATTAAGTATGTGGACGGGAAGGGGCAAGGGGGCAAAGGGGCTTGGAGGGGGCAGATTGAGGCCCCCACAGTGAGAGGGCGAATAGGGCTGGGGCAGGCACTGCTTAGCTGGGGTGAGTCGGGGTGGAGGCCAGAACTGTGGGTCACTTGTCTGGGAGTATGGCAAGGGGAGGAGAGGGGAGGCTTTCAACTTCTGTGTGTATCCCTGGGTGAGGCATGGGGGCATGTGCCCTCCAGATTTGAGTTTGGGGTAAGGGTGGACTGCCTGGTGTAGGTTCGGGACCAGGTGCTGTGCCGGCCTCTTCCTAGTGGGGAGGCTGGGCCAGGACTAAGCTTGGGCAGAGGTGGTGAGGATGGCAGTGGCTCTGAGAGTGGGGGCTACAGGGTGGGCTGTGGCCACCTCCCATTATCTACAGCAGTCACTCACCCTGCCTCCACCCACCCTGAGTACAGTACTGGCCCAGGCCCCTCTCCTGGGAACAGCACCTGCCCCTACCCCAGCCCCAGTCTGTTCCTCACTGTGGGGACCTTGACCTTACCCCACCATGCCACTTCCCCCCACCACAGACTTACCGGTCGGATGCTGTTGTCCACACTGTTAAGCTGCATATTGGCTGATACTGATCCAATAGCCAAAATGGCTGGTTAATAATTGGCCATTGCTATTGGCCAAAATAATTTTTTTGGGTGCACCCCTAGAATCTAGGTTAGCATAAATGGATGTAGTTATCACGTGAACTCTTAAGCTTGGTCTCATGAATCCAATGGAGTCCATAGGTATGAACACATTACACAGTGAACTGACTTGTAGTAGAAATGGAGCAAATAAGTGGTACACAGTTTTACATCAAGTTTTTTCTGCTCCAGGGTAAAGTTATACCTCAGTCAGCGAGAAGTAACTATGCACTGATATAAGATGCACTGGTAGTCCAGTGTCTCCTTCCCTAGACAGTTTCAAAACAAGGTAGTCTTTTTCTCAGTTCTAACCAGCTCTCCCACCACCTATTGGCCTCGAATTGTAATAACACCTTGTTTAGATTGCCATCTTGCAGGAGCTGGCAGTGTGCTTATTATGAAGCAAAATTCGGAGGTTGCAAACACAATACAGTTACCATGTGAATGAGAAAGTTTACCATGAGGTAAATTGGTACTGTATTTTGTAGTGCATCAATTGGACAATTATCACAGAGCATACACACAGACTTACCCTGTGGTAAATTAAAGCCAACCCACAGTAGTTTTGCCCCTTGGTGAAAGAGGAGTATTACTTTTCATGTAACAATGGGCTGTTTTCATCAACCACTAGGGACCCTTCTACACATGAAGGCAAAGGCTCAATGGTATCTGATGCTCAGTCCACATAGTCACACCTCCTGCCATGCCATGCATGCATGGCAGGAGGCATGACTGTAGGATTGTGAATCAGATCTCATCATGCCTTATTGCTCCCCCTGCACTGAGAAGAAGAAAACTCCTGTGGCTGTGAGGTCCCTCAGCTGACACACCTCCCAGTAGCAGAGGCACATCATGCATGGAGAACCTCCATGGCTGGGAGTCTGCATCAGTTGCAGTGTCTCAACCACGGGGGTGCAGCATGCCCTGAAACTGGGAGCCAGCATCAGCTGGAAGCTCTTAGGCTTGGGGATACCCAACTCTCCCCCCCTCCCCCAGCTTGGAGCGCCAATCAGCTGATGGAGCTCCCAGGCACAGAAGCCCGTGGGACTGTGCCATAGCTGGGAGTCTTATCAGCTGCAAGACTCCCAGCTATGGCAGAGCATAGTGTATCCCCACAACTGGGAGCCTGATCAGCTGCTGAAGCATAAGTTGCATGTGCAAATTAAACCTGGTTAGAAACCAGCTATAACATTATTACACATTTTCTAGCTACAACTTCATAGCTGCTTGGACCTTTTAAGGTATGATAGTTAATTTGCATGTGCAACTGGTCTACAGTAATTGCACAATTAACCGAGTAATTGCATAATACATGTAAAATGTAGAAGAGGCCTAAGTGTACGCATGAGATGTAACAGGAGCAGCTTATGTGTTGTTATACCCCAGCCCCTTTACTTTGTGAAAGATTTTTCCCCATTGCTCGTGTGGAAGAGACTAACTCTAGAAACAATCTAAACTGGTATAAGATATGTTTTCTTCCTGTCCCTCAGTGTCTAAATTATATAAATTTAGATTAAACTAATTTTTAATTTTTGTACACAAGGGTTTTGATGCAGATTTTTTCAGTGTATAAGGATGTTCTAGTCAGAGACAAGGTAAATTAGCCCAAGGTGAGCTCTGTGCTTCTACAGTCAGACTGGTGTAGTTACCTTACATAGGTAGTTTAAAGCTAGCTAGGGTATCACTAAACTAGACTGCACTCAGTGTCACAGCTTTACATTTAATTACACCAACTCTGCTGATGCATGTAGGAATCTAAGCAGGTGAAGACAGAATAAGTATGTTAAAATAGCATGGGTGCTGCTTCAACTTGTATCTGCTTACATATTGTTACAGTTCTGCACTTAAGTTCTGCCAACTGAGATTTCCTTAGATCAGTGGTTTTCAATCAGTGGTCCATAGACTCCCAGGCATTTGCAGACTATACCTAAGGGGCCTGCAAAAGATGACTCAATGTTCAAATGTACATGAATACCTACACATACAATTCAAAGGGGTCCAAAAATAATTCAAAATTTCCAAAGGGATCCTCACCTCCTTTCGAAAATTTTTAGGACTCCACAAAAGAAAAAAGGTTGAAAACCATTGCCAAATGTTAAAGAATGTAAGTTTTTATTTACACCATTTTACAAATCACTTCTGAGTTTGTTCCTTTATGACCTCATATTTTCTTTCTAATTCATGTTAGACGTAGACATTGAAAAAGCTTGAAGCAGAATTGATCTAAGTTATGTGTTTTGCTGTAAGTGGCATAGTTTAGATCAGTTTCAAACAGGACACACATTCACTCTTAAGTGTGTTGCTGGGAGGTGGGGGGTGAATGTGTGTTCCACCATTTTTAAACCAGCCTGTGTGCACCACACTTCTCTTCTATTACAGGTATAGACTGGTAATACTGGTAAAAGTGTAATGACTATACCTGGCCTCACTGGTTTATGGATTACATCTGAATGTCCTGCCCCCCCCCTTGATTTCTTTTAAATTCTGTGGCAATAGGAAGAAATGTAGATCACAATTTTATATCAATAATATTGTAAGGTCACTTGCAATTCATTGTGTCAGCATCCCTCTAGTTGTGTAATTGTCTGTAGTTTATTTTCTTCATCTACTTAGAAAAAAATTATTTATCATAAAATATAGGTAGGCAAATGAAAAACATTTATTATAATAATGCTCAACTCCTTAATGTCATAATTTAAATAAGAATTATGAAGTTTTCATTTTGTAATTATGGATCTGATGCTAACACAGATGATAAATGGTAATGATAAATTGCAATTTTGAGTCTATGCAGAATATTTTATAAAAGATTGCATACTACAATGCACAGCTCCAAAAATTTCTGTGTTGGAAAGGAAGACAGGGCTTTCAGCAGCAGTTTGTTGCAGATTCAAATTTTCTCAAATATTAAATATGTTTCACAGATTTCATAGACGTTAGGGCCGGAAGAGACCTTAGAAGATCATCAAGTCCAGCCCCCTGTCCCAGGGGCAGGAAGTCAGCTGGGGTCATAGCATCCCAGCAAGAAAAAATCCAGATATCTCTTGAAGGCATTTGAAGTAAGTGCTTGAACCACCTCTGGTGGCAGGCTATTCCAGACTTTGGGGGCTCAGACAGTAAAGAAGTTCTTCCGTATTTCCAGTCTGAAATGGTCTTGGAGGAGTTTATAACTGTTCAACCGTTCAACCTTGTCATTCCTTGGGGTGTTCTGGGGAACAAACGTTCTGAGTTAGATGCTTACCAATTTGACCAGATTAGATTCCTTGATCCCTGAGAGACTTGGGATGTACTTAGGTGCTCTATACAGAGTTATAAAAGCTTCCAAAGGATGTTTCAGTATACCTAAAGATATCCAGTAGGAATACTAAGTACAGGGCTGCACTCCCACACTTGAGGAGCGTAGGCACCTGATACACTTTGTTCATTAGGCTGCTTTGTTCCATAGCAAGTCACAATGACTAGTTCAGCTACTGAGGATACTGCTTAGTAGTGGTGGCAACATGTACCATTTTTCTTAGTTACCCAGTAGTTTGAGCACATACCCAGGAAGAGAGACACCTAGGTTCTAGGGCCACCTCAGCTTACGAGGATTGAAACCCACATCTTCTGCATCCCAACTCCCAATCTGTAGATAGACTAGGTCCTATCAACCCCTTCTGTTTTAGCCTGGGTCATGGTGCATCCAAGAATAGAAGAGTCCTGGTGCTAGAACAAACAAAAGGGAACTTGTATCAGTAGCCTAGTAGTTGGAGCATTCTCCTAGAATAGAGAGCCCTGGGATCTAGTCCCTCTTGCCAATGCTATTGCTGGTTTTTAATCACTGCCTGTCTAATTTAAAATGGGTAAACATGACACAAAAAAAGTTGAGTGGCTAGAGCACTTCCTTGTGGGAGATGTAATTAAAGTGCCGGGAGTGTCATGTGTGTCAGCATCCCTGTGCTGAAGAAGAGTAGCAGGAATGCTTTAACTAAAACTTGTCGAATGAGCTTTAGTTAAAGTACCATCGTGGCTATTTTTCAGCACAGGGACACTGATGCACGTGACACTGGCATTTGCTGGAGCACGGTAATTACCATGCTCCAGCAGACCCAATTAATCAAGTCTGCTCCAATGCGCTGTAATTACAGAGTGTCGGAGCAACCTCAATGCACATGTATAGGTGCCCATTGTGTCCCAGTTATTGGGCTATTGTCCAAACCTCTAGGCTATTTCTAAAACATAGTTGTCTCTGCTACTTCTTCCAGAAACTGTATTTTGAAAAGGAACGAGTCCTGCTGTCTGAAAGAACAGTTCTAGGTATTTGCTCTGGGAGAAGTGGTGGCCTCTTCCTGCAGTCTTGAGTTAGGCTCCTAAGCTTTGGAGAGAGAGTAGGAGTTCTAAATGGCTACCCTGTTCAGCCTGTGAATATTTTTGGTTCACCCTTCTGGATTACCTAACTATCCCATGCATTATGTAGTGAGTTCAGGCACATAACTCTGGATTTTAGATTCTACTCCAAGAGTAAAACACTCACAATAAATTGCTCAACTGCCTAATCATAGGTGCTAAGTCATTTTTTAAACACTGCCCTGAATTGCTATGGTATGGCAACAAATCAGGCATTAAGCCTAAATGTTTCACTGCAAGTTAGTGCAAGACCATGTTAAAATTTCAAGAGAAGATCAAAACAATCCAAGTTGCACTACCAGATGAAGGAAGATTTTCCAGTATATTGCATGACATAACCTCTTAGAGATCTACCAAAGTGCGCCTACAAATAAGTATTTTGTGAACAGTTTGTATTCAGAGGGTGCACCTACACAAAATGTTTACTGTGTAGCGGGCTAATTAGCTTCACAGTAAAGATCTTGGCATCTACATGTGGATCCCTATAAGGCTGATATAAGCTATTTTGGAATAAAGAGGACAGTACTTGTAAATACAAGTACTATCCTACTATGTAGTGAAAAACTCCACGGCAGCACATGCGTAGATGCTGCCCAGCTGGCTGGGACATGAGGGTGCTTCAGCATGGGGACTGTCTGCTGGCTAGCCCTGTATTGGAGCACCCTCATGGCCAGGCCAACCTCTTTATACCACACTAAACCAGGGGGAGCAGTCTCTGGCTGGCAGGCTGACCCTTAAGGCTCCCTGCCAGCAGGGGCTGCTCTGCCCCAGGCTCCACATGCTGCGCCTGAATAAACTGCAGAACTTATTGCTCTGGAGTTAATTGCTCCTGGGTATACATTCAAATGGTGTTTATGCTGGTGCTAGAAATGCACATGTGGACATGCCCAACAGGTGTCAAATTCCTTCTTTAGGATGCAAGTAAAAATTGCTGCCACTGGACAGTTCTGCATAAGCGCAGGAAGTGAGGTTGCCAAGAACCAGTAGTTTACTCATCTATCACCATCTTCCTGCAGTCTGTATCCCATTCCCTTCTCCTACACTCTGGACCTGGAATCCTCAAAATGGCCCAAAATAGCACACCCATCTATCAGTCCTTTGCAGTGACCTTTCAGAGACAAGGTACACCAAAACAAAATACCCTTCCCCCCACCTTCCGCAACAAAAGCCAAAACTTTCCCTGGTTTTAGTGGTAAATTAGAGTAGTCCATAATCTGCTTCGGGGAACTGAATCAATCCTTCACTGGCCCCACACTACCCACATACTAGCTTCTCACTTTGTCAGGTGAAGGAGAATTCAAAGATTGTAAAATTTCTCCCAGGCAGAAAATACTGCTAAATTGTATGGAAATCTACAGATGAGATTTGTGAGACTGCTGCTGTAACAAGACTTTTCAGGAATGTTGTCATATGGGTATTTTCTGAGCCTTTAATTTTAAATGTTTTAACATAAGATTTTTATATTTGCTCATAGGGCAGGCTGTTTAGCTTTGAAATCTGTAGCTGGTTAAAAAGCTGTTTACCTAGTTTACAATAATCCATCCTCTACATGGAATTTATTTCAAAATCTCAATTACTTCCACAATCATGCCTCAGTGACACAGACTTTTACAAAATTTCCATTGTGTTTTATAGAAGTTACACACAGAATAACTTCTTGGGCTACAATACTTTTCTATCTCCAATGGGATCAAAGTGCTATTCCTTGTGTTTACTGGCAGCTTCTGACTCTATCAATCATGCTGAAGCAATGTCAGCTTTGAAAGCAGTCTACTGGCTTGCCAACAGTAGTATTTTGGCATGTTTAGAACAGTCTCAAACAAGCACAATGATGGTTATGCTAGGATATTTTTGTCTTCCAGCTCTTCAGGATTCCATTTTCAGACCCTGACTAGCCTTTTGTTATTTTTAAATGCTGGTATCTGAGTTAAAGTGTTCTTTTAAAATATAAGATGTACCATGTAAGTGACAAGATGCCCTAACTAAACTGTTCTTTCCAAAGTTGATTTAGTTCCTGCAGTTTCTGGGCTGAGCTGAAGACTTGCTTCTGAACTTGGGCCAAAATTATACAATATTTGATTTAAATGGAATCTGGTATCATCTCGGAATAGCCTCATCCTTCACAGTCCCTTGGAGGATATTTTTTCCATTTTTTGTCACTACAGTTTGCACTCTTGGAGGCAGTTTAAATCTGTAATGTCTTTGATGTTTTTTTCTTTTACTATGCCAGGAACATTCCCAGAATGACACTGATGCTCTCCCAGGCTGTCCAAATGTGTATTCATTGCAGGCTTCTGCTAACCTGTTGTAACTTTCTGTCTGTCTCCCTCTCTGTTTGCTAGCTTGCCAGATGTGAATACGCTTCAGTTAATTGAAAATACCAGACACTGAATAGGTTACAGTTAATTCAAAAAACTATGGCAAGATGTGTATATGTGGTTAAAATGCGTGTTGCTAAAATTTCAACTCTGTGAAAAATAAGTAAGTTAGTGAAACTTTCTTAAATGTCAAATTTCTTTTCCAGATTTACAATACCTTTCAATATTATTATTATTTTTTTAGTTTATCTTCCTGAGGCAACCTAAATATATCTGATAGACTCTGAAGCTAGGTAGTAAAAATGGACAATGGATCCTGGCGACCCCTGTGAAGGACCCCAGTTATACTCTTAAAAATACTTAGAATAATTGTATTTTTCCATATATCTTTACGAGCAGTATTTTATTAATTATGCAAATTGACTGAAAGGTCAGTTAGCTCTCCCCATATATTCTAACTGGCGTCTTATTCTCTGCTGACAAACACAGTTAGTTGTCCAAATGACAGAAGTTTGAATAGGACTAAGACTTCAGGTAAGGAGTAAGAAACAGGGACAGTAGTGCTCCATCTTGTCCTCATTACAATGTGGGGACTTCAAAATGTTCCCGCGGTGGGATTTGGCATTTTTCATGATACAAGGAAATGGGGCATTTTGGTTCCAGATGTTGCCATAATGCTGTAATCAGGCACTGAGTGTTTTTGGTTCTGTTTTTTTATTCTGCCTCCCTGCCCTTTTGGGACCTGTTAGTAGCTGCTTCAAGGGGGAGTTAATTGGATTCCACTGCATGCTCTTTTCCAAGGGACCAGGCAGAAAGGTTGTCCTAAACACTTTGCTTTCTGGTCCAGAATTCTTTTCTTGTACCATGATATTCCAGAAAGTAACTAAGGATGCTCGACAATGGAATCGGTGACAAAAAGGAGCAATGAACCATCTGGAGATAAACTATCCACTCCTACAAAATAAATCTATTACAATTTTTAGAGCAAAAAAGTATTGAGTTACAAAATTGCGGGGCTGTTTTATTAACAGTAATCCTGTAAAAAGGAGAAACCTCGGAGCATCATACTTCATGAAATGGTAAATAGTGAAAGCTGTCAAATCTCATTACAAGTGAGGAAGCATTTTCTGTGCCTTGAGTTTTGAATGTCATTCACATTATATTGGAATCTGCTGATGTTAATCAAGTCAGAACAGTTTCCTTTTTGAATGATATAGTTGGCTGATGAATCTATGACATGACTGCAGATGTTTAGGAACAGCTGTGTTGAAAAATTCATAAAAGCCAAACTGAATGAAACTGGATGAAACTAAAGATGTCATCCTGGGCCCAACAGCAAGAAATTCCAGAAGACTGGAAGACTGCTAGTGTCATGCCACATCCAAAAATGGCAGGTGGGATTACTAGGAAGAATGTAGGTTAGATATATTGCCATAAATGGCAGAGAAAAATAATGGAAAAGCTTGATATGGTAATCAATGAATAGGGAATAAAAACATGGAAAAAAGTAGTGCCACTTATCATAGTTTATGGAAAGCAGCTTTTGTCAAATGAACTTGATTTCATTCTATTTGTAGCAAGATTCACTGATAAAACTAACTGCATAGACAAAATATCCTTTGTCTTCCATAAGATATTTCATTCAGAACTGCATAACATGCTGAGACAGGAAAAATAGCACTATGGAATGACAATAAATCATTTGTTAAATCAAACAAGTACTACAGTGCTGAAAGGTTACTAACACACCTCAAAAAGTTGTAATTGGAGGAATTATCACTGAATGAAGAGTTAGCAAGGAATAAGAAATTTTGAAGGATCAGTTTTGGGCTTAGTGAAGTTAAGTGTACTTACCAGTGATCTGGATGCAAGTACAAAATCACTGACTAGTAGTGTTAGAGTGACGTTGTAGCAGCCATGATAGTTTGAAGAAATATGTGAGAGGCCAGGACTTTTACAAGTTATATCTTTTATTGCACCAATGACATGGCTGGGATAGACTTGGGCACACTATCCAATGCCATTCATTTTTCTTCAGGTTACCTGAAGAACAGGTTCCTGTGAATGGTTCAAAATGCCTGTTTTGTGCCTATTTTCTCATTTGTATCCTAAATGTAAGGAGCTGGGATTGGGGGAGGGGTGGTGGTGGAAATCTTTGTCAGTGGCCAGATCTCTGTGTCAATAGGCCTCCCTCTTGTATGTTATGCTCCTGCTACTCTAATAAAAGGCAGGCTACCTGAGAAGCAGCCTAAAAGTGTTACAGGGGGCAATTAGGATTCACATGACCTACAGAGGCTGGCCTATCAGGATATAAGCCAAGAGCTGGAGCTAGGCAAGTAGTCTGGCCCTGAGAGAGGAGCTTCTGAGCAGCAGAGCTCTGGGTTGGCATCTGAGCTGCGATAAGCAATCCTGGTGGTTAGTGGAAGGGACTAAGGGGAAGTAGGGAGATCCCATTTGGCCCAGGGAGAGAGGGGCCAGAGAGCCCAGAGAGAAAACAGAGATCCCAGAGAGAGGAAGCAGAGCCAGAGGGCCCAGGGAGAAAATAGAGAGCTGAGAGAGCAGGTAGGGCCAGGATGTCCCTTAGGTCTCACTGGCCTAGGAGTGGGGCCAGAGCTCAGGATGGGTTAAAGGCCAATGAGGGCCTGTCAGAGAGCACTGAGGTGCCCTGCTCCCAAAGAGGAGAAACTGCTAGGGCTTCCTCCATAGTACGGAATAAGGAGCTCAGCTGTAGGTTGCCACGGCAACCAGGGAAGGTCAGCTGGCCAGAAGGGGAAGGGCCTGGCTCCCTTATAAACCCTGGGGGCTGAGGCCAGAGTCAGTTCCCTGCCAGCAGCCCAGGAGGAAGGAGTTCTGTTATGGAGGCGAGGTGAGGCGAGGTGAGGCGAGGCGAGGCGAGGCGAGGCGAGGCGAGGCCTGATGGCAGAAGCAGAAGCAGAAGCAGAAGCAGAAGCAGAAGCAGAAGCAGAAGCAGAAGCAATGTTTGACACTGTTTGACACTGGGTAGGCTGGAATGTTCTTATGGCCAAGCAGCTTCCATTTAAGTTATAGCCAAAGGGCTTGTGTTTGTGTTGCTGTTAGTTACACCAGTGGTTTAGGTGAGGCTATGAAGGGTTGGAGGAGACCTCATAGAGGACTCATGGTGGAGTGTGAGGACCCCAGTGCCAGTGAGGGTACAGCATTTGGGGTGTATAGACTCCAGCCCCAAAGAAGGGGGCAGCTTTATGGAGAAGGCCCCAGAGAGGGGGCAGCATTACTGAGGAGCCTAGTGCAGGCGTGGTGAGCCCCGGAGAGAGGATGGTGTTACTGAGAAGCCCAGTGAGGGCACGGTGAGCCCAGAGAGGGCGCAAAATTAATGAGGACCCTAGAAAGGGGGCAGCCCCAGAAAGAGGGCAGCATTATTGAGAAGCCCCAGTGCAGACATGGGGAGCCCCAGAGCAGGGGCAGCATTGCTGAGGAGGCCCCAGAGAGGAGCAGCTCTGTTGGGGAGCCTCAGGGAAGAAGTCACGTAGTGAGATGGGGCTGGGGAGAGCCCTAGCACTGGAGAGGACGCCTATCAAAGGAAGGAAGGCCCAGAGAGGAAAGAAGGGACCAGATTGTAATAAGGCTGGGACACAATGTCCATTCCATCAGTGAGGTGTGGACTGCGGTGTAGGGGAGGAAATGGAGCTGCAGATAGTGCCCCCTAGCCTCGGGGCAGTACAAGGGCAGCCTCCTGCTAACTAACATCAATTGACATCAAGGCATGACAGGAGAGAAGGTGGGTGGTTGCCCAAGGAACAGGTATGTGGGCCACGTTTAGATCAGCCCAGAGCAAATACCTGTTACAAGGCCACAGCCAGAGATTGGCAGAACTGGAAAGCCCATGGGTCTCAACTGCACAGAGGGTCCCATCTGTTGCCGGGATCCCATGTCATGTGAGATCTACTGTCTGCCTGGAGCAAGGATACAGAACGTGATGGAGATGATCCCAGCCACTGATTAGTTCCCTATCATCCTAATCCATGCGGGCACTAATGATGCAGCCAGGAGCAGCCCCGATCACCTGATGGACTACCACGCCCTGGGGAGCAAGCTGAAGGAGATAGGGGCACGGGTGCTCTTCTCATCTGTCCTTCCAGTCAGTAGATGCAGACAATGCCACAAGTCTGCATCAGGGAGGTCAACCTAAGGCTTTAAAAATGGTGTCTCAAAGCAGGCTTCAGCTTTTTGGACCACGAGCCATACTTCAGGACAAGAAACATGCTGGGATAGGATAGGCTCCATCTCTCCCCCAAAGGTAAGCATGTGTTCTCTTTCAGGTTGGCTGATCTCCTCTGGTGGGCTTTAAACTAGGCTTGTCAGGGGAAGGGGAAGTTGAGGATAGAGGGAGCCATGGAACATTGAATGAAGAGCCACCCACAAGAACAGCCTAGCTAAGACAGGCGACACGCACAAGAAATACCCAGGTAAGAGACAGGAGCCCAGATGGGATTAGGGGGGTGGTGCATGCACCTTCAGGAGGCCTTAAATGCCTCTATACTAATGCTCATAGTATGGGGAACAAGCAGGAGGAACTTGCCCTCCTGCTAGCTAACACAAACCCAGGTATAGTAGGGCTCACTGAAACTTGGTGGGATCCAACGCATGACTGGGCAGTAAACATCAGGGGCTATAGGCTGTACAGGAGGGATAGAATGGGAAGGAAAGGTGGGGGTGTGGTGTTCTACATCAAAGAGCAATATACATCCTCAGCAAACAGCACTAGGTCAGAGGAGGGGCAGACTGAAGTGCTCTGGGTCCGTATACAGGACGTTGTGGGGAAAGGAACTTAACGGTAGGGGGTTACTACAGGCCACCCAACCAGGGGAAAGAGCTGGACTGGGAATTCTCAGGCCAGCTTGCGGAAGCAGTTAAGTCAAGGGATGTGGTCATCATGGGTGACCTAAATTACCCAGATATCTGCTGGGAAGAGCAGTTATCTGGGTCTGACCACTCATGTAGGTTCCTAGCTGAATTACACAACCTCCACCTAGCCCAGGTGGTGCACAGTCCCACCAGGGGAAATGCCTTGTTGCCTAGTCCTGGCCATGGGTGATGACCTGGTGAGTGGACTGCAGGTTCTCGACCACCTGGGTGATGGCAATCATTGCCTACTGGAATTCACCATCCAGTGCAGGGTGTCAGAGGCCTGCAGCAAGACAACAGCCCTAGATTCCAGGAGGGCAGATTTCAAAGAGGTAAGGAGACTAGTCAGGGAGGCACTGAGGTCCTGGAGGGGAAGGGAGTTTGGAGTCCAGGAAGTGTGGTTGTTCCTTAAGCAGACGATCCTCCAAGCCCAAAGGGTGACAATCCCCACATAGATCAAAGGGGCCAGGAGTGCTCAAAAGCCTTCATGGCTCACCAAAAGCATCCATAAACATCTCAAAGCTAAAAAGTAGGTGTTTACCCAATGGAAGGGAGGGGCCATACCAAGGAGTATTATACCTTCATTGCCTGAGATTGTAGGGGGGCTGTTAGGATGGCTAAGGCGTAGATGGAACTGGGACTAGCAACCCAAATCAAGGACAATAAGAAGTCATCTTGTAAATACATAGGGGGTAAAAAGCAGATACCCGGTAATGTAGGAAATCTGCAGGATATGCTAGAAAATCTGGTGGTCACACCTGATGACAAAGCTAATCTCTTTAACAATTTCTTTGCCTCCATCTTCTTATGCAGGACTGGGGCATCCCCCACACTGGGCTCCCTGATGGACCCATGGGAGGCACTGCCAGGCCCAGGGTCAGTGAGGACCTAGTCAGAGAACTTCTGGTGGGTCTAGATGTGTTAAAGTCAGCAGGTCCTGATGGTCTCCACTCCAGAATGCTGAGGGAATTAGCAGAGGTCATTGCAGGACCCATGGCACAGCTTTATTAGCACTCATGGTGCTCTGGTGAGGTGCCAGAGGTTTGGAAAAGAGCCATTGTGGTCCCTGTTTTCAAAAATGGGAGGGCCCAGGAAACTACAGGTCCGTCAGTCTTACCTCAGTCCTCGGGAAACTCTTTGAGAAAATTATCCAGGAGCACATCTGCGAGAGACCAGCAGGGGAGATCATGCTTAGAGGCAATAAACATGGGTTCATTCGAGGCAGGTCCTGTCAGACCAACCTGATGGCCTTCTATGACCAGGTCACAAAAGCCTTGGATGCAGGTGTCACAGTGGACGTAGTCTTTCTGGATTTTAGGAAGGCCTTCAACACTGTCTCTCATCCCATTCTCATTAATAAATTAAATGACAGTGGTGTTGATGCCTACACAGTCAGATTGGGTGAAGCTCTCCAGCCAATCTGCAACCTGAGTGTGGTGGTAGATGGGTCTTTTCTGACCTGGAGGGATGTGGGCAGTGGGGTCCCCCAGGGCTCGGTCCTCAGGTCCGCACTGTTCAACATCTTCTTCAGCAACTTGGACAAGGGTGTGAAAAGCACCTTGTTCAAATTCGCAGATGACACTAAGATGTGGGGGGATGTGGGCATGCTAGAAGGGAGGAACAGGCTGCAACTAGATCTAGACATGTTACAGGGATGGGTGGATGAGAACAGGATGGGATTCAATACTGACAAGTGTACCTGGGGAGGAAGAACCAGCAGCACACCTATGGGCTGGGGAATTCCCTTCTCATCAGCACAGAGGCAGAAAAGGATCTTGGTGTCATTATTGATTCCAAAATGAACATAAACCGCCAATGTGGGGACACAGGAAGGCTAACCACATCTTGTCATGCATCCACAGATGCATCATGAGCAGGTCCAAGGAGGTGATCCTTCCCCTCTATATGAGATTGATCAGGCCGCAGTTGGAATATTGTGTCCAGTTCTGGGTGCCACACTTCAAGAGGGATGTGGCCAGCATTGAGAGGGTCCAGAGGAATGCCACTTATAGGGTCTGCCTTGCTACCCCATATACAAGTGGAGGCTATGGGACCTGAACCTGTTCAGCCTCCACAAGAGAAGGCCAGCTTGTAGATAGCCACCAGATCCCCTCGCAGCCAAGAGGGACCAGCAGGCTATGGGAGAGTCCCTATTTCCCTGAGCACTACCAGGAGCAATGAGGAATAATGACCATAAATTGACCAAGAGTAGGTTCAGGTTAGACATCAGAAAGCACTGCTTCACAGTCAGGGTGGCTAGGATCTGGAACCAACTTCCAAGGGGAAGTGGTGCTCGCTTCTACCCTGGGGGTCTTCAAAAGGAGGCTAGATAATCACCTAGCCAGGATCATTTGACCCCAGCATTGACCCTCTGCCATGGGCAGGAAACAGACTTCATGATCAGCTCAAGTCCCTTCTGACCCTACCTACCATGAAACTGGCCTAGAAACAGGAGACTGAGGGGTCCAGAATACCCATAGCCCAGAGAGGGGTTGGTGTAAGGACCAAGAGAGCCAAGAGTCCATAGCCTGTAGCCCATAGAGGCAGTTATGATTTGATTAATATGTGTGGTATCTGTGAGGCCTGGGTGTAAGTAGTGGGGAGGATGGTTCCCACGTACTAAGCCCTTAAGGCAGAGAGTGGAGGCACCTGAATTCAGGAGTATGAGATAAGACTTGGGAAGCCAAGGGTCAGCCTCCCTTTTCTAAAGACAAAATCACATCAAGGTATGGCAGAAAAGTGGAAGGGTGAATTGTCCAAAAGAAAGCAAAATTGGTAAGAGCTGAGGGGGCTCCAGGGGCATCATGGCCACTGCTGCTGTGGGACCTTATTACAGCACACAGGCTGAGGGATGCAGTTGTCTGGATGTCACAGGGAGGTTGATGCTTGCTGTGACCTGGGGTGATGCTTGCAGTGGTGTGGCCTGCATGGGTTTTTTTATTTTGAGAGAAAATCTGGAGAGCCAAGGGAGACTCCAGGCCAGAGCTATCCTTTGAGAGCATTCTTGCTGAGTCTTTTAAAACTGTATCGAGTAAAATACAGTTGAAGCTGTCCTACTAGCAGGATCAAGAGCTGAGATCCCTGAGCAGCTAGCACACTGTTCAGCATGTAAAAGAGTGGAGCTACCTAAGCTACTTCAAGACCTGAAGAGTTAAGATTATTCTACTAGTGGTGGCAAAGTCTCATGCATTGCAGGCAGTGAGACCTTTAAGCAGCACTCCCCAAGCAGCAATGGAGACCCTGAGTGATGGCAGGTAGCATGATCCTTAAAGGAATGGTAGCAGGCAGCACATATCTGTGCCAACCTTTTGTAGTGGAGCAATGGTACCCCAGGTATAATAGCTAGTGAGTCAATCTCCACCAGCAATCCTGAGGGAGACCCACTGTCTCCTGGACTGGGCAAGGTAGCAGCTCCTTGGCGAAGGGGCACTTCAGATAAAGACTGAAACTGAGAGAGCAAGGGTATTTTAACTGTTGGGGTATTTAATAGTATAGGGTGTTTGTTATTTTTAGTGCTTAGTAGTTGGGGTGCTTGACAGTTGTATTGTTTGATATGGTTTTGTTGTTCTTGTTTCCCTTTAATAAACATTTGTTTTCTGTTTGAATTACTTACTGAAGTGGGGAAGTTGTTCTTTTAGAAACTAGAGGAAAGATTACTTTTCCAAGGTGTCTGGGTGGGGCTCATGATCCTCCTTCTCCTCCCCTCCCACCCCAACTTGAACCCAGCCTGTGTATTGCCAGAAGGGTTAAATAAATATCTAAAGCCTATGTTTGTGAATCCACACTGGCAGAAACACCTAAGTTGGGGTTTCAGGAAGCTGCCTAAGAGCTGCTCAAATCAGAGAGATGGGCAGGATCCCAGGGAACCCCATTTCTTCTACTCTTCCTACTGACTGTCTTATACAACCATGTTCTGACTACTGTGAATCCTGATTTGCTGTCTCCAAGCCATTGAGACCTGTCATATATCCCTTTTCTGTTTGGAATCTGTCTGTGGAGGTAAATGCCTAAATTAGTGGCATGGCAATTTAGATCTGTACATTTTAAATCTGCTCTGCTCATGGGTGCCATACCCACCTTGAAATGCATGCAGCACACTTTGAAAATGTTATGTATTTTCAAAGTGATTAGTGCAGTGGCACCCAGATCTCAATTGGTGGCACCTGTGTGTGCTCTTTTAATACAGATATGGACAATTTGTCATCCAGGGATGAGAGAAATTTTAAGATAACACTTCCTACAGCAGAGTGCAAATTCTTTCAAATCACTCTAAAGTTTTTCATGTTTTCCAAAATATGAAAAATGTTAAAATGATGGTTCCCAAGTACAATGTCTGACATTATCCTCCTCATCTTTTTCTTTGGATTTATCCTCACAGTGATTTGATGATGAATATTTTTTCAGCTCTTACGTTTTTTTTTCTTTTTCTTCTTTCCTTACATTGATAACCAGCTGTGCTATGAGAGATGAAAGTTAAAACTATTGTTTGTGCTTATTTTCTGCCTTGGCTACAGATTGAGGGTGGGGATATAATGGGCTACCTGAGGAAGCTGTTAATATTCCTGAATTTTCATGAACAGCTGAGATTCCTCAGCCATACATGTTCACTCTTGGTCTTGGGGCACTTTGGGAACAACTCTGTCCCTCAGGAAAAGATAGTAGGGTCTGATTTAGGTGTAAGATCTGGATTCCCTGCATGCTTTCACTAGGCAACACAGGGTTTTACTAATCTGGATTAGGGAAGGGATTTGATTTCCTGGGCAAACTGGCTGGATATGAGAGAGCTTGCTGTCTTTCCTGGTTTCTTGTATAAGAATGGGTAGTATTTAGATCAATTTTGTGAGTGGATGGACTGCAAGAAGTTTAATTTACTTTAGATAGTAAAGAGAGTGGCATTCAAGCTTGTCTCTATTCTGTCAGAAGTCTGTGTAGTAAATTAAGAAATGATTTTGGCTTGTAAGTCAAAGTCAGCTTTGGACTGAAAAACATAAATGACTAAGTTAGATCTTAATTATATTGTCAGTGAGACAGCAGAGACACAAGATATTCCTGTCAGAAGTTCTAGTTCCTTCAATGAGGAAAAGCTTGAACGCAGAGATATTCAACCTCTCTTGAGTAAGAAAGTAGAGTAGTGTCTCTAAGCAGTCTGGTCTATGTTTTGTGCAGATGAATGCAAAGGAAATTCACCTCTATAGAAGATTAACTGTACATTTGATAAATCTTTGATAAAAAGATTTAGTCAAAAGCATATCAAAATTTACATTTGGAGTACTAGGTCTTCAGCTAGTGTAAATCAACATAGTTCCCTTGAAGCCACTGAAACTGCATTAGCTAGCTTGCACCAGCTGAGGATTTAGTCATGATCAAGGTTCCTGGTTTTTTCTGATTTTAAATTAAAAAAATCCCCAATTTTCAGATTGAACAAAAGTAATCCACATTTTTTTTTGATTAAAATGAAATTCCACACACACACACACACACACTCTCTCTCTCTCTCTCTCTCTCTCTCTCT
>JAGPOW010003316.1:68963347-69012366 GCA_030014935.1 Caiman crocodilus
TTTTTTTTATTTCCTTTTTTTTCAGTTTTAATTTATTTATTTTTTTGGAACACTGTGAGCTATTGTTGTTGCAATAAACCTTTTTTTTTTTTTTTTTTTTTTTTTTGCCTGCTCCCACTCCACTATGAAGCCCCTCCATATGGCAAAAGCCCCTTTTGCAATATTTTCCCCCTTTTGGGGATGCTTTCTCTTTTCTACCTTTTCTTCCTTCTTCCCTCTTCTTTTATGTTGTTGTTGTTGTTGTTGTTATTTGTAGAATATGAGATGTATTTGTAATAAAAATATAGTTTGTAGATGCTTTTATGGGTATAAAATAGTATTCTGCATTAGTATGTCCTCCCCCGCCCCCATTGTATTTGGTCTATTCATTTCACCCTTTTATGTTTTATATTCTATGCTTTTGAACTTTGTAACAAATGTACTTTAAGTTTTTAAAAGTAAGTTATACCATGTAACAATGTTAGCAAGGGCAGGAATCAAACTGCGACTTCTCTGTATTAAGCAGGTCCCTGGAATCTTAATTGATTGCATAACACAGTAGTTAACCAGGATAACAAATTAACAAGTGGCAATTAACACCTACAAAACCACAGATTAATGAGAGGAAAGGATCAATACAGAGCTAGGAACTCCCTGAAACATCACTGTTAAAAGTTCAGAAGCCCAGGTTTGAACTAATCAATGCCAAAGACCAAACCTTGGGACTGAATACCCCCCTTCAACCGCTCCCAGAGCCCTATTAATCACGACACTGAATTAATCAAACTTCATCAACGGACTTCCGAGACTGCATGTATCTGTGGATGTGACCCCTGAGGCTGACAGCTGCCATCATGCAACATCCCCCTTGGTGGTTGCTGGAAGTCAATGACCCCTGGATTGGGTGAGCCTGAAAATTGGGGAGTTACCAAAGTCTGCCAGAGAGGGATAAAAGGTGGTGAAGAATGACCCCCAGTGGTTCCTCCTTTGACCTGACCAGCACCCTGCCTGCCCAGCCAGAAGGACCAGTCAGCTACCTCCTTCTGAACCAACATCTCACTGAAAGAAGCCTCTACTGGTCATTGATGGCAGACTCGAGTGCTTGGGGATAGGTATATCTTAACACCAGTGTTTAGTGTTCATAGTTAGCTGCTGTGAGTGTCTCTGTGTGTGAACGTATGTGTCCTTGAGGGGATCAGCCCCAAGGTTTATGATCTGACTTTTGCATCCATCTAATAAACTAGAATTTTATGATGATCCTGTGAGTTGATCATTTGTAGCCAACAAAGGTAGTGTTGGATAGATTTAGATTTTTAGGGCTTGTCATTTACTGTAACAACATTTAGGCTAGGTACAAAAAGTCTGAGGCAGAATTGATCTGTTGTGTGGTTTTCTGTAAGCAGCGTAGGTTAGATTGATAGCAAATGGAATACACAATCACCCTTTGGTGAGGGGGACAAATCTTAGATCAAGTTCTGCCATTTTTAAGCCAGTCTGTTTGCCAAAATTCTGTTCTGTTATGGTTATAGACCAGTGTCCAGTCACTTATGCCGGTAAGGCTAAGTACAGACCGTCAGAAAGCCTGTTGCTGAATGGATTCAGTCTTCACAAGTTAGTCTACCAACATGGATTAAACAAGTTTTATAGGCATTTGCTTTTACCTGCTTGCAGTGGCCTAGGGCAGAAGCTGGGGAGTGTGAGAGCATACCTCCCTGCATGGCCAGAGCAGATAATGTGGGCCACGTCTATCTGATCCACGCTGTGAAAGGAAAAGGAGGAGTGGTTTGCAAAGCAGGTGCAAAGCATCATGGGATGCTGGGGGACTGTGAATTAATTTGAATCTTGAGGGAATTTGGGACAGAATTTCAATGAACCAATTTAACTTAAATCAATTAAGTCTGATACTACATCCATCCAGGTTTATCTTAAACCAGTTCGGGGTATTTTGAAAGTGGTTTATACACACTGAACTTCTGTTGTGTTACAGATTTTAACCAGTTTCTGATCACTTATAACAGTTTACGTGTAATTTCTGTTCCTAGCCTAAAAGTATAATGTCTGTACCTGGCCTTAATGTTGTTAGTGTAGAAGTGGTTGTCCTCCTTTATAGTCCCACTTTAAAATGACCAATATCAAATTTACAAAGAGCAGAAAAAATCTAAAAGATCTCACAGAATAAGATTTAATGATATCACCAGATGGAAATGTGCTGTGCTTTGAAGTTACTAGGATCTATATTGATTCTGATAAACTCTGGGAAAGAGTTCCAGATTTATGAACACTCACAACAATTGTTCTGTTTTCAGTATACACAACTTCTATTCATGGAGTTGACATATCCATTGTTTCAGTGGAATGTATCTGGCAAGAGAAGCCCTGATCATGAAGGCTGAGATGGTCCCTTAGGTAAATTAGACTAATCCAACAGAAGGCTTCAAAGATAAGAATCAAAACCTTGAATTTTCCCCAGTCTTCCCTGGGAAATGTGCTGAGACTAGAGCAATATGGAATTTTTAGTATGGAAGGTAACCAGGGGAGCTTAATGATCTCATGACGTTCCTTTAGACATTTCAGGAACAATTCCTAAAACATAGACAGTGCTTCTAATACTTTCTTCCAACAGAACATTACAGGTGAGCGTATAAAAGCTTTGCATCTCATCATCCACTGGTCTCGTCATTTGTCATCTGCCACAAAAGAAATGTTCCAGAATAAGGTGTTAGTAAATTGAGCAGAATAAAGAACTACATCATCTGTTTTTCTTTTAAGCTAATTCTATACTTTTGGTGCCCCTTGTCACATCTGGCAAATTCCTAGTCATAAAGATTGAAAATAGAAAACTGATGGCTTGATTCCTCAAGGCAAATGCAGCCCAAGTGAAATCCTGTGTAGCACACAATATGAAAGTGTCAGATAGATATTTCCAAATATTTGTAAAGTGAAAAGACCAACTTATGTGAAGTGAAAACACCAACCTAATTAAAATGTACATTTAAAAATAGTTCAAGGTGAGAACATGGTTAGCCATAAGTGATTTATGTTGTGCATACAGAAAGATCTGGGATTCAAGTGAATTAAAGGATTGATGCTACATCACCACTACCAGTTTCTGGTAATGAATATCAAGGAAGTTGATAGGATAGGAACAGTGATCTATACAGTTGTTTCTTATGCTGGTGGTTTGAGTGGTTTGAAAACAGATTGATTGTTATATCTTAAAGGCCAAATCCTGCTTCTGGAAGGATGAAGGGGGCTTCTGTTGAAGTCAATGAGAACCATATGTCCAGAAGACTACAGCACTATATCCTGCAGTCTCTGAATGGGAGAGGATCTCAGTGAACCAAAAGATGGACCTTCATCATGAGAACAGGGGTTGTTTAAACTCAGTGCAAGTCTAAAGTTTGAGATCTGAAAAAAGGTACAGAGGGCATGAAATTATATAGAACAGTATAGTGGAAATTTAGTCATTCTGCTATCTAAATTCTTGTGCTCCGTGTTCACTTTTCCTTTATAGGAACGTATCAATTGCTCTACGTCACCTTAGGAGGAATCTCTCACCCAATAAAACTATTCAGAGGAACATCAGGAAGGCAGAAACCTGGCAGTAAATTCATCTTGCAGAATGATCTAAAGCAGCAGTTCTCAAATTCTGACAGACTGTGCATGACCATTTTAAAATGATACAACCTTAAGTACCACCAGCAAATTTTTCAGTTCAACTTTAAGTACCACCAGCAAAGTTTTCTCATATAAAGTAATTATAATAAATCTGTTAATGCATACCACTGACAGGCTGTATACATATTACTGGTGGTACGCATACCACAGATTGGGAACCACTGATCTAAAGTGTCTTTAGCTATGTCCTAGTATTCTATTAAGTATACGAGAATCAGAAGGATGCACCATCTCTTGGAGGTAAGGCCAACAGACTCCTAGCAGCCTAGGGCATGGTAAAGTCTCTGCCAGCCCAACTGCAAGGTCCTCAGTATGACCATCCATCTTAACTGACATCTCTCATAGGTAAATGAAGCCCCATACATGCAAACTATACTCACTGGTGTTTTCTTTCTCCCCTCCTAGGGAGCAATCACATCTGTTTTTTTCTGTTGTTTCTGTGCAATCAGTATGATCCCCCATTATGAGCTCCCCAATTTTAACATCTACTATAGGTTTTGTACTTTTCCATGGTCCTTTATGTCTGTCAAAACCACAGTCCATTTTTTGTTCATTAGGGATATCCCCTGCCTGATCCCCCATTACCTTTTCAGGGCAAAATCTTGCAATAGGGCCACAACTTCCACACCCCTAGCAGATTATTATTCTCAGTTCCCGATTGTTACTCTCTCAGCTTGGCATTTTAGCAAATTCTACTTTTTGCCTCCAATTCCTGAAATCACTTTGACCAGCTGAAGTAGAACTTCCCACTTTTCCCACCTTGTTGGGCTCTGTTTCTTGTTCTGCTGCCATAATGCTTCTGCTAAATGTGGGTCTTCTTCCATGGATTTTGGCTGATGTTTTCTAACTCATCTCTGGGTAGCTCCACTTAAGTCTGTAAGAAACTGTTCTAATGCAAATATATCAAGAACTTTAATCACTGTCTTATCCTCAGGTTGAATCTACCTTTAAAGTAGATCTTTTAACATTTGGTCTAAATTCTTCTGCTTTTCTCTTTGGCCAAAAGCACTGTCTATAACATTCTGGTGATACTTCTAACTGATATAATATTGCATTCTTTACTTTTTCATAGTCTCTTGTTTCTCCTCTAGATAATGCCCTATAAGCTTCTTGTGTTGGCCCTATAAATAAAGGACCTAGCTGACTAGCCCACCCAGATGGGTCCCATCAAGCTGTTATAGCTATTCTTTCAAATGTCTTCAGTCACCATTGTAGGAAGCCTAACACTCTTGGATCCCAGTGCCATGACTATTTGTCTAGCCTCTAGCTTCTCACTTAACACCTGCTGGCTTAAGAATATCATAATTCTGGCCTCTGCCTCCTGAGTCCTTGCCCACACTATCTCTTCCATCTTGGTCTGTATTCTCAGAGTAACACTGTGAGCTTGCTGCCAGGCCAGAGGCCATATCAGTCCCTACCTGATCCATGATTTTTACATTGTCAGATGTTCTTAACTCGGGCCCACTGTCGGGTTCCCAGGCAATGCATCACTTTGTGACAGGTATTCTGGGAGCTTCACAAACTATTTTTGGCTTGCCTGGAAAATATGTAGTTGGTCCTCCTTTTGATAACTTACTTGCTGTGCTTTGATGGGAAAATATAGACAATTTTAAACAAAAGAAAGCTTACTGACATATAAATGGAGGCCAGTGACTTACATCTGGGATTATTATAGCAGTACTCCCACTACAAAAAGGGCTCACTTAGAACCAAAGTAGATTGTATTTAAAGTGACTTTGATAAGTATTCTGACTATTACATAGTCCATCTAAAATCAAGTTTTCTATACATTTTTCACAGCTTCTAGCATTTTTATATCCCGATCAATTGCTACCTTTTGCTTTAAGAAGATAACTCACCCAGCTCTCATCAGCAAGTCTTCTCCACCCGTATCTGAGCATCATCTCATTGTCTCTATATTTTAGTAATGTTCTGCACCTCCCAGCAGATTTTAGTAACCATGTTTGGTCACTTCTTCACTCTCTGGCCCTTTCCAGGGAACTAACTTTGTTGCTGGTAGATTTTTAGCTGTTTCCTCCCTTCATTCATTTCTGGTTCTCATTTTTTTTCCTCCAGGTGTGGGAGTTTTCAAATTGAGCAATGCAGCCTGATGACATCATCACCCTGCACTTCATTCCCCAGACTCCTGGAGAGTAAATACTGAAAATACCTTTGTAATAGGGTTGAAACTAGTCTCCCTATTAAACTCATGTTCAGTTTTCACTTGGAAAAGGCAGGCAGAGACCTGCACTGTCCTGGACCAGAAGGCAGAGGGTGCTTGACCATGCTACCCTGCCTGCTGGCCACTGCTGAGCCTATCTCATCCAAGTGAGGAACACTCCTGATTGGCTGTCCAGCATATGCCCCCAACCCCCTGCTATCTCCTTAAGTGGGAGGTGGGAGAAGGATACCCCATCCTAGTGCTGGTTCCTGAATCATGCATCTTCCCATGTGGGGGGAGGGGGGAAGGAGGAGGAGCCCCTTGCTTTGAGGCTTTCTCTGGGTTGGGGTCCCCCAGCCCAGGGATGCTCTGACCTGAGGAGCTGAGGGGAATACCTCCCCTCCCCCTCCTCTGGGAGTCTTTGTTCAGCTGTTGCCACAGGGAAGCTGAATGCTTCCCCACCTCAGCATGGGGCTTCCCTCAGGGTGAGGCAACTCTAGGCTGAGGGACCCCTGGCTGGGCTGGAGGAAGCCCCTTGAGGTGTGGGGCTCTCCCCCTACCTTGATGCCTGACTTTTCAAGAAGATATCTGGTCTGGGGAAACCTCCCCCCTTCCCATCTGTGGTGGCAACAGAGCCAAGCTGCCCATCTGCACAGGGCAGGGGGAAGATGAAAAAGGAGAGGAGGAGGAGGGGAAGGTTTCTGTTGGCTCCCTGCAGTAGGGTAAACCAGGGTGGACAGGTGCAGGCAGGATGCAGGCTGGGGAGAAGTGACAGCACTGGGATGGTGCCATGTAGGCACAGGGATGGAGCAGAAAAGTAAGAGCCATGTTTCTGGGGGCTGCAAAGCATTCTGGGATGCTAGAAGACTGCAAGGTAACTTGAGATGGGAGGAGCTCTGGCTCCAAAGTCTGACAGACTGGTTTAACCTAAATCAGTTACATCCCAAAACTGGGTTTTGCCATTCTGAAAGCATTTTATGTGCACTGAACCTCTGTCGTCTTCTGATTGAAACCGGTTTCCAGTCTCTTAAACTGGTTTATGTGTAATTTCTGTCCCTAGTCTATGAGACTGACTTCTGTTCCTAGGCCTCTCAGTGCCACTTCTACCTGTGTTCTAACCCTAGGTTTTCATGCTTGTTTATTTTGTGCTGCTTGCCCACCTGCAACTATGTTGACATATTCCAGTAGACACTGAGCATGGCTCCAGCTGTGACTGGCAGGAGCAAAGCTTTCTAGACTGCATTAGTGCTGCCGAGCAGACAGTGGATGGAAAATAAACAGATCTGAAGGACATTAGTGGTGCTTCAGGCAGTAAAAAGTAAACACAGCTGAGCAGTAGAGAAACATCTTTTTCTTTTGCTACTTGCAGCTTTGAACTGGATGGAATGAAATGGCGAGCAGTTGTCCAGCCTCTGTGGTGCAAATGGTTGAGCTGTATGGAATAAGGAGTATAAGAGAGAAGGACTTTGAGATTATTAATGAAGAACGTGGGTTGATTAAAGTGGGAAGAATAAGTGGTTCACTAATCTTTATCATTTCCTCCCCAGAGACTCTTTTTCACTGAGGTGCAAATTACAATAGATGTGCATCCTGCAAAGTAATTTCCTTTTTGCTTTTCTTGTTTTTTGCTGTTGGATTGTTACGGAGCAATCTAACTAACAATTTTAAAGACTTCTACGTGACACTCACTATGGGCAACTGAGGTAGCAAACTGCAATTTTGTGCCTGAACTGGCTGCAAATTTTTTTTTTCTATTCTTAATGAACTAAAGAGCGTGCACAGATTTGAACTATGGGAGCTATCTGTTCCCCAGAGATTGAAAGTAATTGTCTAGAACTGACTAACTTTCCTTAGCTAAAGAAAGGAGTAAGTTAGCCATACGTTCAGTATCTTAGGTTTTTTGGCTAATTAAGTTGTAGGGGGTGATAGCCATTTATTTTGGAATCGACACATTATAGAACATTTTATAAATGAAATTCCATTTGATACCAGCACAGGTTCTTCAGTTAGATAAAAGTATGAAATGTTATGTTTGCTCCTACTTTACTCTTGCATATTGAGCACATTCTGTTGTGAATCATGTAAGTTATACAAAATATTGGGAAGGAGCTGAATGTGAAAGTGAACAGAATAAAGCCCATATGTTAAGGTATCATGTTTGTGAAAATATTTTCAGGTGGCCTGTTCATTATGAACATTCCTATTGTGCTCTTTTAATCTGCAGCATAGAGAAGTGTTTATAATCTAATATTTAGCAAAAAAATGCATAACATTTTGTAGGTGAATGTTATAGTGCTGGCAGACCATGTTTATGATTAAATAATTTTTGTTGTTGCTTGTCTGATGCCTACAATCATGTTATTATATAGAATTCATTGCTGGTTTTTTTATGTAAAGACATTTTTCAAACCTTTAGATCATTGTAATAACTCATGAACTGCATTAAATTATCATTTAGTCATGTGTTTTGGGTAATACTTGCCATAAAATTCAGCTGCATCATAGAGATATGGATAATACACTTTAAACTTTATAAAGTCTTCCATGTGAAGAACAAATTATACTAACATGCCATGGCTGTGGTGATATGAGACTTGTGGTTCTCCCATAGTGCTGTATAAAAATGTTGCTACCTCTTGGAATAAGCCAGTTGTCTATATGTTACATTACCATCCCCGCAGGACCGGGGGCTATTTTTAGGCACCCTAAGAACCTACCCTCCCATCCTTCCCTCCCCTCTCTCCACTAGGACTTATCTCCTTGGCTCCCAGCATCAGCAAACTCTGATAAAACTGGCACTGGGAGGAGGTTGTGGGATGGAGGGTTTTGTGGGCTGGGGAGACTGGCTGGTCTATGGGCAGGGGTTGTCTGACTGGGACTGGGATGACGGTCCAGGGGGCTAAAAATAGCCCAGTGCCAGGGAGACAGGTAGGAAAAGCCCAGCCTTGGGGTTGGGACCAGCAACTGGGCTTATTCAGCTATGGGGCTGTGCTGGAAACTGTACAATAGTTTGGGAAAGTTAGATCGGTCTAAAAATGGCCAACTCAATCTAAGTTAGACTATTACGGAGGTAGGGTTATCTTAGATTTGGTCAGCCATTTTTAGATCAACCTATCTTTTTTAGAATTTTTGTACAATGTAAACTTAGAACAGGGGTGGGCAATTATTTTGGTTGGAGGCCCACTTTGATGAGCTATCAAGAACTGCATGAGTAGCCCTGCCCCTTGACATCTGCTCCGTCTCCTTGCCACAATCTTGGGACTGGAAGTCCCACCCATAACCCCTGACATTTGCACCCCCCCACAAATACTCCTTTGGAGGGATGCAATATTAGAACCAGAAAAAAACTAAATCATGCAGTAAAAGTCAAATATCTACTACAACATTTTAATTTTATTACAAAATATCTTTGTTATGATCTGTGTTTGTGTAGTGCATTGCAGGTGTAGGTGTAGGTACGTAGGTGATTGCATAATAAGTCAAAAATAAATTCTTAGTTTTGTATATTGTGTGGTGTATGGGGACGTGCATGGGCAGTGTGTGTATATGGGGATGGGTTGTGTATATATGGGGGACTATGGGGGCTGACAGTGGGTATAAGGGAGGGTGGTGCAGCAGTAGGCAGGGCACTCAGTGTGCAGGCACCTTGCAGGTGATGGCTCCAGCCAGTGCACATTGTAGTGAGAGGCACAGCTTCCACACAGTTACCTGTATTGCCAGAGCTCCCTACCCCTCATGCAAAGCCCCTGTGCTTGCACAGGATTCAGGAGCCAGGTGCCTTCCCTGCTGGGGCTGTACTGCAGGGAAGGGAAGCCCCAGGTGCCTTTTTCTGGATGGTGGGGGAAGGCAGGCAGCTCCAGCCTGTGAGGCTTTTCTCCATTTCTGTGCAGCCCTGGCAGGGAAGGTACCTGGCTCCAGCATGTGGGGCTTCCCTCCCTGTGTCCAGTCAGTGTGGGGGCTGCACGTGAGTAGCAGGAAGCACTGGCAACAGAGGCAGCCCGGGAGAGGCTGTGCCCCTTGTCCCAATGTGCAGGCTGGCCAGAGTAGCGCCCCACTGGGCACCTGCACCCTGAGTGCCTCACCTGCTGCTACGCCATGGGGGGAGTATGGAGGGGTTTCCACATCCCCCACCTTCACTCACACCCACATGCTGCCCACCTCAGCTCCATGCTACCACTGTGCCCCCGCCACCAGCTGCAGCCCCACCCCTGCTGCTTTCCTACCCAGTGCTTGGAGCCAGCAGGAAACAAGGGAAGTGGAGTGGGTCCCTGGGTGCTGCTGTAGTAGCCCCACCCAGAAGCTGCATATCAGCCAAGTGAGGCCCTTCAGCCCATGAGGATGGGAGTGAGGCAATAGGGTTTGTTTGGGGGTGCGGGTGTACATGTTGGTGACTCACTCCCACCTTTGTGGGTGGAAGGGCTGGGTGGAGCACAGTTTGTTGGGGGGGCCTGTGAGCCAGATGAAAGTGCTTGGTGGGCTGGTGGGCCATACTTTGCCTGCCTCTGACTTAGATGGACCTAACTAGGGATCTCAGTGTAAGGTTCGCACTGAGGCATACTAAATTAGTTTGGGTTGCCATTTTAACATGATCTAACCTCTCTGAATGTCTGTATCCACCCTTAGTGTTTAGAATTCATATTGAGGTCCATCTAGAAGCATCATACTTGTTTAAAAAGGTCATAGGAATAATATGGTAAACTCAGTAACACATTCCATCTCATTTTCAAATCCCCTTTTGTTACTAGATCTGTCAGTCTCTCGTGACAGAAAATGTAATTGTATTACAGAAAGGGTTTCAAATATCTTTTCATTTGCTGGAAATAATAAGAAACCTCAAGTTGACATGTGCCTCAGGAAGGATTCCTAGGGTTACACAATCAATACCACAAACCAATAAAAAAACAAACCCCCAAATTCCTCCAGTGTCCTTAGTGGCCAAACCAGAAAATAGAACATCAGCACATTACCTTGCAGACGTCCTTAGTGCTAATGCTGTCCCAGTGTGGTATATACTGGGGTATTATATATAATGTAAGTTGGGTAGCCATGACTTTAGAGGGACAAGAAGAGCGGGGGCAGGGCAGGGGGAGCAGGAGGACTTAAAAGTATGGATTTTTAAAAGAATTATAGAACTTTATAGAATTTTAAATTATATGTTTGTATAGAGTTTGCTCCAGCCATCAATTGAAGACGGTGACCTCTGAGGTAAAGAATGATAGGTGTGTCTGAATAGCTATAATGAAATTAGGTGTAGGGAAGGAGGCAGCATTATATGTAGCTATCACACTCTCCTTCAGCTTACTCCTTCTTGAACTACTAGTCAAGTATTCTTCCTTCCTAGGACCTTCTAGAAAGCATTACACAAAATTAAACCTCAGGATTAGTGTATATGCAACCCTGATAAATTGGTATTAAAAGTTCCCAGTGAACTTTCAGAGAGAGAGAGAGACACGTTATTTTTAATAAAACAAATATTTTTTTTTTATTTAGAACATTGTAGATGTTATAAAATATTTAAAAATGTATTTGAAATAGGCTGAATACCTTTCGGACAAAAATCTATTAAATAGTTTACTTCAGTTGCACCGACAGTTTTTCCTTCCTTGTGCTTTAACACATACATAAAACACAGCCCCTTCCTTCTTTTAATTCAGTCAATTATCAGACTATGCTACGGGATGTGTGTGTGTGTGACTTGGACTCTGAAAAGCTTGAGAAGAATGACAGCTTTAACTTCTCTTATTTATAACCTTCCTCTCCTCCTCCTTCCCTCCCCCTCTCCACAACAAAAAAGAGAAACCAGTCCAACTCACAGATATAAGTTATATTCTTGGTGCCCTAGCCAGGAGGTGGGATGGGACTGTGCTCTTTCTGCTGCCATGTGGGCTCCTATTGCCACTGTTTGTGCAAATCCCAGGGTCACTCAGTTTTGGCACTCCCTGTAAATCAGCATGCTGGGCTGGTGCTCTGCTCAACCCTCCATTATCACTCTTCTGCTGTAAATAGCTTAAATTTTAACTGGCTGTAACCTACCAAGTGCTTTGCTCATCATGAAATATTCCTCTCCAGTTTTGGAAACATCTGTTAATCAAATCCAGTAATGGCCACAACATGTTTTCAGAAGTTTCTGGAGCCTTCTACTCGTATTGCCACTCTTGCACTCTCCATTTTTATAGAGTCAAATAATTTGGACAAAAGTCTATACATCCTCTTGACTGCTTTTATCCCATTCTTTGACCTTAAATCAAATGTTGCAGTAAGAACTAGGCAGATGTGGTTCTTTGGGTAAATCCAATATCTTTTATTAGACCAACTCCAGTGGTTGGAACAATTCTTCTTTGCAAGCTTTTGGGTACAAATACCCTTCATCAGGCTGAGGAAGCATCTGCAGATGGTCTGTGCTGTTCCTGTATGGAGTAGTAAAGGCACCAGAGTGCCTTTTGTACATATACAAAAAAGCCAGTCAGTTAAAAGTATACAGGTTAAAAGTGAGATACTGCTTCAGAGTCCAAGTTCATCCTTCACTATGAAAGAAGACCTCCAGAAGGTGAGCTGGAGTGTCTGGTTTGTTGTATTACTGTGATGTAGGATAAAATTTGCAACTGTGCCTATGTAACTGAGGAGTCTTAAGTACCACTGACATCTCTTTTTGAGCAAAAGCTCTCTGTGTCTTAAGATCAATAAAACACATGTTTAATACTGTACAGCAGCTCAGAAAGTCCAGATAAATAAGTAACTAATAGTATGTACAGCTGAATCTGTAAAAGTAATGGAGGTACAGAGAATGTAATTATTTGAACTGGTATTTAGTTAGGGGACAAGGGCAGTACTCTTACCTTCATGAAATAATTAATAATCACAATTGTTTAAGCTCCTGGTTTCATATGTTCTCCAAAACAATGCCCTCTCTAGCATGGACAGATCTAGATTTTTTTAATTAGCACCATTAAAAAGGAGAGAGACTCATTAACAGCTATTGATGAAGAATTTAGAGAGGATCAGGTAGATTATCAGGTAGCCATGAACTCAATTGAATTTAGTACTGCCTGACTAGAAATGCTGCTGCCACTGCCAGGCAGTTGGTTTTAAACTTTGGGTGGAGCAGGAATCAAAAGAAGGTGTAACTGCATCAGTGCTTCCCACTGGATCTGCCTATGCTTTCCAGTATCCCAGCGCCCTGAAATATTATTTTGGACCAGGGGATTACCGTGCCCTTAGAGAGATGAGTAGTAGCTACTGAACTAGCAGAACTGCATCTTTCATGAGTATTTTCTGACCTCTGGAAATCAAAATCTTTCTCCTCCTCAGCTTGTGACAGTTGAAGAGGTCACAGCATTCTGCCCTGGCACTCTTAGGTATTGAGCACTTAACTTCAACTCTATCTAATTAAAAAAAAAATTACCTTCAAGCACTTGCCTTCTAAATGGGAGGAGACAGGCCCTTAACAGAGATGGCCTCATTTACATGCATTTCACTTTGCATTTAGCAAGGGCACATTCGGCTCCTTTTCATTTTTTGGTCTGCTGCCCACAATATATTGAGCTTCTGCTGATGGTCAGAGTAATTGTTTTATGCGAACTAAAATTAACTGTTTAAAAGTTGTAAGTCAGTGTTCATGCTTCATTTTTCAATATATATTCCAGAACAAAAACTTTTCTGCTCTTTGCAATGAAAAAAAAAGTTTATTTGGTGCCAAAGCACACAGATAGCTTATATGCTACTATAAGAAGGTAAGAGGAATAGGGCTGTTTCTGAGGGAATAAAAGTCTCTTTTACTTCCTGGACTTTCTCACATAGGCTTCTAATAATTTTAAACTACCCTGGTGCTTTACAGGCAATAAAAAACAGCCTCTCCTTTAAGTATCCTCTAAAAAAAAGGCCTAAAACAAACAAAACTGTTTTTTTTTCTTCTGCACACTGTGTAATTTTAAGACTGTTTTTAAACTAAACACTCCTGCTTCAGAAGAAACTACAACCACCTTCTAGTCTCAAAGGCAGTTGGTAGTACATCCAGATTTATAAAACTAAGTGTTGCAGCAATTTCTGTAAGAGGCTGAGCAATTCTGTCCACATTTTCCCTTCAATTAAGCTCTTAATTTTATCAGAAAAGATAGTGATGAGAGAGGGGTTTCAGCAATAGGGAGGAGGTGCAACATGAGAACTGAGCAAATGTTGCCGCTTAAATAATGCTTCACAAAGATCAATATTAGTTAATATTAAGTAGCATTGAAGAAGACAGGAAGTTTGGAAATACCTTGACCTGAGATTACAAGTACAAGAGTTTTTCAAAATAATTTGATTTAGATAAAATCTAGATTGCTAATCTAAATATATACTTAATGAAATTTAGGCAACAGAGTTGCAAAAAGTGGCATGGAATACCCCTACTCCAGCCTTGGGAAACCTTAAGAAGTAGGGGCCTTGTGTGTGGGGAAAAGGAGAGCTGGAAAATCAGTTTTTCTCCTGAGATAAATCTATAAACTTTAATGTCCCTACTCTAACACCCACCAAACCCTTTAGTACTTTAAATTAATTTGAGACGTACTCCACCTATATTAGGCACATTAGTGCACTTGGGTGGACTAGAATCCCTGAAAAACAATTAATGCAAAGGGTGGGTGAGTTGTCCTGCTCCTTCTCCTGCTCACTATGTTTTGTGACCCAGACTTAAGGATCAGATGAAAGCATATTTCAAAAGTAAATTCATCAATGAATTTTCTGAGACTTGAACAGGGTGTAATAGAATTATATTTAGGTGCCTAAGTTCACTAACATCCCATCGTTGGTTCCTTCTTTGGTACCTTTGTTTTAGTACCTAAACTTAAGCTTCTACACATATGTGGTAATATCCCATTCTGAGCAGGTAGATACTTAGTTCTTGCCTCAGCTGTACTGTGATTTAGTTACAAAGTGGAGTGGTGTATAAACTTGCCCAGCTTCTTGGAGAAGGCTGCTCTATTAGAAGTGCTCAGACCATACCTAATCAACATCCAGAGGATTGAGTTTGGTATAAAAAGCAGCATCCACAGTCACTTTCACTCAGAAACAGAGCTGGCAGAGGAAAAATTGACTCCCACCTCCTAACTTAGAGGTTGGAGCACTTACCAAGGAGGTGGGAAACCTGCAGACCAAGGGGTTCTCAATTTGTCTCCTACTTCCCTGGTGAGTTCTCTAACCACTAATTTACAGTTGGAGTGGAGAAGCACCTTCCACTCCACTTGTTGAAGCTGAGCTACTGTGAAGCCTGGAATGCAAGAATCATAATGCCAGAAGGAAATGAAGCAAGAAGGGGGCCTAATTGTGTAGCCACAGCTAGGACACTCTGGTGGGAGAAGAAGTGCTAGATTTTGGTCACGCCTTCTGATATTTTGCATTAGACAGTCATTAGATTTTTTTAAAAAGCGAAACAAATTACACCCGCTAGCAATAATCCTGAAAAGAGAATGATCTAGCCCAGAAGAAATTAAAAGTAGCTGTCTTAGTCTGACACCAATAGACTCTCAATCAGGCAAGCAAATTGTTTTGTACCCAGCACTGAAGTAAGACACCAATGTTACATTCGTCTCAGAGCATACCATGTGCAATGTGACCATGTTGTTGTACCACTGCTACACTGTCAGTATGGTGCTTTGATGCTATATGTATACTCTGGGTGCCATTATTATCCCAGGTCACACCCATGAGGGTAGAGCTAAGCTAAGTTGAATTGTGTAACTGCACACATCAAACTGAAAACCCAAATATTTTAGTGTTCAATTAATATGTCACCTTCAGCTTACCTTCAAAAAGATTATGTTTGTATTTGCTAAATACTTAGTAGACATTAAGAAGAGAGTTTGTCTCCCTTCCTATAAGGATTCCTACTTTTGTGCTTCTGCTATGATGCACAGAGCCTTTGCTGGAGGAATGAAGATGTGAAAGGTGGGTGATAAGGACAGCAAAGTCATTCATTGTAGGGAGGGAGAAGCACATCATGGGGCATTTAAGTTTCCTTCCAGTAGATCTCCTGAGGCCTTCAAGGAGAGTGTACAGAAGTCAGTCCTCTTCTTTTCCCACTGGCACTCTTCTCCTCAGACAGTGAAAAAGCCAGAGGCTGAATCAACTGAAGCTAGGCAGATTCCACTAAGCTGTGTAGGTTGAACTGATAACCAACTGAACTGACATTCAGTTTTTAGTTGAGAAAGGCAGGGGAAGGTCTGCACTGACCCTGGCCGGTAAACAAAGGGTGCAAGAACACATCTCCCAGGCCTACTGGCTGTTGCTAGCCCTGCCAAATGTCCCCAAAGCCTGCTGGCCCACTACAGGGGGTCCAGAAGTCCCCTGTCTTAATGCTGGTCAATCTTACGGGCGCCTCCCCCTCAGAAGGCTCTCCAGCCCAGTTAAGTCTGATACTACATCCAAGCAGGTTTATCTTAAATCGGTTTTGGTAATTTTGAAACTGGTTTATGTGCACTGAACTTCTGTTATGTTACATGTTTAAACCAGTTTCTTTTTACTTAAACCAGTTTATGTGTAACTTCTGTCCCTAGCCCTGCAGAAGACAAGTGGACAAAAATAGGATGCTACATCTTTATTGAGCCCAAGGGGGTTTACTGGGAGACCTTCTCCACAAAGGCCATATGTGAAGCCTCTACTCCCAAGCCATAGAAATCTTACAAGGGCCCTTCATCCTCCTGCCACAATTCTCAATCATGAAGAAACTTTGGAAAACGTGGACCTTTTGTGTGGACAAAGGGAGAGCCGGGGAGTCAGTTTTCCCTTTGAGATAACTCTAAGACTAGGGACAAAAAACACACATAAACTGGCATAAGTGATCAGAAACTGATTCAAATCTGCAACAGAGCACAATATCAGTGCACATAAACTGCTTTCAAAATGGCTAAAACAGGTTTAAGATAAACCTGGATGAAGATAGTATCAGACTTAATTGATTTAGGTTAAATTGGTTCATTGAACTTCTGTTTCAGATCTCCTCCAGATTCAAGTTAATTTATAGCCCCCCAGCATCTCACAATGCTTTGCACTGCCCTGCAAATCCTGCCTTGAAGGGTGGTTGGGCTAGCCTTGGTCCAAGGTGTCTGCTCCAGCTGAGCAGGAAGGAGTGCTCTAGTGCCCCCCAACTTCTGGCCTAAGACACTGCTGACATGTGGCTGCAGTTCTGGAATCAACAGTGAATGTCTGTTCACTTGCTTATCCGTTCAATCTACACAATTGAGACTAATCTGCAAAGATTAAATCAATTCAGCTTTGGGATTTTATCTGTACTTAGCCTAAAAGCTTTAATGTCCTACTTGTACAACTCAAGCCAGGATCTAGCAAATAGGGTAAGAATTTTCTGAGTGACAGCTTTTGGAAAGAATTTTCTGGATTATTCTGAGAGCTTTTTATGGAAACACTTTAGAATATATTGATTTCAGTGAAACCATTTGTGCAACTAAAGAGTCCCCAAATGAGTAAGTTTTCAGCATTGGCTTCTATTCCAGAAGAGCTCATATTTTATAGAATTTTTTAGAATTATAGAAATTATAGAGCTCATAGAATTTTTATCACTTATGATGGATTTCTCTCTCTTTTTTCACAAAGGTTTTTTTAAAATATTAAATAAGACCAAAGAAAAGACTCAGCAGTTAGGGCTAGAAGAAGTTATCAACTTCAGCCCTCTGCATGTATTATGCATTTATCTGCTATAGTGTTCTGAGTATATTATCTAATCTTTCTTTAAGCATTTCCTCTGATGATGTCTCTGTGGTTTCACTTGACAGGTGCTTCCATTGACTAAGAGCTCTCACTAGAAGGCTTTTCCTGGCGTCTAATCTAAACTTACTCCATTTTAGGTGAAGACCATCAGTTCTTTTACTGTGTCATTTGGCAGCCTTGTACAAGTCTTCCTTCTCTTCCATCTTGTTTCCCTTCAAACAATATGTATATAGAGCATCTGTATGTCCCTTCTTGTTTGTCTCCTTTTCACTTTGTTTCTCATGTCTTGTGTCTTCCATCTTTCTCACTGCGGTTGCTTTTCTTTCCTTTCTCTTTTCTCTCTAATTTTATAATGAGATGTCCAAAGCTGTGTGTAGTATTTTTGCACAAGGCATCACTGGTGACAAGAATATGTGCTTACCACTTTTCTGCTCTTAAGGACAATACTCCCACATATAAGTTGTTTTTACATGTGCTCTAGGAGGTGGTGTGTAGGGCAGGTGGGGGAGGAGCTGCTTAAATGACTGCTGCTACAAGAGCTGCTCTAATTAAAGTGCCTGGAGCATCTCACATATCAGCATCCCCACCCTTCAAAATGGCAGCGGGGTCACTTTATCTAAAGCTTGTCAAATGAGCTTTAGAAAAAGTGCCTCTTCCACCATTCTGAAGCACAGGGATGCTGGCTGTGGCTCTGGATCACACTCTGGACGCTGGCTGCAGCATGATAATTACCACACTCCAGAGTGCAGAGCAGCCTCCCTGCTCATGTACCCTGTATACTCTCCACATAGCATTATTGCCTTCTGCTACTTCAGACAAACACAGCTAACTATCTCTCATTACTCTTTCTGATTAGTTTGTCAAGACTAAAGTCTAAGATTGCAATAATACTAATTGTTTTCCCTGACTTTCGGATCTGGAAACTATCCTCATGTATTCAAGAATTCACAGGATTCTAATTTACACATTATACAATGATTTCCTCCCTTTTCACTTACATTTTTTACTCAGATGTCTGTGACAAGATATGATATCAATTGTTCACTTTTTTCTGTATCATGTTAATTCAGAAAGATTTGTTTGTTGACTTTTCTTTTCAAAAGCTAATAGTTATGTCAGTAAAAAGTACAATAATTTAGAAATAAAGAGCTACCATTTTATAATTGTACAAGCTTATGCTCGCTCTCTCTCTCTCTCATTTATCAATAATATCAAGTCCCAAGGTGTTTACTCACCCAGCATTCCACTGCTTTGACCCAACTGGCCCAGAGATGAACTCTCCAATGCAGGCAGCCAAATTATGTCAGCATCCTGTAGGAGTATGCTTGTTGTGGCACTCATTATAAATGATTAAGTCCAAATGAATCAAAGATGCATAAGCTCACTTAATTAGATGCTATAAAAGGACATGTAGAGAGCACTATCAAATAGTGATTTTAAATACATAATACAGGAAAGGGGGAAAGTGGGAAAGGAATGATAGGACAGTACTGAGAGAGGCAGAGGGGTTGGAGAGAACAACAAAGCAATAAAACCATAGGGACATAAAAGCTAGCCCAGGTAATGGGATAATCATCCATAGTCCTGTTTAGACCATATTTAACACAATCCAGCCTGTGGATGATTTCTTGTTTGGACTTTGGATTCCAATCAATTTTTAAATTCTATTTTTTACAAACAACTATTCTAAGGTCAGAGATGGAAGGCTAAATGGAGCCATGGAGGCTAAAATATTTTGCCACAGGCTTTTGTCTATTTCTGGACATATCATCTCAGTCAACACTCATTCTGTTGTGTAGGGATCACCCTGTTTATCCAAAACAGACAGCAGATGGTCACTATGAATAGGCGATGCAGTATATGACGTTGGTAGAGAAGCAGGTGACTGAATCTCAGATGTTATAATTTGTGGGGCGTCTTTACATGTGTTCTGCGGTGGGGGGCAGGTCTCAGGACCTGCTGTAATTAAAGCACCCGCAGCATCTCATCAATTCTGTGTCCCATGGTTCAAAATGGTAGTGGAGGGAACATTAACTAAAACTTGTTTGATGAGCTTTAGTTAAAGTGCCATCACTGCCATTTTGAAGTGTGGAGACACTGAATAAATGTGACACTGAGGCTGGTGGAGCACGTTAATTGGCATGCTCTAGCAGACTTGATTCATTGAATGTGTTCCAATGTGTGCTAATTAGCATGTGTTCAAGCAGGCGTCAGGCATGTGCTTAGGTATCCTGTGTTATTAGGTCTAGTGATGATGTGGTCTGTGTTGATGAAGGATGCTTGCCCTACCCACTACCTATGAAGGCCTTAGGAGATCTACTTGAAGGAAAATTAAATGCCCCCTGATGTGCTGCTTCCTCCACCTTGCTCTCCTTATTGTCCATCTTTCACAGCTGGCATATGGGTCTATTGAAAGGCCTGATGCCTCATTGAGAGTAGGAGTTAGGTAACCTGTTGCTATCTGTAAGCCAGGATATTTTTGTCCCCTATGACTGCCTTGAGATGATCATCATTTTCCCTGGGGGGTTGGAGGTCAATCTGGGAAGGTGGGTGACAACCAGTGGGATTCTGTTACTGTGCCATGAAGATGATATTGTAGCAGGTTGGAATGGAATCTAAGTCTGGTTTTATTGGTTTTGCAATTATATTGTAAATGTAGTAGTCCCTCTTCAGGTCTTTAAAGTTTGCATCCCAATGGGTGGGACTGGAACAGTTGCACTTCTGATGTAGAGACTGGCTGTGGGGATGGGTACTTAGGATGAAAGCTGGTGTACGGAGGTCCCTGTAGCAGGTGGTTGCTTTCCAGTACAATGTGATGGTGATGTGGCCACTGAAAACTTTTGCCTATGAAATCTAGGAAATGAATTTGCTGGATGAAGTATTCCAGGGATAGTTTGATGGGCGGATGGAAGCTGTTGAAGTCCTGGTGAAACTTCTCTAGCGATTCCTTTCCTTGTGTTCATATGATGAAGCTATCTTCAGTGTACCAAAGGTATTTTAGAGGGATGAAATCAGCTACATAGGTAATTAACTTCAAGGTCTGTCTTAAATATATTTACATACTCAGGGGTCATACATGTGCCCATGGCAGTACCATTTTTTGTAGGTATACAAAGACCTCCAAATCTGAAATGGTTGTGCATAAGGACAAGACAGGAGAATGCAATGGCAACAAGCAGTGTCCTCATCAGAGATAATGTTCCTTATGGCTTGTAAATCCTTCTCTTGTAAATCCCTGCCTTCTGCCTCACTTTAGAATAACACAGACAACTACCTCCCCTTGTCTAAATGAGGCCAAATGTAATTTCACCCATAGGACGTTTATACACATGCTTTGGGGATGGGGAGGGGAGGGTGTTTTAATTAGAGCAGCACTGAAAGCCACTCTACTTAAAGTGCCCAGAGGATCTCATGTATCAGCATTCCTGTGCTTCAAAATGGTGGTGGAGGTGCTTTATCTAAAGCTTGTTGAATAAGCCTTAGATAAAGCACCCCTGCCACCAACATTTTGAAGTGCAGGGACACTGATACACAAGATGCTGGAAGCTTTTGGAGCATTATAATTACCATGCTTCAGCAGACTTTATTTCATTTAGTCTTCTCTGATGTGCTGTAATTGTAGCATGCTGGAGCAGCATCCCTGCTCATCTATAGGCAGCCATAATGTTTTGTTTTATACATGAACTCCAGCCTCATTCAACAATCTGTGTACCAACTTTTTTTTGACATTCAGGTAGTATGCCCCATCTGGTCAAATGATTTTTAAGACTGAAAATGGCCTTACTTTTAACATAGTTGTACATGCTTTTAATGGAAGCTTGTGATTACTTACTAGTTGCTGAATTCATGAAAGATAGAAGGGTCTTAAAACAAACTTGGATCATTGTTGGTCTTCATTAAGCATCTTAATTGTTGAGATACCAGATTCTTTTATAAGCACTTGAAGAAAGTGTGTGGTAGCTTGATTTCTATCGTATTGGGAGAGTGAATGCTTTCCAAGAGTCTCTAGATTAGATATTCTGAGTTCTCTTCCCATGAGTTTCATGAAGAATTTTCAACCTTTCCAAAAACATATTTATTTTTCTAAATCCTTTCTCAAATACCATATCCATCTTTAATCTTCCTTAATAGCAATATTTTTACAATATCTTCTGCCAATGCCTTTAATCAGAAATAATTATCTTTCTCCTTTATTTTATACTAATATACCATAATATTGTGCTCTTAATGTTTTTAGTAGGAAAAAACATAATTTTTATTTTGAATCAATATCTTATAGAGGTCTAAAATATACTGTGACCAAGCCTAAAGATAGTACAGGAGACCCTTGCCATTTGCAGGGGATACATTCTTGTATCCCCCGTGAATGGCAAAATCCACAAATAAAGCACTACATTCATGAATGCCATCTGTGTTCATGAACTCAGTGCCCCCGGGGGTTGGGGTGGGGAGGGGACATGGCTGCTCTGGCAACAGCAGGAGTGCAGCGGTGGCAGCGGGAGCTCAGTGGCAGTGGCAGCAGCCTGGCAGCGGCAAGTGCAAAGCTCCCAAAGACCTCCTTTAAGTGTATTTAAGAAGTGGATTCAGCATTTGTGAGTATTTGAAACCGCAAATGCCGAACCCACAAATAGTGAGGGTTTCCTGTAATTTGTTCTATCCAAAGTTTTCAATTAAATACTTTGAGAAAGATGAGGGCAAAAACTTACACAGTTCTTTTTCCAAAGATAAAAATAATAACCTCAGACACTGGCTCTTAACTTATTTTGACTTCGTTGTTCCCCTGTACAGACTAAGTAGTATGGTAGAATTTTATAAGTAATGCTATATTAAATGCAGGGATCTATGTTAAGGCTATAACATTAAACACCAAAATCAGGCCATAAGGAAAACTGAAGTTTTGTGGTATAAACTTTCCTGATCCTTAGAACTCATGCCCTGCAGGTAAGGTACATGTTTAAAAATTCAAGCAGTATTTTAGCATACTGCTCAAACAATGTGCAACATGAATAGGCTACTGCCTTCTGAAACCTTTATTTTCTGAAAACTTTACTTTCTCCTTTCTGTTTTTCTGCTAGCATCTTTTCATTGGGAAACTGAATTTTGCACATATGCAGTATTCCAAATTCAGGATTTTAATATTGATTTTCTTTTGTCTTCTTTAAGATGGAGAACTAGCACTTCCTGTGCATGGATAATTAATGGGCCTAGTTCACTGACCACTTAGAACTGTCTTCCATGGAGAACATATAAATATTTATTGAATCAAAAGAGATGGAAGCTCAAACTTAATCAACCTAAAATTCCTTTCTAAAAGAAGAGGAAGGTACGTATCTGTATTGTGACTTACATGTCAAATTGAAGCTAGAATATGATAGACTTTTAGATTTTTTAAAATATATTCAGTACTTCTATTAGTTCCATTAGGTTATTTTCTTTCTTTTTGATTTTTTTTAAAGGAATCATGCAGTGCATTTAGAGGATTAACTTCTGGAGTTTTCTATATAGCTTTTTTTTTTCCTTTGGCATTGCAAGAGTAATATATGTTATTGATTTGCTTTGATTTCTTCAAGGTTTGTTTTGTTTGAGAAATGCTTATTGTTGCTATTCATGGAGAGCATTATACTTGTCTTCAGGATAGACTGCTGTACTGAAGAAAACTACAACCTGTTGAATTGTTGGCATAACAGAAAGGACCAGTCCTCAAAAACTGTTCTGGCACAGCTCTTGATAGGCTGATGATTAAAAGTTGTAGATCCCAAGACCAAGGTTGAAATCTTGCCCCCAAGTAAGCTAACTGGAATTTTGCCATTGACTTCAAAGGAATCAGGTTTGCAAGAGTGCAAGACCAGCTAGCATATTAAAACTGTTTTATAATAGTGTTATACAAGTGATTTTTGTAGGTCTCTTCAGGTTTAAACTGAAGGGGCCAAGTTTAGCCATTTTTTTATATTGTTGAAGTATGGACAGTTTAAATATAAGGAGGAAATGTTTCTAAAAGTTATGGGCTAGAGAAGATTGGAGGTTGAATATTATTTGTAACCTAATATTAAATATGCACTAAAGCTATAGATATAGTACCTTTGTGGTCAATCAAATACAGAGTTCATTAATAATAGACAAAATCTGTATTCCTACTTGTGATTTTTATAGTGGGAGGATTAAATTAGTTATTTGAATAGCAAAGGCATATTAAAATTTTTTTAAAATGATGCAAGCTGGCAATTCGGTTCTGGCAAAGGGCATTTATTCTTAAATTATCATCTTCAACTTCAGCATTGGACATGGGAAAAATAGCAAGTTTTACTAGATTTCTCTTTCTGAGGCCCCCTCTACACGTTACTTGCATTACTTAATTAACTGGTTAATTGTGCAATTAATTTAAACCAGCTACATGGACATAGTAACTATCCCGCCATAAAAAGGTCCAGCCAGGTTAAAGTGAAGGAATGAAAGTGAATCTCTCATACAAGAGAAAATAGTGAATAATTTATCTAACTTTTTAAAGCTGGAAAATGTGCAATAACTTTATAGCTGGTAGCTATCCAGCTTTAATTTGCATGTGTAGCAGAGCCTCCCCCTGTGGCTGGGAGCCAGGGATGATGCTGATGAGGGTAGTCAATCTAGCCTCAAAGGTATACCATGCTTAGCCAGGGCTGGAAGTCCTGCAGCTGACAGGAATCTCAATCCTAGCAACACCCCACAGTTGCGGGACTCTTCATCCTGGCAGTACCCTATAGCTGCTAGGACTGAGAGCTGTGGGACTCTTGCTCAGCTACAAGGCTCTCAACTGTAGGACTCTTCTGTCAGCTACAGGACTCACAGCTTTTGGTGCCTGCTACTTCCTGGTGCAGGGAGAGCCTGGGATAGCAATCTTGGGCTCCGCTTCTACCAGCAATAAGGCAGGATAGTATCTGATGCTTGATTCTATAGTCACACTTCCTGCCATGTATGTGTGGTATGGCAGGAGGCACAACTATGTGGATGGTACAGCATCGGATCCTATCATGCCTTTACCTGAGTGTCTAGAGGGGCCCTGAGAGCAATCACTGAACCAAAGAAAATTTAGCATATTGTATAAAAAGGTAAAAGTGGGGGAATGAAAGTGAATTTCTCATACAAGAGAAAATAGTGAATAATTTATCTGTATCGGAGTGTACACATTTACTTAATTGACAGTCAAGGAGAAGTAGAGTGATTCAACGGATTACTTACTGACCTCTGAGGTCCTACTCCAAGGATATCCTTACCACAGTAAACAAGGTTCATTCTAATTGCAAATAGAGGCTAGCTAGAAGATGAGTAGCATGGTTGCCTCCATTGAATGGCCCTACAGAAAACAGAGTAGCAGCATATCAAACAAACATTGCACAGGCTAATTAAATGCTAAGCTTTTTGTATTGAAAAACCAAAGAACTGTACCCCAGGAAAAGCAGTATTGTTGTTCTTTCATTAATCCCAGCTGGTTTTCAGACCAAACTTCCAATTCCCAAACTTTAAAATAAAATATTTATAAGACTATGGGGAGAATTTCCCACATTAAATAGCCTTCTGTTTGCAGGCTCAAAAGACCTGTTATGTAGCTTCTTAATAAACAAGGTTTGTTTCAATGCAATTGGTATCTTTCTATAATCACCTGCAGACAATATATAATGATTGGCCAATAAATTAAGACAGTAAATTCAGATTACTTTTCATATGCATAAATTAATCAGATTACCTTTCAGGACACTTTAGTGTAAATTACTCTAAGAAATTAAAAACAGTCTTTATAATAAATATCTATAACTATTTATTTTAGTTATTATATATGTGTATAGATACAGTAAAAATGTGAGTTTGTTATGGCTTGAGAAAAATTGCTAGTTCCACCATTAGGTCTGTTTTAAGTAAAGAGACTTGAAAAAGCTTTTAGACTCTGATCATTCTATTACAGATTACTATGACAAACCTGAAATCTTGGGATTTAAAAGTAACTAATACTGGGAAAACATGGAAATGAGGCGTATGTATAAGGACTCTGGGATGGAAAGAGGATTCCAAATAATAGGCAACAGTGACTTTGGGTGGGGAGAGGGGTTGGGTGTTGGGGTTGGTGTTAGGGTTGGGTTTTGGGCTTTGGATTATGTGGAAGAAGAGTACTTAGCATAAAGAGACAGAATCACACCATGCTAAAATGGCTGTTATCTCACTGTATTAGTCATCTCAGACTTTTATCATCTGCATATTTTTTTAGAAATGGATTGATTTAAATTGGCTTAAGTTTAAAATTGATTTCTATTCAGGGATTTGTCATGTCTTACTAACAGTGAGAGAATGCATGGTGGAGTAATGGAATCCAAATGTTTTATCATATCATGTGTTTGGCACGGCAAACTTATTCTTAAGTAGTAAAGCCACAAGTGAGTTATACAAGTCATCCTACATAAGTTCCATAAAGACTATTATACCACACCCCGTGGGCATGTATTTTGCATTTGCCACATATTTTACAAAGAAACTAGTTTAGATATGTTTATAGAGTATTTCACAATTTTTACTCATATTGTTTTTCATATTTCTCCTCATATGAAGCCATGTCCCTGTAGTATTTTAAGGACAAATGTTCATTATTTAGAGGAAGAGGAAAATTACAACTAACAAAGTACTAAAACCATTAAAATGACTAAATGTAGTTATTCTGAACAAAACACAATAACACAGTGATTTTTAAAGCCCTGTTTTCATAATCACTTGGGAAGACAAGAAAAAATGCATAGTTTATGGGAAAGTGAGATGCCTAGCTTTCTGGTGATAACTTACTTTTCTAGCCTTAGAACTTACCAGATGAAGAACCCATTTCTTATACCAAACTGAATACTATGTGTTCTGACTATAAACCTGTGTAATTTTGGGTTGACAGAATAAAATGTTGTTACTTCTCATAGTGGTGTCCTGCACAGTCAGTGCCTCTCCCTTTCCAGCATGTCTTCCCTTTTTCTAGTTTTCACACATTTGTTCTTTTTCTCCCTTCTGTTATTTCTTTCTTCCTCTTATCTTTTTATTTTCTCTCTACCTCCATCACATCCTGGTATCAAATATTTAGATAAGTGTTTAAGGAAGAGATGGGTCCAGTTCTGAATAGAATAAGGCTATAAAACATTAAAGTTTTGTGCTCTTGTAATAAATTAACTGCCTGTTGAAGCTGCTCAGAAGTTTGAAATGTTAGAAATACTCATGGCAGAAATGGATTAGTGGGCAGAGTGTAAGAGGAGCCAGTGATGCACAAAAACCTCAGATGTCACAGTTCAGCACATAAATACTATCTCCCATATGGGCATGCATCCTCTTGGCATGCCCTTTCTTTTTGTGTTGGGTATAAAAATATATATGTTTGCAAAGTATCCCAAGATATGAGAGCTTCTTCATAGACCTAAAAGATAGAGCTCTGTCCTAGAAAAGATTAAATATGTAAAATACAAACACAGGAACTGGCAAAAAGTTAATGAGCTTTATTCCAATATTGTCTAGCTAATATCGATACAGTGTCTTAGCCTTAGGGTTTTAACCTTTTGTTGAAAGTTCAGATCATGTTAATTTTGTTTGTTTGCTTGTTTGTTTCTCTTAATCTCTAATGTTGGAGTTATTTTAGTATTGCTGTATGTCGTGTGTATATGCTTAAACAAGTACCATCTGTGTACTTTGTTTCTCCCATCAGTAGTAAAGTATGAATAGGTTCCTGTGACACTGTTGCTCCATTAGTGCCAATTGGCACTATTGTAAGTTTAATAAATTCAAGTTTAAATGAATAGATGTTTTGCTATGATTTAAATTAATCTGCCTTATGCTTTATAGGGCTTTGCTCACAAACTCACTACAGTGAAACTGGTGTTTGTGGAGTTAACTAAATTAAACCTATTCCCAGTTAGACTCTTTCATGAGGAATGCAATTCATGTTTACCTATATAAGGAAACCTGTTAGACTTAAATGAGCTTGGCTGGTTTTTAGTCTGACTGAGAGAGACAAGTAAGCACACACCCTGGAGAGTGGGAGTGATCAGAGGGCTGGACAGCACAGCTTCCTGAATCACTGACTACAGTTCAGTTGATCCTGAGAAAAACAGCACAAGCCGGGCAACAAAGCACCCAACTTGGAGGAACTATCAACTTTTGTTAAATCCAGAACTTCAGGAAGAGAAGATTAACTGACAGTAAAAAATGGAGGAGCAGGTAGGTCTCAGCTTGCAGCCTGTAACTGGTATTGTTGCTGGAAGGAGAAAAGCAGAATGCTCTATTAACTCTAGTCCTTATAGCTGCTGTTCAATTCTTAAAACAGCTTGCACAAGACAATTTGTATCTTTGTGTACAGCAACATCTGCATGGACAATTATCTCAATGTATCTTACATTTCATGTGCTTCTAATTTGAATACACCTTTCTTTACCAAGCTGATTATCAAACTTTCTTATCTCTGATGGAATACAGATGGGAACTAAAACTGAAAATAAGGCTAGAATACTTTAATTAATTGTCTGACTCTCTGCAAACCACAGAATAGATCATATCCAGCATACATACATAGCAAGTGTTTATTTTTAGGCTTAAAAGCTGCCTTTCTTTTTTCTTTAAGAAAGTGAAATGTCTTTTCATTAGAGGTTCTAGTTTATTTCATTTTGTTTTCTATGAATGCAGCTAAATCAGCATAGCTGAAATGTTTCTGCTGACTGTATTTGGAATATAGAGGTTCTTAAAATAAACTATGGGTTTTCTTCTGACAAATGTAAGCAAAAGTTATCCGACAATGAAAATTGTCAAGGTTTAAAACAAGGGAACATTTACAAATCTTGTTGATATTTTTTACAATACATCCAGAACAGAATCCAGAGAGAGGGGAAGAGAAAATTCTTTGAAGAAGACCTCAGTCACAATGCAATGAAAAATCAGAATCTGAAAAAATCTACTTTGATAGATTTTTATTTGACAGAATAGTACTATACAGCAACTTAGGACAATTACTGAAAAGAGGCAACTAGTTGCAGAACTTCATTCAAGTTCTATTGCACTGATGGTGAAAGAGGTATGAATGAATGATACTTTAATTCACCCTTCCAAGTGGTATCTTCCAGAACAGAAAGCCATGTGCAGAAAACTTAGAAACGGGTACAGCGTTTTGGTTTTAAAATGATTTCATTTCTTCAAAATTAGTAGTTTACTATCATCACATTGTTTTTCACCAAGTTTTGATTGTTAGACTCTATGCAGCATGCGTATGGGCTGCGTGCACATGCGGGCTATGTGTTACCAGGTACAGACATTCCACCTTTACTAGTGTAAGTGATCAGAAACTGGTCTATATCCGTAACAGAACATAAATTCAGCCCACAAAACTGATTTATACCCATAATGGAACAGAAACTCGGCATACAAAATCGGTGTATATCCAGAACAGAAGTTCAACATCCACAGACTGGTTTAAAAATGGCAGAACCTGATCTAGAATTTGTCTCATCCTGCCACCACAGGGCAAATGTGTGTTTTGTTCACTACTGATTTAAACTATGCCACTTACAGAAAACCGCATAACTTAGATTGAATCAGCCTTAGGCTTTTTGAATGTCTGTACCTTGCCTGTGTGTTTGAATAATGCTGCATGGCCATCCCTCCTGAAGTCCAAGATGAGAAAATAAACTACAATCACAGTTCTGAAAATCTAGAAGATTTCTAAACAGTTAATTGAAAAGAAATAAAACAGAGCTTCCTTTTAAAATGTTGCTAGATTTTATGAATGTATCTAGGGGTAGGTAGGTGAATCGGAACCTTCTGTAACATGATCTTGGCTAAAAAAACAATTCAAGATGAGGTACTGGCAAAATTAAAATTCACCTATGTTCACTTAGTGTCTTATTCATAAATGAAATTCATAGAATACTTCCAAAATTCTAACCTTGAAAATGTAAGAATATTTAATCTATCACTAAACATTTAGCATATATGGGGATTACCTATGTGAAATAGCTATACTATATTGTGAGTACAGATAGTATCACTGGCACTGCCAAGGAAGTAGATATCAAGTTCTTACACACTGGTCAACTGTAAAACATATTAAGTTCATTTTTCTAAAGTATCACTGGCCTTGATGGAACTCATAAGCAGTAAAAAAAATTGGGAGTGGTAGAGCAGAAGCAAAGACTATAGAATTTTACTCTCCTCCACAAACCATTTTGCTGGCTTCAGTTTATAGTTTCCTGAGCAAGTCTGTATTAGTGTACCAGTGGTAGGGGAACAGATGAGAGATTTTAGCAGTCGAATTTAGAAATAAAACACTAGCTTTAAAAGCAGGAAAAGATGCCCAGAATTCTTATTCTGGTCAGGAACAAATATTATCCACAATAGTTTAATTCAGAATTATTGTTTTCTGCCTTTTTTCCTCCCCCAACACTCCCAGGGAAGTATTATCTTGGATTTTACACATGAGAAGTGAAGCAAAGTAGATTGAATGATTTACCTGCACTTGCAAAAATGTCTATAGATGGCATGGAAAATGAGGCCTAGTCTTTCCTGCCTTTCAGCTGAATGTGCTATTGATAAGGTCACCCTTAACTACTTCTATGCCTATAAAATGGGTACATTTTGTAGTACATGGGTAGATAAAGATGTTGCCAGTGAACACGTTGAATGTAGGTAGCAAGGCACAGGTATTCAGTATCAGGGTTCAGAAGGCCTTCTGTTTGTATGCATATATTTGTAACTCCATCTTTATGTGTCTAAACTTGCAACAGGGCTGAAATGAAACAGAATAACTCTGATTTGACAGTCTGATTTTTAACACTTGACTGAATTGGAATTTTTGTTTGAATGCCAGAGCTGAGAAGCCTTAAATTATTTAGAGCTATTACTCTATAGCAACAACTTTGATTATTTGGTCCAAAATTCTTGTGTACATCTCTAAATGTAGCATTGCTGATGCATTAAATTCATGAGAACACTTGCTCATTTGTTGTTTTTGTAAATAACATGTTCACTTTTTGAGTGGAGGCCTCTGGCTGTATTTCAGAAAAAATGAACACAGTAGCTAATATTTTTCTCTCTAATACACAAATTTTAATGCTTCAGGATATATTAACATTTTTTCTATAATCAGCGAACTAGGGAGTTAGGTCACTGTAAAAACAGATTTTCTTGATTGAACAGTTTCCAGAGCCATGACCTTGTTTAATTATTTTCATTTTGAAATTTTTTTCAGACACATAGGTCTGAGTGCTCCTATCTGTTGACAAAGGAGGATGGGCACATCACATTCTCTTTTCATATTGCTCATCACTTTTTCAATAAGAAAATACTGAGCTTTCAAAATGTAACTTGAGATCTTGACATAACAGATGAGCAGGCTTTACTAATTGCATTTTGTCTGTAGGGTTTTGTTGAAGGTTTTACCATTCCATTACGCTATCATCTTCTGGTGTAAGCATTTTATATGGCACGTGTGATTTTAGTGCCCTTAAGTGACCTGAGTAAATTCCTTTTTCCCCTGAAGCATATGTCTAATGAAAAGAAATGTCAGCATTTGCAGGGTTGCAGGCAACATCTCTAGGAATAGCTTGAAGAGAGACAGGTGTAAAGAAGGGTGGGGTCAAAATTAGTGGAATTTCATTTATAAACACCTCTGAAGAGTGTGCTGTATTGCATGAGGCTGAAATGTTGCTAGGATTAATGACAAAAAAAAAGTATAGACAGGGTGTATTAGCTCAGCTAAAGAAAAGATATCGTCTGTCTAAAGTTGACATTTATGGAATAAGAGTTTGTGAAAGAACACGTTTTGTTTTGTTTATTATTTTTGTTGCTTTAGCTACCCTGGTTGCAAATGCCATGGTGCAGATGTGGTTAGAGTTTAAAAATACAGTTTAAAAGTTTAAAAATACAGCCCAAAGTCTAAACTACTTTTTCCTAGTACAACTGTTTTTTCTCATTCCATAAAGCCTCACTTGGCTAATGTCATGGATGTGGTTATGATGGACAGGCTGAAGCCACAGTATAAGAATGAAACATTGTGTTCCCTATTGGTAACCCTGACCTAGTATTGCATTACCAGCTCCTGTGAACATACATGTTTTAGAGTCCTGAAAATGAAGAATGCAGAGAACTGGACAGTTTCAAGTTAGGGAAATACTTTTCTTTTCCTTGATCAAGAGAAGTAGAATTATCCAAGGATGAATCTTTGATGAGCTGTGCTCAGATGATGTAAAAATAAATGTCAAGCTAAGCAGAACTTTTTCTGTTGATAACATCTGATGATTATTTTAGATTTATTAATCGCAACATTAAATTTGCTTGATTAAGGTATAAAAAATGAAAATAGTTAAATTTAAAAGGCTTATAAAGCAAGAGGATTACAAACATAAACATGAAACCCTTAGGAGATAAAGATGTGAAACAACAATGCTATCATATATTCTGTTCTTTTTATCTGGCTTGGAAAGTTCAGAAAACTACTGGCCTGTAGATGTAGCCAGGGAAGCCTCTGTGCATCCTGTGTTCTCTCTCAAATATTCTGCTTTATGTACACTTGTCATTTTGATGTTTTTGTTTCTGTATTTATCCCAAGCTATATTCCAGTAGTTCTCAACCTTTTTAGACTCAAGACATCTCTCAATAGACTCAAGGCAGCCCTTGTAAAATGTCAGCTTAGTTCTCCCTCAATTTTTGATTACTTAAAAATAATACTGCTATTCTCCTATTGCCAAAAAAGACCATAACAGGTCAGAACATTTTAACACTGTAGACTCCTATTTGAAATCTCTGGGTTTAGCTTATGAATCATGTTTGCACACCAGGAGGGCTAACATTAGGTGGCATCCAAAGGCACCCTTGGAAGGATCTCAAGATACCACATGGTGCCAAGGCAACCAATCAGCTAATTGCCAGTCTGAGCTTGGGGTTGGCAGCAGAGCCAGTGAGGCTCTGGTGAGGACCCAGGGCTAGAACTAACAACCAGTCAGTCTCAGCTCCAGGACTGTGCTGGAGCTGATTTGAGAGTCTGATATAGTCCTGGAGCTGGGACTGTTGGTCAACTAATTGTGGGTCCCAGCTATCAGGGCTGACAAAGGCATCAGGCCTGGTCGGTGCAGCCAAGAGCAAAGACTGGTGGGGTTGAACGGTGAGCTGGGAATGACTGGTTTCAGAGCCCTGTGCACTGGAGTGTCAGAAACCCCCATGCCCTGCTGTACATGGTTATTTTTTTTAAGGCTCCAGCATTCATAGGCCCCAAGATTGGGGAAAGGTTCCCATGTCTCATACTAGAGTTGCTTCCAAAGCCCTGTGCCCAGGAGTGTTAGAAGATCTCATGTGAAGCTTGGCTGTACATGTGTTTTTTAAACATCTGATATAGGGAGAGCCCAGGATCAGGGAAATTCTCCCTGATGCCAGGGTCCTCAGGGCTGGGATGTGTCAATTACCTTGCTTCACAACCCCAAGAGGTACAAGGCTAAGCAGTCAAACTGATGACCCAGCTAATTAGCTTTCTTGGACTCAGCACCAGGAAAACAGTATGGTGCAGCCACATGGCTGTCAGCTTGCCAACACAGGAAAGTCGTCAACCAAGCCTTGCCATTCAGTTGGCATCAGCCTATATGGCAGGGGCCCTGCCACCTGTTTAATTTAAAGCACAATGGAGACCAGCCACAAGAGTATTACACATTTTAAAAAATATTTTTGTGGCTGGTTTTCCATTTTATCTCACCATTAATTGAACATGTGGCCAGGTTACTATTTAAGGCATAATTAACAGATTAATTGACTGTTAAGAGAAACATATGCCAGGGGCCTATAGGTCTAATTTAGAGTTTTGGAAAGCATACAACTTTGGTACCACGTACAAGGTTTAAAGTGCATTCTGTTCCTACTGAAGTTGTGGAGTACTCTCCAGGATTAGAAGCTGATTTTTCCCGCCTGCTGTTAGGAAGGCATTTTTTGTTTTTGATTTTTTACAAAGTTGGATAATACTAAGCGTATTTTTTATGTTAAAATCATAAGTAACAGAGAAAACTAGCCTGTCTTGTTAACACTTGTTAACAAGTGTCTTGGTAATAATTTATGGATGTAACTATTACAAATTATTATAAATTCTTACTTTTTGGTAATTTTTGTGATCAACTCCTACTTTACATCATGATTCAACAAAACACTTAAGCACGTGCTTGAGGCTCAAGGACAACAAAAGAAAAGAAGTGCCAAGAAACTTCTGTGTCAACAATGGTGAAGTCAATGAGACTTAAGTATATGTTTAACATTAAGCATGTCCTTAAGTTCTTGGCTGAATTCCTCAATCAGCAAAATCAGTGTGTGTTTTTTTGCTCTCAGGCGTTTATAGTCTTTGGAAGCAGCTGGAAAACCAGGCTATTTGCTTACGCCTAAGCCAATTTTAACCCATAGTTTATTTTTAACCAGAATAAACCCTTAGCACTTTAATTTTTCCCAACTTACATGCAAGATGTTTCTTTTGGTTTAATTTTTTCTATTTCCTGAATTCATACGTGATGGTAGCCTTCAGTATCTCAAACTTCAAAGGAAAATTAACAGTAGGTAGTGTCTATTATTAGATGTGATCTATGTTCTTTACCATGCAGTTGTGTTTAATTTTAGCTTTGGTTACGTGTAAGAGAAGTTGCATTCAAGAATATGAATGAAACCAGGCATCTGTGTCTGTTGTAGTGAAAAGTTCTGTCATGCTAACAGGACAAGAACAGTCTTGCTTTGTCATACCATAGGGAGAATCATTTTTTATGTCTCTAGAACAGTGACTTTCTATTCATATGCATGCCTCTCACTGGTGCTAGGTTTCCTAGTTCTGGTTGGGGGCAGTCTCTTCTAGGAGAGATTTTTTGGCATGTGTTTAAATTTTTCTAGTTATGAAGTAGCAACTATGCTCTTCATGTATTAGTTGTGTAACACAAATAATTGTTTATGCCATTCCTTTTGTATCTTAGTTGCTCTTACATGAAATTTGAACCCTATCTTAGCTGAGGAGTTAAAGTGTTAGTGGTTGATTATAAATTCTTACCTTAAGTATGGAAATATGTTGCAAAGAGGTTTGGGACATCCTACTGGTTGCTAATTTAAAGCTATGCAGCTGTAGTTAAAACTGAAGTGGGCAATTCTGAATGCATTGTGTTTTTGCCTTTGATACAGAGCCATACCATCTCTATTAGTTGCAGTGGTTAGACTGCAAACATCTGTTTGCTTTTATTGCACATGTGTTACTTAAGATGTTCTATTTCTACATGACGTAAATCATTGGAATCAACTGACATGTATGATTAGTTTATTAAATAAACCTTAAAATCTGCCAGTAAAATGACTTTTCTGCATAGGGAAATATATAGACATATACAGAAGGAAAAAGTTAACTGTGTATCTATACAATCAACAACATTAGGCTTTTCTGTTTCTAAAGCAATTTTGAAAGTCATGCTTTTAAAAACTAAACAAAACAAAACCCTCTAAAACTGGCAGACATCTACACAATCATGATGGGACTGGGGGATTGAGAAATGCACCTGACTCAATCTTCTCTTAAAATGCAAAAATGACAAAATCTATAGATTCCTCATGCTGGAATCTTTTTGCGTTCACTACCTGAAACAATAGTACTACTGTATACAACATGGGACACATCTCCACAGCATAATGAAGTGCCATGTTGAATGAGCTAGCTTAGGTTCTGGAAGCAGAACAGCTATGGTAGTGTAGTGCCCTGCCCAGGTTTATTAAAACTGCCAGGAAACAGAATTGTTATGTTTTAGGGTAATCAAAATGTAACCTCAGGCAATGTTTTATAGTTAAGATGTTTGTACTATGATTTTGGAAGCTAAGCACAAACAACCTCAAAACATTTTAGGATTTATTCCTATCTACTTAAATGTGTATATAACTCAAGCATAGCTGAACTAGAATTCCTTCTCTGGGCCACTTAGGCTTGAAAGAATGAAAGAAAAAAAACATGATTTCAGAATCATTATTATGTGGCATCCAAAGGCACCCTTGGAAGGATCTCAAGATAGGTTGCCTTGGCACCATGTAGTATCAGCTAATTGCCAGTCTGAGCCTAGGGTTGGCACCAGAACCAGTGAAGCTCTGGTGAGGACCCAGGCCAGTTTGTTAGATTCTCCAGCTGCATAGCTTTTTATTTGCCTACAAAGTATGCTAAAGCAGGGCTTTCCAAATGACATAGGGATTAAGCTGTGCCCCCTGGGTTCACACTCAGTTACTGCTCCCTCTATTGCTCCAGCTGCAACAGCAGCTGAGGGCTCTGGATGCCTCCTCTCTCCTCTGTCTGCTTCTTCCTGCCCTCACCCTGGAGAAGGAAGGGGGAGTTTGGGAACACATGGTGCTACATCTGGGTGGGGGAGCATGTGGGCACACAGTGCTACAGTTGTGGGGATCACTCAGGCATACAGAGAAATGGTGGGAGCATCCACACAGCGTCTGGTCCATGGGCCAATGGCTTGTTGTCGTATGGCCTGTGTGGTATGCAGCCCTTGCTGGTGTAGCCTGTGGGGCATGTAGCTCCCAGCTGCTTGCAAGTTGGACAGCCCTGCTCTAAAGCATTTTTAGTTCTGAGCCATGAGGAGCTGTCAAATTCAGATTCCATGGATAGTTCGTGCGTTAAAGGAAATGAAAGCACTGCTGTGACTATGAGTACTTGAGCTGTTTGCTGCCTGCATAGGTTGTAGGGAATTAAAAGAGCTGAATGATGGTCTGGAGTGAAGAAACAGAGGCTTTCAGATAACACAAGTTGGGTTGGGTTGCAAGAACTTTGAAGAAGAGGGATACAATTCAAAGCAACCTGGAGAAATTATAGACATTATTTAAAATGAGTGAGATTAAATTTAAAAAGACTAAGTACAAAATACTTAGGAAGGGAACAACCAAAGGCACAAACATAAAGTGAGCAATAAGGACAAGGCAATAGTACCACAGAAAAGGATGTGGGGATCTACAATCTGAATATGAATCAACAATGTGATGCTATTGCAAGATAGACAAAATTCTGTGGTATAACCAAAGCATTATGTACAACAATGGGAGATATCTATTGCACTCTCCTCAACAGTAGTAAGGCAATAGCATGGGTTTTCTGTGTCCAGGTGTGGACATCACAGTTTAAGAAAGATGTAGGCAAACTGGAGAGTCTAGAGGAGAGAAACAAAGATTAGGTACAGGCATTCAAAAATTCTGGGGCAGATTTGGACTTACTTATATGGGTTTTTCTAAGTGGACTGGGTTAGTCTGGGTATGTGCAGAACATACATTTGCCCTTTGATGGGGTGGGAGAATGCAGGCTGCACTGGCTGAGCTCAGGTGGTTGGGGGTGTTTTCTCATGCTTCCCAGCATGTCCTGCTGGCTGCCTGGGCTGCTAGAGACTCCCGAGTGCAGTCAAATGGGCAGGCCACCCCTGATTGGCTGCCAGACATGGGGAAGCAGTCCCCTGCCCCACTACTGCTCCTTCAGGCACAGGAATCTGTCACCTGCAGCCAGGTGGAGATGTGTCTCTGCATCTGTATCCCTGCAGGACAGAGCAGCAGGAGGAGGGGGGCTCTCCATACCTGGCACAGGGTTCATGCAAGGACACAGCTGCCAGCATTCGCACCTCTATCACCAGGCTAGTTGGCTGGAGGCAGGGCTGGGGACAGAAACCTTTTTGGCTTGGCACTGTGAAAGCCTGGGTGCAGGGCTAACTGGGAGCTTGGCCAGAGCTGTTGAGCATGGGCCAAGTTCTAACACACTGCCCTGCCAGGGGAGGTTAGCATGGGCCTGCAAAACAGCCTGGGATGCTGGAGGGCAGCAAACTAACTTGATTTGATAGTGGATATGATGCAGAAGTTTGATGCTCTGGATTAACCTAAATCTAGTACGTTTGAGTGTCACTGATCTAGAACTATTTTAGTCTGGGTTCTGCCATTTTTAGTCCAGACCACATGCCCTGAACTTCTGTATAGTTACAGGTTTGGTTTGATTTCCAAGCACTTAGTCCAGATTATGGCAATCTGTACCCAGCCAAAAATTATAGAAGGCTTAGAAACCATGAAGAAAGGTGAAAGAATTCATATTTCTTTAGTTTAGAACATCAAAGACCAAAGAGAGGCACTCTTTCAGTTTGTAAATTATACAGAAGGCAAGAATGGATCGTTCTCTGCAACTGTTGACAGTAGGCTAAGAAGTAAATAGCTTGATGTGTAAAAATGGAGATTTAGGTTAGAAATTAGGAGGAAATCCTTTTACCTATGTGCCAGGGCCACTCGGGGCCACCCTCAATCTGGCCCCCGCATCTGTCTCTGGGCACCTGCCTGCCTTATCTCGCCTGCCACATCTTTGATGTTAATTGGTAGGAGGCTGCCCTTCTTCTGCTCCTCCACTGGGGGGTACTATCTGCGGCTCCTTCCTCCCCCAATACCGCAGCCCACACCTCATGGATGGAATTGCTGTTGTTTCTATGTTAGTGCGCCCGCTCCGGGGTTTTCTGTGTCCAACTCGGACTTCTAAATCAATGCGGCCCCCTATCGGGGCCCCCAGTGCCTGAACTTGGGTTTCCTCAATGCTGCCCCTCTCGAGGCTGGGGTCTAGGCACCCCGCAAGCTGCACCCCTGCTGGCGCTGAATTGCACCCTCCTGGGCGCCGGGATCCCTACATTGCTGGGGTCCCTTTGTGAGGCCTCCTCCTTCCCCTACAGCCTCGCCCAAACCACCGGTTATAATAACAACAGAACACAAATACAAGCCTCTGGCTATAACATAAACATAAGGCACCTGGCCATAACAGCATAAGTCTTCCAACTATCCCACAGCCTCATTGCTCCAGCCTCTGGAGCTCTTGTGAGCTACATTCACATTACTGTCCCTCTCAGAGCTCCTGCCCCTCTGGCTGCTGGCAGAGAACTACCAGCCTGGTCTCAGCTCTGGGCCTTATAAGAGCGAGGCCCTGCCCCTTTGGGTCAGCTGACCTTCATAAGCTGCCTAGGCAACTCGCAGCTGCGCAGCCCGATCGCTGCTAGGGCGCCCTCTCTAGCAGTTCTGCTCCTCTGCAGGCACAGGGCAACCTGAGTGCCCTGTGACAACCTACAAGGATAATTAAGCACTGTAACAGGCTACCTCAGGAGGCTGTGGGATCCTTGTCAGTGAAAGCTTTAAGGACAAATTAGACAAACATCTGTCAGAAATGGCCCCTGCTTCAAGTATAGGGCCCCTGCTTCAGAGCAGAGGGCTGGTTTAGATGACCTCTTCATGCTTTTACAACCTTACATTTATGTTACTTTTTCCTCTCAGTCCATATTGAGATTGCTTGGACAATATATGAGACAGCCAGCAGACTGTGGCACCTGCATACAACTTTTTACTTGCTCCAAGGTAGATTACTTTGGTCTGGAACTCTAGTATTTAATTGATTATTTTTGCTTTCAACTTACCCAGCTATCAGCATGCCAGTCAACATGCAGAACTTCTTATATAGACTGGCTATGATAGCCAGACGTTTCATAAGAAATACTATTGCAAAAACATTACATATTGACAAAAATATTCAGACTTCTATTATGAGCAAAATGGGCTATATAATAAGAATATATAATTTTTCCTGTTAAAATATAGGTTGTAGATTGTGATATAAATAAAAAAGGGGAAAAAAAACAATGCTGTATCTGTAAGTAAATGCTGAGCAAGCAAGTAACTATTGTAAAATACATATGAGAGAGACAGTTCCTTGTGTCATCTTAGGAAAGGGAAATATTGTTGCACTGATATTTCTGACTTTTTGTGTCTGGTGGATAATGAAAGTTGTGTGAAAAGGTCCTGCTAAGACAACACTGAGTAGAATGTATTTGTAGCTGAGAATGTAGTATTGATATGTCATGATCAACAAATGAATACATCTCTAATGGTTATGTTGCAGTGTTACCATTGCTTACTACTGATCAATGCTGCTCTTCATAGTGCAGAATCCTTCAGGGAATAATGGGCAAAGCTTTTGATCAGTCAGGTCCTAAAGCAAAGTCAATGGTTCAGGATGAAGAGAACACAAAAATAGAGAAGCATAACATGGAGACAGAAGAGAGATTGCTTTATTTTGTCTACTGCTTTCCATTATCTCAGATTCACATAGGTAAACTGAATTCCTAAATGAAGATGCCCTTTCATACATATATGTTTCAGAAAAGTAAAATGGCAGCTCTATATCTGTGTTTATCTTTTTCTCCTTTTAAAAGAGGCCAATACCTAGTAACTAGTGAGAAGCAGATAGTCTTTATACTGATAGAAATTGTTTTTAATTTCACAAGTATCCACTGAAACATCAGTTGAGGCAAGATATCCAATGTCATATCTGAGCTCACAGGCTCCAACTTCAAATTCACTTGTAGCTGTGAATAGATTTTCAATAGTTAATACTTCTAGTGACGTGGGGGTGGTAATGCGTTGTTTTTTGCTTGTAAAGATGTAGATTTTGAAGCCATGGAGTACAAAGTTGGTCTGGCTTGTTTGTTTGTTTATTGTTTGGGTTTTTTTTAAATCCAAGCAGGCAAAACCTGAGTAAACTGTTCTGCTCTTCATTACCCTGTCCATATGATGCCAAAATATGATAGGATGTAAATCATTTTTAATACTCTTTCTTTAGCATGACTGCTGGTGGGAATTCCATAGCTTTTAGGATGAATTTCCATTAGAAACTAGACTTGGAACACCAGCTTATTAGATGGTATATCAGTTGCTATTGAACAATTATGGTTCTGCAAAATGATCTCTGGCGTTATGCAGTTCTTTCCTATTTTCAGTTTAGGGGAATAATGTGGTACCACAGACAACATATGCTGTAACAGTTGGAAAATGTTTACTTTTTAATAGCATCCATTACAATATCTTTCAGTTACTGCTGTTTGGCCAGAGCAGATTACATTTTCTGGCACTATGTAACTCTCATTGCTGAAGCTTGACTGAAACACAGCATCTAAACATATTTTGTAAAAATTAAATTGAACTGTGCTACTAAAAAAACCTAAGTGATTACAGGCAACTGTACTTCCATATGTCTGCTCAAGACCAGCATTTAACATTCTGCCTAGAGACAAATTCTCTTTAAAGTGCTTACACAAATTAAATCCAAAGCTAAAATTTGTTTGGAAGGTAACGTTTTACTAAGTGTAGTTTAGTAATTGTTCTCCCAGATCAGAAACATCAGTAGTTTTTAGTATATTTATACTTAAGACAGATGTCAAGCTAAAAAACTAATAAAACACCAGACAGAACTGCTTGTCCAGAAATATTAAAATATGGTACCAATATTCAACAAAAAAGAGCAAACTTGGCCATTCCTAAAAAACATAGATTCTTACATTGAACTTATATGATGTCACCTTTATTTCAGATAGAAGCAAATCATACTGTTTGCCAGGGTAGGGGCAAATCCTGATCCCATTTAAGGCAACAAGGGCTGGATTCAATAAAGGACTTACGTGCTATATGCCTACTGGTTAGGTGCTGCAGCACCTCATTTTTGGGTGCCCAGCCTCTAATACAGCAGTTCCCAAACCTGAGTTGCAACTCAAATGAGGGTCTTGGGGGCAATGCTGGGGACACCGCATACAATGAACCGCACTGTGTGCTGGGAGCACCCCTGCCCCTGGGCCACTGCCATCATAGCTACTGGACTCCACTCCCAGCAGCGGGTCATGGAAAAAAAAAGATTGGGAACCATTCCTTTAAAGGGTAATCCAGATTCCTGAATTAGGCTTCTAGGCTCCACATAGTGTATAGGAAGTTAGGTGCCTCAGACTGGGATTTACATCCTCAAGGGCTAGGTACAGAAAGTCAAAAAGCCCAAGGCAGAATTGATTCAGTTTTTGCAGGTTAGTCTGAACTGCACAAATTAAATTGAAACAGAAGTGAACAGACATTTACTTTTGATTCAGGAATTGCAGCCACATATCTGCAGGCCAGAAGCCAGGGAGTGCTACTGCATGGCTCTCTGGCTGTGTGTTCACTTCTGTTTTCTCATGCCCATAAGGTATCTGGGATCTGCAGTCCAGAATTTCAGCAGTAGGACTCTGCAGGGTTGCTCATTGCTTCCTTTTCCTGCTTCCAAGTACCACTGGGATTTGTAGTCCGCAGTTGTAGCCAGCAGTAAGTTTGAATAGGGGAAGGAGCATTTAACTCCCCCGCCTCCCTGGCCCCAAACTTCAGCTAGGATTTGCCTGGGGGAATTCCCCCCCACCGTAGACTGGGTTGCATTCTCAGCTGCTCCTCTCTTGTCAGCCAGCTCTTGCTGCTCCAGCTAGGGACCAGAGCGGCAGTACCAGCCCTGCTTTTTGGAGCAGACTGCCCAGCCCAGGGCTGCAAAGCATGCTGGGATACTTTGATTTAACTTGAATCAGGAAGGAGTCTGGGACAGATGTTTCATAAACTGGTTTGACCCAAATCAGATATGTCTGATACTGCGTTCAAACAGGTTTGTCTTAAACCCATTTCAGCCATTTTGATACTGGTTTATGTGCACTAAGCTTCTGTTCTGTTACAAGTCTAAACCAATTTCTGATCACTTACACTGGTTTATGTGTAAATTCTGTCCCTAGAACTCTTACCCAGGGAATGCTTATACTATCCATTAGGAAATACTAAACACAGTGAAACCCTGATCCTTTCTAGGATTTGGTGCCTTAGCTCATGGCTGTAGGCAAGTGCTTCCATCCTCTCAGCATCTTCCCTGATAGGAATCACCTATAATTATACTCCCAAGTTATGGGCAAAAGTGATTCCTTTTTTTCAAAACTCATCTGGAAGAAGAAGAAGTAGTGATTTTCTCTTTTTTATGTAATAGGCTAGTGGTTAGAGAACTTTCCCAGGAAGTAGGAGATCCAGATCTTACATCATCCTCTGATAGGCTTCAAACCCAAACCTCTTACCTCCCAGGGGAGTACTCTAAGCAACAAGAATAGGGTAGACAAGCTGAGATCACAACATATACCAAATGGATCAGGCCTAGTCTCACTAGGCACCCAGGATTCTCAGGATGTTCATAAGTGTCCTAGTCTGGACACCTCTCTCCTTTGTAAGGTCAAGTGGATTCCATGGACAAGGTATGGCAGCATCTGAGGGGTGCATTTGAATTGGCTTGCCTAGATCACACCTAACAAATTCTGACAAGATCAGGTCACCCATAAAAAACATCATAGAAGGACTTTTTGCTTATTTTTATTATAATGGACTAGTAGTTACAGAAGTCACCTAGGAAGGCAGAATCAAACCTACATCTTCAGCTTCCTTGTAAAGTGCTCTAACCACCAATTCAGAAGCTCAGTTGTGGTGGGGGCACTTGCCACTATAGCGATTACTGGGTTCAATAAATACAGAATTATGTGAGCAAGTTTTACTTGTGGAGCAGCAGGCAAGCCTCTACAGTACTCTAGTCTTTCTAACTGGCTGACACACAGCATTTGAACTGAGGAACCATCTCCCAATTCCCAAATACCTCAGTCTCCTGTTAGGGAGCATCTCTAAATTATAACTCCTATCACTACAGTTACCTCTCCTACTGAAGGATTGCCATACAGAAAGGAGTACAGATTTTTTGGAGCTAGAAGGAAAGGATACGAGTGGTCAGGATACTCCATGGGAAGGGAAAGGGAACTGCTGTGTTCTGGAGGCTGCTGTGAAGACAGTTTAAATATTTAACATGCAATGATCATTGGGTAAAATATATAAGCTTGCCTGGAAATGTGAAGCAGAACCCAGGTCTCCCTTATTCCTGATAAGTGTCCTAATCACTTAATGCCAGGCTCTCTGATTCCATGAGTATTGAAATTTTTAGTTGCACAGCTACAATAGGAAGGAGGGAGGGAGCTTGTTCCTACACAAGTTAGTTTATAGATTGTTTTTAGGTAACTCATCTGAAAGGTAGAGTTCTGTATTTGATCTTCTTTCATCTGACATAGGAACTTAGGGTGTGTACAGAAGTGCTCTGTGCATGTTTTACAGTACTGTAATTTAGAGAACTTGTTATAGCACTATAAAATTACAGCTGTCTTAAACATGAAAGAAGTGCAGTGTTTGGTGCAGGGAGGGGAGAAGGGTGGTGGTTCTGAGCCTCCCTGCACTTTTCAGGCTAGGTGGCAAGGCGTGCTCTCCAGACTCTTGGGGCTTCTCTGCTGGTCAGAAATTTGACCAAGATACAGAAGTCATTTAAAGCACTCTGGGCCCACCTCAGGGGGGCTCCAATCCATCCTCTAGCACTGGCTGAAAAAATCCCCCTCTGAATGCCCTCTGAAGACAGCACTGGTAGCAGGGCTGAGCTGCATCAGGCCAGACCTGCTCCTGACATGTGCAGACATGAGTTTCTGAAGGTGCTCTATTTTGGATGGTCTTCATCTGAACCCTCATGCATTGAGGTTTCAGATTGTCACAGGATTAGGCCTTTTTAAAGCAATCTGCAGCTGTGCACTTGTGTTTGATCACAGTTATAAAGCACTTTCAGGGGCCAAATCTGGTGAAAATTGTCACTTCTGTCTGCACCTTGTAGGTTGCTAAAATGTTGTACAATACAGCACTTTGAATTGAGGGCCTCATTTAATAAGGGTTAAGTTAAAGCACTGCACCCATTTTTTAAGTGCTGTAAAGCCATACACTTCTGTTACATCATGGCAATAAAGCACTTTAAATAATGAAAAAAGCAACTTCTGTACACACCCTAAACCTAGGTCTCTCACTTCCAGGATTCATATTCTTACCACTAACCAATAATATAGTAAATATATATATATCTATATACAGTGGATGATACCATTGCCAGCCATGTTTTAATAGAAAACAGGCATGGTTGCATTTTTGGTAGGGCCTCATCCCATTGTTTTTCATTAGTATGTTCTGAGAACAATTGGATTGAAGCAGAGAGATATGCAGTTGTTTGATACCAAGTGTGTTTAGGGGAGAGAAATGCACTTCGCTGCTCAGTGTTTGTTTGCTTTTAGTGAGGGAGGGGATGTAGATCTTGCCAATGTACAGAAGCAAGACTCTAAGGCTGGAAACAGATTTTTTTGGTGGAATGAGATCAGCTGTGCTGCAATATGTCATGCACAGCTGATTACACTTCAGGGGTATCTGTAGATCAGGGGTGGGAAAAATACAGTCTGTGGGCCAGATCTTACTGCAAGGCCATTCTATCTGGCCCACAGGGCCTCTAAAAAATTTAGAAAATTAATATTTCTCTACTCTTGATTCCTGTCAAATATGACAGTGGGGCTTCTGGCCTGGGACCATGTGGCTGCCCCATGGTGGAACAACAGGTAAGGGGGAAAGGAGGCAGGAAGGGCAGGGAAGGACCCCAGGCAGGGAAGGAGCCAGGGGAAAAGTAGCCTGGGGAAAAGCTGAGCATGGCAGGGTGGAAGTGGCCCCTCCCCACCCCATGCCCAGCACCCCGTATTGCAGCCACTCACAGCCTACCTGGGGTTGCCTGTTCCTGCTCTGGACAGCCCCATGCGGGGTGCGAGCAGCTGCAGCAGGGAGCGCTGGTCACAAGGCAGGGGAGGGCCCACTTTTCCCCTCCCTGTGCTCAGCTTTTCCCTGGGCTTCTTCCCTGCTCCCTCCTGGCATAAAGGAAAGTGGCCCTTCCCCAGCCCATGGCTGGTGCTCCCTGCTGCAGCCACTCACAGCCCACACGGGACTTTCCTGAGCAGACACAGGCAGCCCCAGAAGGATTGTGAGTGGCTGCAGCATGAGGCACCAGCCATGAGGTGGGCGAAGGGATGCTTTCCCCCATCCACACTCAGCACCACCTTGTAACCTAGCCCCACTATCAGCCTGGGCCCTGCGCAGCTCCAGGCTCACATGTTGGGGATGCTTGTAGCGACAGCAGCTGCAGCCCCCTCACTTGCTGCGCCAGGCAGTGTTTGCCATCACCGCCTATAGGCTGCCCAGCCCATGCTCTGGGTGGGCAGCAGCAGCAAACACTGCCTGGTATGACACGTGGGGGGGCCACAGCCTCCGCATGTAGCCCCAGTGGGCAAACCCGGAGCTACAGCAGAGCTCAGGCTAGCAGCAGGGGTGTGTTACAAGCTGGCACTGAGTGTGGGAAAAACCAGCCCCTCACTTGCCCTGTGGCCAGCACCCCACACTGCAGCCTCTCGCAGCCCACATGGGGCTGCCTGTGCCTGCGCAGGACATCCCTGTGTGGGCTGTGAGGGAGCACAGCAGCAAGCGCCGGCCATGGGGTGGGCAAGGGGCCACTTTTCCCTATGCTCAGCACGAGCTTCTTCCCTGCTGGTAAGCAGGGGGTCAAGCCTGTGTGCAGCCCCACTGTGGGGCTGGAGTACACTGGAAGTAAGTGGGCGGGGAGCCAGTGGGAGCACGGGGCCCACACCGGTGTCTCAGGGCCAGTGCCAATGGGACCCAGAGCAGGGCGGCAGGAGCACAGGGTTCCAGCCAGCAGGGGCTGTAAGGAGTTCCTCCCTCTCCCTGCTGGTGCAGCCCAGCCCAGCTCCACAGACCCCTGCCTTTGCCCTGCTTTGGGCCCCACTGGTGCTGGCCCTGGGACATGAGACATTGGTCCCAAGATGTTGACCAGGGGGTGAGGCACCTGTCAAGGGGCAGGGCTACCCATGCAGCCCTCGACAGCCTGCCAAAACTGGGCAAGTGGCCCTCCACTCAAAATAATTGCCCGCCACTGCTATAGATGTTTCCTGGTTGCGATGGCCCAACTTGTGGCTTGTCTGCAAGCAGGGGAAAACCCCCTTCTTACAGACATGCCCCCCACCCCCAGTTGGAGAGTGGGTGAATTCCCTTTCAGGGGATTTCCCCACTGGTGTATCTGCAAGCATATTTCCTTCCATTCCTGTTCACAAATATGTGTGAAGAGGATATGCCTGCAGGGAATCCCATTCCTTGCTCTGTGTTTGCGGGTATGCATGGGATAATCCCTCTGCAATGGATTTCCTTGCACTGGTCTGCAAGTGTGAAGGTGGGGGAACTTCCATAGGGGGCTCTGCTCCGTGTTTGCAGCCTGTGCTCTGTGCTGCTGCCAGGAATGAACTCTGGGTTGGGATTTCCCCATTCACTGTACTAGGTGTGTGTTTGCAAGCGAGGAACCCCTGCTTGCAGATGCATACCTTGAAGCCCCTGTAGGGACACATATAGGTAAGCAAGGGAAGTAAGGCAGGTGTTCCAAAGGCTTGATGGGGCTGATTCTGTCTGGAAATTCCTGGAGTGTACAGTGTATAGGTCTTTCAAACCCAGGGAGGCTGGAGAACCTGGGCAGCTTCACACTGTCCAAGCTCCTTCACCATAAGCAAACAGATGTGGGCTGAAATAAAGTGGTCCAATTTAACACTATTTTCTGTAATAGCCACAAATTTCAGCCTTTTTGGTGCAACAGAAGGTATGAATATCTGTTTGCTTTCATTTCTTACCTCCATAAAACTTCTTATAGCAGCACAGATGTGAGTGTTTCTATCTTTGAGAGAGTCAGTCAGTGGCTGAATGAAGCCTTTCTTTTTAGATTATAACTTTGGACTTCATCAATAAAATTGCTTAAGTCATGCTTTCAGCAAACTTCTTCATTGCATCTAAACTTAAGGGGACTGGGAGGAAGTCAGTGCTGGAGCCAGGATTATAGCCTGGGAGTTCCTGATACCAAGTCTTGTATTCAAGCCCCTAGGATAGTAGTTCTCAACCTTTTTAGACCTCAAGCACCACTCAGTAGATTTGAGACACCCCTTGGAAAATTCCAGCTCTTAGTCTTTCCTTGTTTTTTGACTGCTCAAAAATAATAGAGAAACTCTTCTCCTGCAAAGAACTCAGAAAGACCATAATATATGAGAATGTTTTTGACACCATGGATTCCTCTTTGAAATATTTTGTTTATCTTGTGAGTCATGTTTGCACACCTAACAGTACAAACATTGCGTAGTACCCCGTAGCATGCTTGAAGGGATGTCAAGGCACTCCACCCTGGTTAAGAATCAGTGCACTAGAATGTGCCTCTCCATTAAAATAGGATGGGGTAGATTGTAGCTATTAAATCTGTGAGGTGCATGGTTGTGTGGTACTAGTCATCCTTAGGACAAACTCCTGTGATATTGTATTGCAGAAAGGCTAAATCTGTCCTGGGGTTATGTCCTGTACATAGGAGGTGAGTAATCTGTTCCATCGGTTAGTATAATGCAGTGGGTTACCCGAGGGAAATAGGCGTGACTGTGGCTGGAAGCTCTGGGTCTTCTTGCTGAGAGTGGTTAAGAGGCAAGGTTGCAAAGCAGCTGAAGACTGTTAGTCTGTCTGTATTCTCCTTTACAAAGATTAAGTAAATTGGGGAACTCTGAACATTCCTGTATGTAGAGGCCAGAAGGTTTGTTTCACCCCAATCTAGATACTGTCTGAATAGATATTTCTGTTTGTTTTCCTTAGCTTTCTGGGTAAACACAGTCTGAATAGAGCTTTTAAGACAACTTGGATAGGAAAAAGGGCCTGTCTTTTTTATTATGTTCTGTCTAGTTAAAAGCCTCTACTTCAGTTTTGGATAGAAAAATCTGGGAAAATATAGTTGGCATCTGTCCGAATGGACTCATGGCTTACTCTGAGGCCAAGTACAAATGTTCAAAAAACCCAAAGCAGATTTGACCAGTCTGTGTGGGTTTCTCTAAGCTGTGTAGATTGGATTGAGAACTAATAGAATATTCATTCACCTTTATGGTGGAGGAGGTAAGGCAGGCAGATGCTTGCACCAGCTCAGGCCAGAAGGCAGGGGCACTTCCACACACTGCCCAGTCTGCCAGAGTTTGCTGAGGGCAGCAGAGGACAGCTGTGTGGGGGCCATGTTTGACTGGTTATCAGGAACGTGCTCCCAACCCCATGCTGTCGCCATGGACTCTCCCGCTGTGCCCAGCCCTAGGCTTCTAGGAGATCCTCATGGGAGGTCACCATGAAACACTCATGGATTTTCCCGCCCGATGCAAGATGGGCAAAAGTGCCCAGAAGCCCCTGTGGCTTAATAGGGATATACGGGGGACCCTGAGGGCTAAGTGGGAGGCTTACTATCTTTGGAAGAGAGGAGCAGTCTCCAAAGAGGAATACTCCTCTTGTGCTTGGGAGTGCAGGAGGGCTACTAGGAAGGCCAAGGCAGGAGTAGAGCTCCGCCTGGTGACTAGGATCAAGGACAACAGGAAGTCCTTTTTCAAGTATGTGGGGAGCAAAAAGAGAGCCCCAGGCAACGTCAGGCCCCTGAGGGACTTGTCGGGCAACCTGGTGCTGGCAGCCGATGGGAAGGCGGAGATCTTCAATGGGTTCTTTGCCTCGGTCTTCCTGAGGGGGGACCAGGACTTCCCTTCCATTGGAAGCCTGTATTCCCCCTCGGGAATCACTGCTAGGCCATGGGTGAGGTTTGACCTGGTGGAAGGGCTCCTGCAAGGGCTGGATGTCTTTAAGTCAGTGGGCCCAGATGACCTACACCCAAGGGTGTTGAGGGAGCTGGCAGGGGTGATTGCTGAGCCCTTGGCTCGGTTAT
>JAGPOW010003316.1:69019465-69060877 GCA_030014935.1 Caiman crocodilus
AGGGAGAGGGAGAGGGAGAGGGAGAGGGAGAGGGAGAGGGAGCTCTCAGCCATGTTACAGAGGAGAAGCCTGATACAGGAATAATGTTTTACTCTGCTGCAAGATGAAGAAATCCTGGTAGGCTTGAGCATGATTATAGCTGGGTGGTTTCTGTTTGTATTATAGCCCAGGGACTTGTGTTTGTGTTTGCTGTTGGTTACACTGGTGGTTTGGGTGAGGCTATCAGGGGTTGGAGGAAGCCTCATAGGGGACTCACACTAGTGTGGGGACCCCAGTGCCAGTGAGGGTACAGCATTTGGGGTACATAGACCCTAGCTGCCAGAGAAGGACAGTTGAGAAGCCCCAGAAAAGGGGGAATTGCTAAGAAGCCCCAGTATGGGCATGGTGAACCCTGGAGAAGGGGACAGCATTGTGGTGAGCCCCAGAGAAGGGGGCAGTGCTTGAGAAGGCCCCAGAGAGAGGGGATGGAAAGAGACAGGGCTGTGGAGATCCCAAGCACCAGAGAGGGTGTGGAGACAAAGAGAGAGATGGAACAATGTCTGTTACGTCTGCGAGGCTTGGGGTGTGGTATGGGGTTGCTTGGAGCCACGCATAGCCCAGAAGGCTAGAGTGTAGAGAAACTGGAGATAATCGGATAACTGTGGAACAGAAGATGAAAGGCAGCCTCCCTATTATATAGCTATATAAGATCAAAGTCGTGGCAGATGAGAGTTAGAGGGTGCCAGTGGGCAACACGACATGGTAAAGGAGGCGGCACGGGAGAGCATGGCGACTCTGACCACCCTCCGGTTACACCCACCTTCCAACCCGGTGCATCCTGACCCTGTGTAAGATGATCTTTTTGTGAAATGTCCTTTTAAACAATGGCCCCTCTCCTTATATCAGCAGTGGTAGTAGCCAATAGATTGTCATATTGCCATATTGGTACCAAGCAGCTTATTACACAGGGCAGTTGGCTGGATGAAAAACCAACTCCTTCTGGGAGTGATCTGGATGTTTGGTTGGGGAACAGGTCTTTGGTTTTTTGGCTTTTTGTCTTTGCTGACCTTATGATAGGAAGAGAAAGTGTATCCTTTCCAAATGTTTGGAAGACTGAATAGGAGATAGATCTCAGCTGCTATAAAAAATCAAGTGGGAAACAGGTATGTGGTTCTCAACCTTTTAGGACTTCAAGCACCTCTCACTGGACTTGGGGAACCCCTCGTTAGACATGCTGTCTCTCAATTCACAAGTGTTCTGGAGTAGGGCCTCAAATTTCAAAAACTAATTTTTATATAACAGTGCTTTTCTGCTTGCAGAAGGCAGTGGGAGTGGAGTAGTAGCCAAGCAAGGACAAACCTGAGCCTCTATTTATCTGCTTATCTCCTCACACCTCATGGCATCCTTCAAAGGATCTAGTGGCACCCAGGGTGCTGCAGCACTCTGGTTGAGAATCAATGCCTTAGATAGTACACTCACGGTAGGATAAAATTTCATATGAAAAAGTTGCCATGTTTGTAGCCACAACTGAGTAGCAGGGTCATTCTGAGACCATGAACAAGCAGATATTAGTCTTTTGTAGCTGGTTTGAATTTTTTTGACACTTTCCCTTTAAATATAATCTTTCTGACAACATAATCATGCCATATTGTATAGGTAGCTACAGATTCTGAAAAGTAGCTGGGTGATTGTTTAGAATGCAATCTAGATTTAATTGATGTGGTTTACATAAATGAAAAAGTAAAGAGAGAGGGAATTTTTCATCTCTTCTAGCCCTCAGCAACAGAGTTGGAGCTCAACTGTACCTCTTTTAAATCTTAAACTCGTGTTTATTGGTTTGCATTTTCATGATTCTCCTTATAAGGAAAAGGTCTAGGGGAACATTTTAAAATGAAAATCAAGCTCTCCCTTTAATGGAACAAACAGCTGACTCCATCAATGAGATGGTGCCTGTTTCCTCATCAGCAGTCTATTTTTAATTTTATTTTTCATTTCTCTTCCACCTCTTTGTTAACTTTTTGAAAAATGTTATTTACAACCACATTCCTATGATGGATTAAAACAGAGGGATTTGTGTAACAGCTTTGAAAAAGCAAACCTAGATAAGCAGTTTGACTAAGGGAAGGATATATGAGTAGAGCAGGCATATTTAGATTGAGCCTGTTTGTACTGGGATTATAGAAAAGACAATGGGGAGGAACGTTTGAAAGCATTTTTCTTCAGAGTTGGATTATGGAAGGTTAGCTGGTTTGAGATTACTCTTCCCAGAGCTATAAAAGACAATGCATTCTTTTCAAGCTTAGCAAACTTGAGAGTTATTCATAGTTCTTTCCTCAGTTGTTTCTTTAAATTCTTTTAATTGAAAGGCTATAAAGAAGTATATTTTCAATTATTTTTATTTAAGAATCTTAAAGTAATTATATGGTTCCAAATTCATCCCTCAGATGCAGTTTCAGGTTAACGTAATTGGAAAATCTAAAGGGGCATTTAAAGAGACAATGTATAGTTTTCACTTCATGAAGGAACAAATAAATTGTGTACATTTTCTGTCTAGCTTTCTTAGAGCTGTCTATCCCCTTTCTGTCTGCTCTTCTTGATCTCTAATAATGACAAATAAATAGTCCATAGGGTGTGAAGGGATGCCACCTGGCTGAATTAATGGGGCATCCTTTATGAGGGTAAAATAAGTTTAGCTGATCATTTTTATTTAAAAAAGAAAATCGCTGATCACTTTAGCATAGGGGAGGGCAATTATTTCTGCTGGAGGGCTGTTTAACAAGTTTTGGTGAGTTGTCAAGGGCTGAGAAGAGTCCCACCCCCTGGTCACCATCTTGGGACCAAAAGTTTGCCACTGGAAGTCCCTCCCCTTGCCACTGGAAATACTCCATTTGGGAGAGGGGTTTGCCATCTTGGAAATGGGAAAAAAAAATTATATGCTAAAAAAATCAAACATCTACCATAACATATGTTAATTTTATTTAAAAAATATTTTGTCTTTATGTGGGTGTTTGTGTAGTGTATATAGAAGTGACTCCATAATAGCTCAAAATAAAGTCTTCCTCTTATATATTGTTGGTCGGGGGGAGAGCAAGGCTGGAGGGGTGTGCAAGGTATGGGTGGGTGGATACGGAGTTTTGGTAGGGGCTGTGGGTGTGTGTACATGTGGAGTTTTGGGGAGGGTGTGTGTGTGTGTGTGTGTGTGTGTGTGGAGTTTGTAGGGGGTGTGGGTGGGTGGATAGGTATGTATGTGGGGTGAGGGGTGTCTGTGTGTGTTTGTGGATGTGTGGTTTGTGGGGGCTTTAGGTGTATGAAGGGGTTTGTGGGGGGGATGTCTGTGGTGATGTGTGGGTGTGTATGTGGGTAGGTATGGGTTTGTGGGGAGCTGGGGGTATGGGTATGGGGTGTGCGTGGGGGTGTGTGGATGTGTATGTACACTGAGGTGTGCATGTGGGGCCCACCCTGCAAACATGCCCACTTCACACACACCGCTCCCATTATACACAGCTTTTGCCACTAGTGGCAGCAGCAGCAAGCAGTGGGTTTGTGGGGCACTCCTGTCCCATGGCAGGCAGAGCCTCCCAGTGGCGCACAGTCCCAGTGAGCCCCAGAACTGCATGTAGCTTAGGGTGCTGGCTCCATCATGCGGGGCTCACATGCAGTTCCCAGGTTCTCTGCCTGAGCCCCACATGATGAAGCGGGGGATGCAGATCATGGGGCTTGGCTGGGGCAGCAGAAGGGTGGAGCCAGCCCAACTTCAAAGCACAGAACTGCTCACTGTTCTCCATGACCTGCACATAGAAGTGAGTGGTCACAGGCTGTTGGCTCCATCTTGTGGGGTTACCCCTGGAGGCACACACTTGGGTGGAGAACCTGAAACTGCATGTGAGCCCCAGGAAGCACTATGTGATGAAGTTAGGCAGATCCCATGCCCCGTCCAGCTCAGACTCCACACTTCTGCTGTCCTGCTCTGTGTCTCGACCAGCCCTGGCCCCAGGGCACAGGCACAAGCCCCATGCTCCTGCCCAGCTGCCACTTCTCCCCCACCTGCCATTTCTTCTCTTCCTCCCTCTTCCCCTCCCATCTGCTTGCTTGCTACTGCTTCTCCTGCCCAATTGCCACCACTTCAACCCCACTCCTGCCACTGCCACTTCCCCCGACTGCTATCATGACCCTTCCCCCATCCACTACTGCCACTTCTGTACCTGTGGGACTGGGGTCAGGGTCATTCGGAAATCAAGGGTAGAAATGTAGCATGCACTGCCCGTGCAGAAGTGAGCAGGGCTCAGCCCCAGGCAAGCACAGTGTGGGCAGCCCAAGGCCAGGCCAGATACAATAAATTAGCAGGCAGCCATGCATGGGCTAGATGAAATCATCTAGTAGGTTAGATCCAGTCCATGGGCTATATTTTGTCTGTCTCTCTTTTAGCATAGGTAGCTGCAATTTTAGGATTAGTAGAGTGTGGTGAAGACATGATGTACTGATTGCGCAAAAGCAGTGATGCCAAATCATTATCTTTCTGAATAAAATAATTTTATGTGACTCTTGTATGCTAATAAACCTTCTGATATGGAATAAATTTGATTTTCATGTAGTTCAGAGGAAAATACTTGACTTTGAGATAGCATGACAGCATTCAAGAGAATGAATGCATTAACTTTGTTAATAAAAATGTGGCTGTGGTAGTGTAGTTTTCCTCCAGTACTGTTTCAGAAGTGCTTTAACCAATATAGAAGAAAAAAACAGTAATCTAGATATAGAAATCTTTTTCTATTATATGCATTTTAGAAATAGAAATATTTTTCTACTATATGCATTTTTACATGAAATGCGATAAATCAACAAGTGGAATCTGTCACGTATCATTTCCCTAATGGTAAGAATGTTTATGTTTAATTGGTACTCCACCTTCCCCAAAACAACCCTCATAGCTGAAATGCTATTTCCTTATGTTACTGTTTTTAGTCAGTTCACATGGGAAATATTAAGGTTGAGTTCATAATAATGGTTTTTATTTGTAATTGCAATAAATGAAATAAATTTATTATCTCAGCATATTTTTGGCAAAATCAGTGTATTTATATGTTTTCTAAAAATGTGCAATTAAGGAGGGCAGCCCCAACCAACTTGTGCCATCAGTTATATTCTTTTTTGATTGGTGAATGTATTGTTGCAAGTGCTAGCAAAGAATTACCAGGTGTTTGCACATCCATTAGTCTCTCTCAGAAGGAGGTGATAATGTATGATGTTGACATTACTGTGTTGTTATGCCAGTATGTTTCCTACAGATAAATTATGTCTGTATAGACCATTTGTTGAAAAAACACATAATTCAGAACTCTATACCTCTGCAGTGTTGCAGAGACTATAAGACAGTAATTTGAAGTAGGAGATCACAGTTCCCTATGTACTTTTCTCCTATTAAAAAATTGTGATCATTAAAAATAAATAAAAAGGAAAGTTATTAAATTCTGTGCGTACATAGATGTGACATGAAGGACTTGATCCAACTCCCATAAATGTCCAAGTGAGCTAAAAAGGTCCCTAAAAATTTAGTCACAAATGAAAGGAAGAGTACTAATGTTTCCATTAATTTTTACAGTTTCCAACATATGTGTCTTTATTAACTATGATCTTATTCTGCCTTTGAATGCATAAAGAGCTCCCATCAAAATAACCGACTCTGCACACAATTCATGCATCCCTTTAAAGAGTGTATTTAATAATTTTTCTGGACTGGGTGTAAAATCCATCAAGCATATGTCCTTTCTTTTAGATATGTGTCCCCCTTCTCTTAATTTTAAGATGCTGATTGAGTACAACCAGTGAGGTGAAAAAAAACACTAAAAGAATGAGGAATCCAAATATGTTGTTCATGCGCATTTACTATTTTATTTTGCAGTTTTCAAAGTTAAAGTCTTTCAGAAATTATCTCATTTTCTGCCACAAAGCAGATATGTCCTGGAGGACTAAGTTCCAAACCTGCTGAGGTCACTAGGATCTCTTTTACTCATTTTTTTGCATGGAAAACTCCATTGAAAGTTGAGCAAAGAAATGAGGGTGGAATATCTCTCTTTTAAAGTACAAGCTCATGTTCTCCAACTTCGTATACAGAGTCCTTTCCTCCTTCCTGGAAGCTTTTGAGTCTGCTGCCTTTACAGCATTAATTTCTTATTCATGGAGAATACTCAGTAAATCCAGGGTCAGTGTCTTCCATGGAGCCATCATCTGTTCCATGGAGCCCACCCAGGGTGTCCTAGACCAGTCAAGGTGAGGGAAGTACAACTCCCGTGATGCTCAGTTGCCAGGGACAGGGAAATCAGTGCAGGATCTCTTTGTTCAGATGGTCCTAGCTGAATGGAATCCACCACATATAGAAACAGGCCTTAAAGCCTCTTCCGGAGGAAAATATTATGGAGTGTAGAGCCTCAGTTAGAAAATCCTATCAGAGAGTTGCTTGTCCTGATATTTGTTCTGGGAAGTACAGGAAGTGTTGACCTAGGCCAAGTTATATCATCTAGTGTTTTCCTGTTGTCTGAAAATAGCCCAATTTACTGAAATGCAATAAATGTTAATACTTCAATAGACAGTGTGGGTGCTGGAGAACCGTAGTTAATGTAAGAAGAATTTATAGGAATCGGCCACCAAACAAGTGCTGTGAGTATAATTGCTTCTACCCTGTGTGCTGAAAGAATGTTTCCATTTAGTCTGAGTCTCAGTGAGTGACAGCCAGGATATTGAAGGAAAACAAACATTAACTATTATCTTCTTGCTGAAACAACTCCAAAATGAATATAAACAGTGATTGTTTAGAAACCATCAATTAAAGTAAGATGCATTTACAGCAGGTGCAGAGGAGATAATGGCTGAATGCAAAGAGAATTTTATAGCCTCATATGTTTAAAACAATTAGGCTTTTTGAAGTCCAGTTTACTGGGAAAAGTACTGGGTTGAAACTTAAAGTCTGTGATTCACTTATGAAGGGGTTTACAGTTTAACAACCATATTTACAAACATCAAATGAGAAGGTTTAAATCGTGGGAACTTTTATGATGGAATAAACTTTATGTAAAACTGCAGTGTTAAACATAAAGGCAGAACTTCAGGTGCTGCAGAGATTAAATAATTGAGATGACTATATGCATTTAAAAAAACACATTATATAACTGTCCACATTATTTCTTAGTCATTAGTATTTGGGATTCTATGAAACATAGAGGAGACTTGATTTTTGCCTCTCCTCCAAAGGCAGTTCAACTGGAACTTTAACAACAGTATGGGCACAAAACTTGAGGTAACACTACTTGAGGTAAGGATGTAATAATGCACACATGCTTTCCTAGACCAGTTTCTTTCCTGAGCTGAAATGACAATCAGTGTAAATCTGCAAACAAAGAGAATGTCAGCTAGTCATGAAGAGGCAGAACAAGGTCACACCCTGGTTTGACCAAAGCAGTTGCCATATTGCTGTTACACTACTGATATCAAACAAGTCCTTTATAGAACCTATATCAATAGAGGATAGGTATAGTAGATGCATACATTCCTCTAGGCTAGGGACAGACATTTAAAAAGCCTAAGCCTGAATTGATTCAGTTTTTGCAGGTTATTCTAACCTGGCTAGGCTAAATCAGTCTTGTAACCAGAGAAACATCCCAGAAATGCAGGCACATGCCTGCAGTGGCTCAGGCTAGAAGCCAGAGGCTGCTAGAGCGGACCTCCCTTCCCTTGGACAGTACTGAGCTGAAGCAGGGCATGGCCTCCCACAGATTCACAGACGTTTAGGGACCTCATGAGTTTATCAGGTCTAACCCTCCTGTTCTGGGCAGGAAAGACTGCTTGGGTCAAATAACCCCAACAATGTGTGCCTCCAGCCTCCTCTTGAAGATCTCCAGGGTAGCTGCTTTCACCACCCCTGCTGGCAATCTATTCCAGAGTCTGGTCTCGTGAACTGTGAGCTGCCTGCCAACAGCTGGCCCTCCAGCTGCAAGAGAGACAGACAGGCATTGAGAAATAAAAGGGATCGGACCTCTTGCCATAACAGTGACAGAAGCCCCTAAATTGAAACGGTGGGTTTTTAATTGGCACAATTAAAAAGCCATCATATCAATTTGGGGAACTAAACCCCCATCACATGTACAAGTGCCCATGGATTCCTATTTGAAACTCAGGTTTATCATGTGAATCGTGTATGTTTTTGAACACCTAGTTTTGTGCAGCATCCCATGTTCTCCTTAAAAGTATTGCTTGTCCACACCATATAAGTGCAAGATTTAATCAAGTCTAGAACAACATAAATTCATCTACACAGAGCTTAAAGATGATATTTTTTTCTATCTGAGGTATCTTGCAGACTGCCCTGTAAAAATACCCATAGTAAAACAATAATCTCAGTTGAACACATGTTTCTAATGCCAGCTCATTAAAATGAGAATGTTCTGTTAATGAAAAGGGATATTTACCACAGAGAAAGCAAAAGGACAAAGGTCCTAAAACTATTCATTTTCTCTGTTTTTAAGCTGCTGTTTGTGTACATTTGCAATCTACTCTTCAAAATGATGAAAGGTGTGGATATATTTATCAGAAAATGTGGAGTCTTATTCAGGACACGGCAAAGTTAATAGCTATTTTCCCAGTGATATGGAACTGTAACAAACCTTGTATTCTGTCCTGGGGTACCTATACATGTGCCCGATGTCTCCTCCAACACGTGCTAATTAGATAAATTAATCAAGTCTGCTGGAGCATTTTAACTAACATGCTCCAGCTGCCTCTGTCACGTCTGTTCAGTGTCCCCATGCTTCAAAACGGTGTGGCAGAGGTGCTTTAACAAAGGCTTGTTGAACAAGCTTTAGTTCAAGCATCCTCACCACCATTTTGAAGTGTGGGACACTGAATACATGTGATGCTGTGGCCACTTTAGTTAGAGGGGCTCTCAGAGCTCCTCTAATTAAAGTGACTCCCTTGGCCCCAGAGCATGTGTATAGATTCTGATTAGAGTCCGTTCTTGAGGAATGGTTGTTGTGTTGGAGTCAGTCGTTGATAATGAGCTGAGAGCTCTGGTAAAAAATATTGTCCTGCCTGCTATTTCATCAGTGGCAATGTGTAGGAGGTGCACATGCACCCCCTGATGTCTGTGCTCACTGCTTAGGTGATGGGCAGGGGAGACAGGCAGGAATGTCGGAGCCCCCATGCAAGTATTGGATGCTTGCTGCATTCACTGCAGCTGCTTCTGGGAGTGGCTTTGGCCACTTCTGAGAGCGGCTGCAGCAATCGGCTGGTGCAGTGATCAGTCGTAGTGATAGGCCACTGTGGGATCATCCAGGGGATCCCCCCCAGGCTACAGGATTCCCACCCCCCCCGAACTGGTTGTAAGGGAGGCATTTCTCCCCCTAAGGCAGTGCCAGTCACCCATGTATTTCATGTTTATATTTCAAGACTCTTGTGTGTATTTAAGCAAAGAAAATTACATATGGAGTATATACAATGGATCAAGCGAGCAATACTTGCATCAAAGGCTCGATGAAGGTAGTGGAGACATCTAAGAAAGTACAGGATTGAAGACTGGCATGTTCAAAGGAGTCCAGAAGATTACGTGGGAAAAATAGTTACCAGAATGGTACTACCAGGAAGAAGGGGAAGAGGAAGCCTGAAGATAAGATAAAGAGATATAGTGGGGAGGGACACGACAGAGAAGAAGCTAGAAGAAGAAGATATGTATAACTGAAGCTGGTGGACGGCCAGGGTCCACAACAGTGACCCCATTTAGATGGGAAAAGCAGGGGAAGAAGTTACATATAAAGTATATCTTGACTCCATATCACTGATACCATGGCCCATATGCCTACTGCTGCTCACAATCTTGACACTAGTGACAGAATGAAGGAAAGTGGTACGCTGGATAGTCACAGCCCAAAAGAGATCCTGTGTAGTGACCAGTCTTGCAAACACTTACACAACTGAGTAATTAGTGACTTACTCAACTGGGTGTTTCCCTATAAGTCAGTTAAACAACTCCTGGAAGTATTTATTTTGCATTTAGGCCATTCTAAATTAAGAGGAGAGGAATGAATGCTACAGTGTGATGTAGCTGAGGGTAAATAATATTGAGGGACAAGTACATAGATGAACTTTGTGCTTGATTATGAAGTATTGAGCCATTTAATTTTTAACAATTGAAATACAAATAAGAAACTGCATAAGGCAGGTTTCTGTAATCCTTGATGACAGCATGTGCTATGTAAGCATACCAGAGAAGCTAGAAAAGCAAGCAAAAATAAATTAAAGGCAACAACAAAAGAGGAAATAATTGTTAATATTTGTATTGCAGCAGCACCTGCAGAATTCAGTTGGAGGTCAGGTGTCCATTGAACTAGTCCTGTACGTGTAACATGCACACATGGAAAAGGCATTTGATAGCTTTCCAGCAAATAAATTGCTACCTTCCCCATGCCAGACCTGAAGCTCCTGATACCACATGCCTCATGCCCAGGCAGTTCCAGCAGCAGCACCAGCTCTAGCTCTAGCACCAGCCATTACCAATAGAGTTATTTCCCATTAACTATACAGCAAGGCTGTCAAATGTGCCTGGATCTATTTTATCCAGGCTGCCAGCCTACCAACAAGCCACTAAAAGTTAGGGGGCATGGCTGGGCCTATGGCTTCCTGCAGAGGCCAAAATCCTCAGGTCATGGTGGACATGGGATAACCAGCAGGATAGTGAGAGAGAGTCAACACAACCAAGTTACACTATGGCCACACTGCCATGGTCTTACCTCCATGGACCCAGAGCTTGAGCTGTTTGGGCACAGAGCACTAGCAGCTTCAGCTCTGACGTGTGGCATACAACAAAGGTTGGAGTCATTGCCATCTGCTCTGGGTCAGAACCAGAGTTTCCACCACTGTCACATGTCCCAGGTTGAAGCCGAGGCTGCTGCTTCCACCATCACTTCTTCATGCCTCTACCTAGAGGCTGCAGGAACCCCGTATTCCAGATCTGGCTCGGACCACAAAGTGAGTTTTGCACCCTGCTATACAGGCATAGCAAATAGAAAACAAAATGTAGCCAATATGGCTTGTGGTAATTGTCTGGTGAGAGTTGTTCATTAAAAATTCCTGCAGTTTTAATAGTTAGTTAAAGGAAAACATTTTAGACGAAACTATAAATTAGATATACTTCTTGTTTTTATGTGTATTATTTTTGTTTCCATTGTGTAAGTGACTGGCTTTGTAAGCACTTAAATCCTTATTTTATTTATGAGGAACCTATTCTACCAACCAACGTATGTATGATTTTGCCATGTAAGTACTTTTATTAAAGTCAATAGAAAGGCATATGTTAGTAACTTACACACATGCCTAACAGTGTGGACAGGTGAACACATTATACCAAATTGAAAGGGAAGGAGGAATTTATCTTGTCAGCTGCTCTGTAGCAACCCTTTTATGTGTGTCATTTCTCTCTCATGATAACTGTAAAGTAGACAATTAATTTAGCCCTTGTTTCATTTAATCATTACCAAGACAGAGGAACAATCAGAAGACAGCTATGGCCTCAAGAGATCTCAATGCAAACTTACGCTGTTTCCTCCTTCTTTCCATGCCAGTCTAGCAGAATAGAGCAACACATAAGACAGTTTACTGTGTATCATTTGGTCCATGTAAGCCCTCTACCTTTTATCTTTGTGTAATTTGTTGGTCCAAATTTAAGTGTTTGTAAGATTTGACCCTAATGTTGCATCCAACTTAGCTAAAGTTTGCAATGATTTTCATCACATTTGGTTGAGTAAAGTTGAGAGGTTACTCTGGGTCGTAAAAATGCAGGGGATAACCTGGAGCTTCATTCTGCCCAAGTAAAAACCTGGGCAGAATGGTTTTAGGAGGGATGGCCTGTGGTTGGAGGAATATTACAGAAGCAGTTAAAATTCTCCAGTCCCCAGTCTTCCAATCTAAAGTAAGATCCTAGTTGTTAGGAAATGAAAAAGTTCAGACCTTCTCTATGCGGGAGCTGGAACTAGGGGCATTTATACACATTCCTTTTTGTCCCATGATGCACTAGAGATCTGGCAAGTTGTAGCAGACTCAATTAATTGATTAATTAAGTCTACTCCTCACACAAGCTGACACGTAGTGAGCTGTTTCACGTGTAATTGTATTAGAGGTGAAATGCGCACCAGCGTGCAGCAAATGGTGCACTTTTGAACTAAAACACCTCCGACATATTTTAGTTCAAAAGTGCACCACTGCCTTTTTCTCAGTACTGACATGCATATCGCTGCTTATGCAACTGCATGCGCTGCAGTACTGGGCACTTTAAAAAGTACCTGGCACTGCAGTGCAAGCATGTGTATAAATGCCCTTGAGTTCCTGCAGCATGGTTTCTGTGGCATCATTCCTTGAAGGAAAGGGGGTGACTTTGCATTGAGGCCAGAGCTCTTTGCTAGTTGTCTCTCTGTCTCTAATAGCTGCCTTCTTCCAGCTCCATGGTAACAGAGGCCAAGACATTTGACATATTTACATGACATGTTATACACCAGTGTGGCAGGGCACTGGGGGTGCCTGCCACTTTAAGGTCCTGGAGTTGGCAGCCTCCAGGTGCCTGATGAGGGCAGCCATTTTGGGCCTATATAAGCACAGGCAGTTTGGCTGCTGGAGGCCAGGCAGCAGCATCACCTGGCCAGAGAACTGCTGGCAGAACACCTGGAGGTAAGGGGATGGAAGGAGGCTCCTGGTCCTGGGCATGACCTGAAAACTGCACCCTGCCGGGAGTGCGTGGCCTGGTGGGGCTCTCAGTGGCGCAGGAGCCCCAGGAAGTGCCAGGCCAGTTACCACCCCGGTGGAAGGTGAGTTGGGGCACCTTAACCCCTTGCCCCCAGCACTGGGTGGGTAACCCTGTGATTTGGAGGGCCCAGAGGGTGGACCTGGAGATCTAGAAAAAGTGAGGGGCTAGAGACCTGCCTGAGACAAGAGAGTACCCTTGACTGGCCCAAGCTGAGGCCAGGATCCAGGGAGGGGTCAAAAGGGCCAGAGGGCCCACCGCAAGGGATGCCCAAGAGCTGGATGCCTGGGGTCCCGACTGGCTTGGAGGTGGGCCAGGGCAAGTTGCCAAAGGTTCAGGAGGGACCACACCCAGAGGGGAAGATGGGTTTTGGGGGGCAAGGTAGCCCAGATGATGGTGGAGAGGCCGCCTGAATGAAGGGAATATGGATGGGTCCTAGGGGGGCGATTCCAAGGCCCAGTGAGGGGTCCGGTGATTCAGGAAATGGTGAGATGCCATCAGTGATGCTTGGGCTGTGGTATGGGGATGGAAGGAGCTGCAGAGAGCACCCCCTGGCATCAAGGCACAAATGGGCAGCCTCCCATTTACAGAAGATCTACTAATGAACCAATTAAGATCAAGTCATGGCGGGAGAGGATAGGCAGGCGGTTGGCCCAAGAACAGGTGGGCGAGCCATGGAGTGCATCCCTGAGCAGGCCCCCTGTCATAACCAGTCATCAATGTAGAAAAACAATGTAAGTTATATCAGCATCCAGAACTGACAGTGGTGGTTGCTGTAGTAGGAACTACTGCAGTGCTCCATCAGTAGGCAGTGGGGGAGCAAGTAGTACCCTGCTTGCATTACTAAACAGCTACCCTGAAATAGAAGCAGACATGCAACATGAATCTTAGTATACTTTACACTGGTGTAGTTTTACCTTTTCTGAGGATAGCTCAAGCCCAGATCCTAGTCAGTTATACCCACCTCTGGATGATACTTCAGTGTGTCTTGCATTATTGTCTTTTTACACAGCTGGAAACACGTTGTGAATCCAGATATTGGCTGCTGCTTAGTTCTTTCATGCATATACTGGAAGGTGACAGGGTGCAGTTTAGAGCACAAAACACTGAAGGAAGAATTTTAGAATTCCAAGAATCATTCAAGGACAAAGAGGAAAACCATAACCGATTTAATATCAAGAGATATAATTAGTAGGGGTGTGAGACAGAGTGGTGTGGGACAGAGCCAGGTTCATCCAGGGGACACAGGGGGTGGGAGTTGATGGTTCCCACTGCTGCATGCATCCTAGGAGGCATGGGGGGGGACGCATGCCCCCAATCTATGTGGGGCAGCGCAGGAAGCCACTGCAGGCTGGGGCCAGGGCTGCACTCACTGGGCTCTTCCTGGTGGGGGGGGCAGTCCTACACTGGGGTTGGGCAGTGGTGGTGCTGTGAGGGGGGTCAGGCAGGCTGCAGCAAATCTTGGGGTGGCTGCAGCCGCCTTCCTCACCCATAGCCTCCCTCCCAGTGCCACCAGCACCTGCCCCCAGTGTAACATGGCCTGGCCCTTGCCCACAGTGGCAGCCCGCACTGCCCCACACAGATCAGGGCCACATACCCACCATGCCTTCCAGGGCACGCATAGCAGCAGGAGCTGTGCCCCCTGGACCAGCTGCTTGTGACTCAGTCCTGTGCCACCAGCTGGGCAGTGCCTGCCCCTCCCTCACCATACCCCTACTGCAGCTGCTGGGAAGCCCGTAGCTGGGCTTTCTTGCAGTCCTATCACTGCCCTATGTTTAGGGGGGGCTAAGTCCCATTAGCCCCCACTTCCACCACCTGTGGCTTGGGGGTTCGAGTCCCTGAGGGTGGGGGAGAGCCATACCCATGTGCAGAGTAGCTAAGCCTTGGTGAGAGGGAATTCCACTGCAGGAACAGGGGTGGCAGCCTAGGGAGCTGGGTGATTCCCCATCCAGTTCTACGTGTCAGTAGTTCTGACTGCTGCTGCCTGGGCTGGCTCAGCTCAGGTGGGCCTGATTTGCAGGGGTGGGGGAGAGGTAGCTACCAGCTCTGCCTAGCACAGGAACCTGCTGGCCCCCTGATCTTGGCTAGAATTGTCCCCCCCAGGTGCAGCAGCTGCAAGAGCATGGCTGCCCACCCCCACAGGGACCAGAACCCCTTGCAGCTGTACCGGAGGAAATGGGTTCAGCCTGAAACTTGGTACTAGCTTGAGGGAATGGAGGGGTCTTCAACCCCTTCTCAGGGCTGCTCCAGCGGAGGGACACTTTATGCCCCACTGACCTAACCAGGAATGTGGGGTGCTCTGCTGGCACCACCTCCCCCCAGCAGCTCACAAGCCCCGCTTCCCCTGACCTCTCTGTCTTGCCTGCAGCTGACAGACAGAGCTCAGGGACAGGGCCTGCTAGGTGTTCAGCAGGAATAGCTGAGCCTTGACTCCCTGTGACTGGGTGCTAGTGGGAAGTTTGCTAAATGTCCTGAATTACTGGCAGACATGAACCTACCTTGATCCACAAGCTGACTTGCCACTGATGCTCTATGCTGCTGTGACCTAGATCAAGTAAATCAAGATTAAGATTAATACTACATCAATCCAGGTGTATTTTAGGCTGGGATCCACCATTTTTTAAAGCAGTTTATGTGCCCCAAACTTCTGTTCTGTTATAGACCGTTTTCTAACCACATAAACCTAAGTACCAGCACCTGGCCATTAAGAGATACACATGAAACTGAGGTTTTCAGTGGCTGGGTCATTTTGACCTGCAAATAGAAAAGATGGCCTATCTCTGTCTTATAGAAAAAAACAATCAGGAATGAAATAGATTTCAGTTTTTGAATCTGTCAAAAGCAATAAGTGTAGAGACAAGCGGAGAAGAAAAACCATAGATATAAACATAACACTTTGCACTTTTGAAAGCAAAGGTGCATTTAGCCATTTAGTAAATACACAGGAGCCATAATCTGCCAGAAGTGCACTTGTAGATTCCTGTTAAACAAAAGGGATTGCTTCCTAAATACTGATAAAAGGATGTGCCATACTAATGCTATGACTGAAAGTAAAATTAGTAGTTTAAGTCTTGCTGCAGGAATTTCAAGTGCCATGCTAAACAACAGAAGTACATTCTTCACTTTTAAAATTCTAGCATCAGCAACTTTATTACTTAAAATGTTAATTTATCTCCTCTTGCACATATGTACTTTCTTTAATTCCTGAAATGCTAAAATGATTAGTGCAGGAGATTAAATCTAAGATTAAATCACCTCAAAATTAGTTCCCTGGCATGATTTTTAATTAAATTATGGAGGAACTTTTAATGATTCTTCCACTAGAAAAGTTTGATTCTTTCTAGCAATGTTTATTGCTAGTGCTTCTCTCCTTGATCTGTTGTGCATCCATTCAGTATTCTTTTCATTTACATAATAAACTTATTTCAATTTTTATTGCCTTCTTAAGACATTTTTCTAAACCTTGAATATAAATAACAGTTGCTTTTATTTTATCTATCAAAGAATATAAATATTCTGTTTTTTAACCCAGTGAAGTGAAATTAACTATTTGGCTAGATAGTCTCAAAAACAAAATATGACATTTCTTTGTTGGGAACAGGAAAATATTTCTATCACTGTTTTGTACTGGGAATTCCTGTATATGGGAGGAGGATGCTTGTGTTCAAGTAACCTTGAAACACATTAGAAGAATGACCTTTTGTTATTTATTCAGTTATTAGTGCTCACTGAAAAAACACCTATACATATGAGATACTTATTAAACATAGTATCTGAGAACATTACAGTGGAAGGGAGTCATAAGAAAGGAGACCTCAATAAAACTTTACCCCTAGATTTTTTCCTGCCATCATCCAGTTAGAAGTAGGATTTTTGTCTTTTGGAACAGGAGACGCACACACCCATAAATCTGTGGAGAGGGAAGGGGCATAGCAGGGGGCAGAGGTACTGGGGCAGGAGTCAAGATGATTGGCACCAGGGTGAGTCATAGGACAGAGCCCAGGCTGCTAGTCCAGGGTCACACAGGGCTCCTGTTGCTGCATGCACCCCAGGGGAGGCACAGGGGGCCTGCCTGGTGGTGGGAGGCACATGGCATCATGTGGTTTCCAAGGCAGTGTGGCACAGAGTCCCCACATGCAGCGGTAGCCTACCTCTTCCCTGTGCACAAATGTGCCTCCCCTGGAATGCACACAGTGTCAGGAACACCCCCCACCCATGACCCTGGACTAGCTTCCTGGGCTCCAACCATCCCACAACCCACCCTGGGGCCCCATTCACCCCAGGCTCTGTCCCTGCCCCACTATCTCCCTCACTGAGGGAGCCTTGATGTGCCTCCTCCAACACACCCCTTTTCCCCCTCACCATGGGGGCCTCAGTCTGCCCCCCATGTTCCTTCCCCTCAATAAAATTACTTGCAGGGTCTGTTCTCCACACTGCCATGCTGTACACCTGGCCATTAGCATGCTGCAGCTGCGCACATGCATCCAGTGTTCAGGGACCCCAACCAGAAATAGATAGATAATGCAGGGTATTTAAATATCCTATATACATAAATAAATATATAGGATCCTTAAAATATATATTTATTTGTATTAAGACTTGTTAAAAGTTATCATCAGAAATGCTGATCATATGCCCTAGAAAAATACCAGATTAGGAGAAGTATGACTAACTAGCTTTGTGCCCTGAGTGAAACTTTACCAGAAAGAGTCATGAAGCAGGGTGCCAAGCACCAGGAAGTTAGTCAGATGGTCCATTCCAGGCTGACCCAAGGACTCAAAGACCCTGGTGATGGTTGCTGCCACTGCTGATTTAGCAGCGGCCACAATAGTAGCAGGATGTCACTGTACCAAGCTGCTGCTGCGTAGCAGCAGAGAATGCTGCTGGGCAGGATTTGAATTACACTTTGACTCCTGGGTGGGGTCTGCAAAAAAAAAAAAAATTGGGCTTCCCATCTTGACACCCTAATAAAATTGGAGACCTTGCCAGGTAATGATTTTCGAATCTTATACAGGGGCTCTTGTCTCTTAGCGGAGAGAGGGGCTAATGCCCCTGGAGCTCTCATGTAGTTCAGAACCCACTGCTGGGGGCTGCCATTTAATGCCTGGAGCTCATGACCATATGTGACAGGGACCACACTTGGGACCAGGTGTACTAGCGGCATGTCCACTGTCTTTGGGGCAGTCCGCCTAGTTTTTCCTGCCATGACTTTGTTGTTTCCATAAACTGATGGTATTACGCAGGAAGCTGCCCATTCCCTGCCCTAATGCCAGGAGGCACTATCTGCAGCTCGGATCCTCCCCTATACTGCAGCCCATACATTGCAGATGGCACATGATATATTCATAACCTACACCATGACTGGTGCTCCAGGGTCTCTCACTCTCTCCCCGGAGCAGCAAGGTCATTGTGCTTGCTCTTTAGGTCTTTCTTTCACTCCACTCTCAGCCTCATTGAAGAGGAGGTCTTACTGGGGTCAGGACTAACCCCTAATTCTGGCTGAGCCCCCTACTCAGCCTCTGGCCCAAACTACGGCCTCAGGCATCCATGACCATCCTATGGCCTCTTTCCCACACATGGGGTTCCTACTACACTCCCCTCTAGGGCCTTTGGACCACGCCCTACCCTAGGACCTTCTCATCTTCCTGATCACCTACTCACAGGGCTGGCCCATGTGCTGCCTTTTAGGCTTAATTCTAGTTCAGCCCTACTCAACACATCCCAGGGACTGCCCTTTAGGCCTACTCCTTATTCAGAACCCCCCCCCCCCCGCGCGCAGCCCTTCAGGCCTACTCCCATTCAGCCCTTAATTGTTTGGGACCATGCTCTGTGTTCCTCACGCTACCTCCTGTGGGGTGTCTGGGATCTCACATCCCTGCTAGGCTCAGGTGGTACTCTTCTTGCTGTGCCTGGCCCCACAATTGCCTCCAAAGCCCAGCCAAAGATGGGGGCTGGGGTTAAGGTGACCCTCCTTGCCTTTCACTGGGGAGGTAAGTGGCCTGGCATTTCCCGGGAGCTCCCATACCACTAGGAACCCCACCAGACCAGCTCTCCCCCAGCAGGGTACAGTTTTAGGTCATGCCCAGGACCACGAACCTCCTACTCTTAACTTCAAGATGTTCCTGCTGCAGCTCAGCCAGATGTTTCTGCCTGGACTGGCAGCAGCAAACTGCAGCCTTTATATCTTTTGTTCTTGAAATGGCTGCTGCCATCAGGCACCTGGTAGCTGCCGGACTCTGCCCTTAAAGTGGCAGGCACCCAAAGGTGCCCTGCCACACTGTAGTATCCTACTTGTCCACCCCCATTTATGCTATTTGGTCACCCAAAATCACCCATGACTTCTGAAAAGCTAGACCTTAATTTTTGAGCCTCTGTTTTATGTCGAATAGAACAGATGGCAATGCTACTTTTCTTCCGCCCTTTGTCTACCTTTTCAGTTTATATTATGAGTTCTTTCCAGCACAAACTATTTCTTACTGCGTGTTCTTGAGGGGCCTGATCTTGGCTAGCACTTCTGGGAACTGTTGAAATAAAAATAAAATTAATAATGAATAGTAACAAAGTTGAAATGGTTCTTGCAGCACCTATTTTGGCTGAAAAAGTAGGGTTCATGGAACTTACATTAGATATATCAAATGTTTATATAGCCTTAGCATATAAAACAATGTACAGGGAAAAAAATGAATCCATAAAACAAGTTTCATTGGGGAAATGAAAATGAAAGATATATTTAATATTTCTCCTTACACAATAATAAATTGTTAAGTGCTTAAAATTTTAAAGGCCTAAAAGGGAATTTTTAGCAGGTGTGGTAAACCATCAGTTGAAAGGAAAAAGGGGAAAAAACCCCTAAGAATACAACCTCTTTATTGTTTAGTTTCTACTGAAATTCCAAAACTTAAGGATCAATTTACTTTTATTCTCAGCAATTTTTCAGGGGCATATACAGCAACTAATGGTTTCCTTAAAATAATTTTTAAGCAAAAAAATGTGTAAGCAAGCAATAAATGCAGATATGAGTTTTACTTTTGAAGTATTTATTTTAAAAATATCTTCTGCCAGGTAAAGACCTCAACAAATAATTTTTTCAATTTTTATTTGTCTGGAAACTTGACTACAATGCCCTTTAAAAAGCTTAAAGATTATTTTTGTTGTGTTTTTCTGTGGCTTTAAATGGAAATTAGGTTTGAATGTGCATTTGTGTAGTTGGTTTGTGATTCTCATGAAAATATTTGTATTTTTTTCTGTTATAGATGGTAGATGTTTTTACAAGCTGATTAGAATCATTATATATGCAATTAAATCTTTTTTTTTTTCAAAAAAATAGTTGCTCTAATAAAATATATCATCCCTACCAAGAGTCCTGATTCCTTTGGAATCATTATGGTATCCCTTATATTATGTGAATTGATAATTAGTGTCCAAAACATTGATTTGTCTGCAGATAATTTTTCCATGCATCTCATTAAAAGTGGTTTAATATAATAGCATCACATTCATAAACAGCTGGAGTTTGATCTGGTGGACATTTGCACTCAAAACCTACAATGAATTTATTGGAAGCCCCAAGTATCAAGGAATTCAAAACTGGGCTCTTAATAGTGATCCTTAAAAACAAAAAATAACAATAATTCCCTGTTCTATATAAGTTTTACCTTCTTTTTCTTTTGGAAAAGCTGGTAAAAGTTTGAGAAATTCTGCAGCAGGATCTCATTTACTGGTAGCAGCAATGTGCTTAATTGAAGCTCTTTGAAAAATGTAACATCCCCTTGTCATGAAGAAGAGATCAGACTTCATTTTATTAGACCATACCAAATCTCTCGCAGCTCTCAAGTTAATTTTGCACAGCCTGTGCTACCTAGTGTCACTACATAAGTCTTGCTAAATCCTGGTTTGGATAAGACACTCCTGGTTGCAATAGAAAAATTAAAAAGTAGCAGTTCTATCTTTACAGGACCTCTAAAATGGAAAATGTAAATAAAAGGTTTTAAGGAGCTGTCTGGTACAATCTAAGTAAATTTTACATTAGCTGCTTCCCTTTTCTTGGGTTGTTGGTGGGGAAAAGAACCCAGCATGGTTTTAAACCAGTAGAATAAGCAGTGAACCTGCAGTTCCCACTGTTCAAGTAACTTAAAATCTGGCTATAGATTTTTTGGACGTGAGCCTGTTTCTCTTGACTTCAGTTGAAGTAGAAGGAGGTTATTTACTTCCATCGGGTGAAACTGAGGGGTTAGAAGTGAACAAAGTAATGATTCGATGGGGTTTTGCCAGAGCATGGACTGAGTAAGGATCTATGAATTTGCACTCCAGAGAATACTTAATTATTTTATGTGCTTCTCTCACAACCTAATGTAATTTACTGTGAAGTTGAGTTCTTATTGCACAGAAAAACGGCGATAAATCACTGGGTGGTACAAAGCTTGAAACGTGTCAGAGAAACTAATTCCACCATTGCAAGCTTCCTCCTCTGCTTTTTTCATTTGTGACCCATATAGTGAATGTCTGCTGCACATGCTTCGAGCCTGTGTCACATACTTAAGCTTGGCAGATCAAGAGCCATGTGGCTAATATGGAATTCAAGTTCACAGGCAAGCCACACTCGCAGATGCAAACTATGCATTCCGTACATACTTTACTTCATATGGCCTTTTTCTTTAATATAGAAACTATAGTACTAAATATACTACCAACCTGAAAGCACAAGACAAACCAGTGTTTAGTACAAGTTATGGGGAAAAAAAAGCCTTGTAAAGACATTGTTTGATTAAAGAAGTGAAAACAATGAGTCAGAAGAATAACTGAAGCAAAGAAAAATGATTTAAGGGATTCAGTCAAGGGAGAAAAAATTCATTAAAGAATACATCCCCGCTTCTGTGACTGATCCTGTCTGTGCAGACCTCTGTGTCCACTCAGAATACCCCTGAGGTCAGTAGGACTCTTTGAGGTTTTAATTGCATGGAGCCACTGGTTTAATTGAGCCTTGGTTTCAAACAAAAGGAAAAAAAGTGCGTGGGGGGAAGAGGGGAGGTGCATGGAGGACATTCTGTATACCGGGGGCTTCAGAGAAGAGAGCACTATCCATGATAACACTGTTTGGAGGGACCCTGGTGGAGGGAATGGTCTGCGGAAAGGGGAAAGCTCTTTAAAGTATAGGGGATCAAATCTTTGAAGGGTTAATAAGAAATGGATACAGAAATAAGTGGAGACTCAGCATAAGTATTTGAATCTGGAGGTGATATGGTTGGGTTGCTTTGTGTGAGTAAAAAGATGCACATCTGGGTTCAAGAGACTTAGAGAGAGTATTTAAATAGCATATAAAGAGAGTCACTTACATAACTTTAATTTAATTTGTACCAGTTGGGCTTGCTTATTTAGGGAAAAGATCTCTTAATTTCACCATAAAGAAACATCATAAACTGAGTATTAGGAAGGGGGTGGCTGAAGAGAAGGGGCATGAAACTTTTGCTGTTAATGCTAAGCATACTGGCTAAGTGAAAGAACTCTTGCTCCATGTCTCATAAGAAGACAACTAGAGACTGTGCCCTAAAGGAATTTCTTCCCCCTAGAGGCCAACACCTTTGAGAGACTGCAGGAGGCATGTGCAGAAATAGGAAAAAGTTACCCCCACTGCAAGTTTGCAGTGCAGGGACAAAATTAGACCCGTGGATATCCAGGGATAAAAAAAAAAATGGAGCAAAAAAAAAAAAAAAAAAAGCAGGACAGGCCATGGTCCTGAGGCAACTGGAACCTGGGTCCTCCACAGAGATGCTCCGGCTGCCAGAGAGTCTTTGTGGTTGGCCCTCACCCTGGCTTCAGTGCTGGTAAGTAAGGGGCCAAGGGAGGTTGGAAGAAGATGGGGGGACTATGTGGGAGACTCCTGCTGGCCCCGCCCACTCTTCCAGTCCCCCCGATCCCTGCCTTGCTTGGCTATATCCCCTCCAACATACTGAGGCCTCCAATCCCTGCCTTCCCACCCCAGCATCCCCACAATTAAACAAACAAACAACTCCCCTGGCACTTACCAGCAGTTTGAGCTGCTATCTGTGTCACTGGGGCCCCACCCACACAGCACAGGGCAGAGGGAAAGCCCCAGAAACCACAGCCTGGGCCCTGCTGCCCTGTGCTGTCTGGAGGAGAGCTCTGCCAGGAGGCCCCAGAGGTCCCATAGCCCCTGCTGGGTGAGTAGAAGATTTAAATTTGTTTATTTTAAAGTGCTGGTGCCTGGGGCTGGGGGGGCCAGCCGTGGGGGCCTCGGGGTGTAAGTGGGGGCTGGGGTTGGGCAGGGCAGCCATTGGGGGGGGCTGCAGCAGCTGGCAAGGGATGGGGCCAGGTGGGGAGCAATTGAGGCTGAGGTGGGGCGTGTATACCCTGCAGGTGGGGAGGGGTTGGTAGCCCCTGCAGGGGCCATTTGGCTCCTGTTGGGAGGGCTGTTACCCCTGGTGGGGGACTGTTGCCCCTGTTGGGGGCAGCAAAATATGTATTCATGAATTCATGAAACATGTATTTAGAGTTCACTTCCTTATGATGATAGAAACCTGGTAGTCTTCCAAATTGCTTTAACACTGTAGATATATCAATAAAACATTGCCCAAATGATTGCTGTCTCTCTGTCTCACTCTGTCTCTCTCTCTTTATAGTGGTCTTTTGTTTTAATTGTGGAAGAACATGGATTTTGGGGTATTTTACAGAGTGATATCAGGTTTTTTATCAAAGATTTTTCAGTTTTCCAATGGGGAACATGAGAATTCCTGCTAGGGAGGCCAGTGGCAGGACCCTGCCTGCTCAGAGCTGGCACCTTGGACCAGGCTGGAGGTGGCTGACCTCCTGGCCAAATGGGGCCAGGAGGACATGCTTTGACAGTTCAAAGCAGGTCACCACACTGGGAATATCTTTTGGGCGATAGCTGCCCGGGTGGCTGGACAGGGGACACACATGGCAGTAGTGCCACACAGAGGCCAACTCTGCAGCCACAGCCCACTGGCAGCTGGCCCAGAGGGTCAGATGCCTTTACTGGCTCTGCAGTCCCCATCCAGGTCTGGCAGGTGCGCAGCAGGTCACAGCCAGGCAGCAGCTCCCACTGCCAGACTGCTGCAGTGGGTAAAGGGTGCAGGGAACTCTCAGGGCTTCTTCAACAATCCAGCTGGCACAAAGGGTAGTGTCCCCAGGGGCAGCTTTTTGTACTGATGGGGCCAGGACGGGGCAACTTTTTACACTTCTGGGGACAGCACAGGTGCTGGCACTGGGCTATAGCTCCCCCTGGCTCCAGGAGGAGCCAGGCAGGATTATTTTGCCCCAAGCAGCACAATTTGTTCTTCAACAAAGTGCATGTCTGAGCACATGCGCTGAGGCAAAAAGCCCTGGCTCAAATTTGCACTACTTCTATTTGAGCTGCTGCAAGCACATGTGCTTACCTGTGTAGACGTACCCATTAAGTCCAGAGCTCTGAGTATTGAGAACCGTGGTAAGGAGTAGTTGGGGGAGGTAAGGCCAACATGGACAGATTAACCAGTAGTATCCTCATTTGCTTGTTGCAATTCATGGATGTTTTGGAATGCCATAGAAGACAGATTGGAAATAGCTGTTCTTATGAGTCCACCTTCCCAACAAGAGTGGACTTAGCCAAAATGAGATCCTGGAGCAGAAATTATACAACACTTTTTTTTTTTTTTGAGACTAGCAATATGCCAATCAATTAATTGATATCATAGGTCAATTTCAATGTGATCAGGGGTTGCCTGCCATGGGGGCTGCAGCAGAGTAGACTGCACATCCCAGAAGCTTCACTAGAATTATCCATGGGCACCCAGGCTGTATTGCCTCTGGTTGCACCATGGGGAAGCACCCTGATCCACCCACTGCTGCACCATGTATGTAGGCAGCCTACCTCACCTCCTTTTTTGCATCACACCATGGGATCCTTCAGCCCTTTGGTCTGTGCCATCCTGTCCTCTTGGGAAGAGCAGAAAGCAAAAGCTGGAGTAAGGAGGGGGAGGCTACAGACCCCAGCTGCACCAGCAATTGGAGTGACAAGGGAAGTGGTGGCTGAGTAGGAATCTACAGGACATACAATAATCCCTTACAGTCTATATGCATCTTCTGGGCCAACAGTTGACAGCCCAGTTGACAGCAAACAAGATTTTGGCACAAACTATACTGTCTCTTTGCAACCCAGCGAGGACAAACTTCTGACATTTGCTTTGTTCAAATAGCTTGGCTTCACCCTGACATTGGCACTATTATGTATCCATCTTTCTCAGGTTTATTGCAGTTTTCTGGTTGGTGACATTTTAAAAGCAAACTTGCAGCTAACCTAAGAAGTAACCAACATGTTGTGAAGGCATGTTTTTCACTATCCTTCTTTCTGAGGGCATCTCACTATGATACTGCAAAAGCATTTACCTGGGCACTTACTGGATCAGTGTCAAAGCTGAGTACTAAGCTTTGATAATCAGGCAAGACTGGGGTTGCAGGCACTGATTCAAGGGCTCAAAGCCAAGTAAATGAAAGGCAAGACAACTGGCTTGAAGATGGGCAATACTAAGTTGACTGCTCTTGCTTCCCTTCCATTAAATCCCTTAAGTGGCTGAGTAGCTTTCTGTGTGAATCAGGACACAGCAATGAGGATGAGTCATCTTACTGCAGGTGTGGTGAGTTCTCTGTTGTGAGCATTCACCCACTGTACATCAGGGAAAGTCATCACCAAAAAGCCCAGGAAGTAATGTAGTAATATTAGTGGGATTTCTTCCAGGGCTTTTGGTAAGCCCTGACCTCATTAGGTCATCACAGGTAGGCAAACCCTGTTTCCCTGATAAAGTGGTAAAATGAATTCAGCCTTAAGCATTCTGATGGATTTTTCATAGTATAGCCACAGTTTTTCATAAAATGTACACTTTGACAGGTCTGGGAATATTATTTTAGCAGGCAGAGGAAATTTACTGTTGGTTTGGGCTGTCATTTTTCCTTGTGCTGTTATATGTATATTTTTGGCATTTCTTCGTTAAAGTAGCTTAATTGGGAACACAGAATGTGCCCTTGAGACTAGCAAAAAGGGTTGGTGGCAGCTACATATTAGGGTTAAACCCTGTTGTTATCTCAAATTATTCTCCTTTATAGTCATTCTCTTAGACTTACCTTTTTCTTTCTTCTCATGCTTGCCCCTTCTCCCCCTCATGACTGCTTGACAACTAATAATGAAAATATGTTGTTCTTAGAGGAGAGTTTGCTTGGATAATGGGAGTGTGAGAAAAAAAGCTGACTGAATTTCTAAAAGTGTGATGTTTAGAAGAGTATAATAATCAAATAACTATATCAACTACTCACTTGAAAATATTAGTAGCAGATTTTACAGAAAAGGAAAAGGAATCCATCTGTTATCAGTTGTACTGAGAGAGAGATAATGTCAGCTTTGTATTAAAAAAATGGTTGCTGTGTTTGCATGAGTCCTGAAACATTTCTGGAAAATTAAATGTCAAAGTGAAGCTGAGACATTTATTTTCAAAACAGGAGGAATTGATCTTGTGAAAATATTCTACTGAAATGATTTCATTTAAAGGGTAATGTTGTGGGACAAGGTAAAATAATGGCTCTTGCAGGCAATTTTAATGCCTAAGCAAAGCTCAAGGCATTTAATTGTGAAAGCTATTCATTGGATGCATACTCAGGCATCACGAACCCTATTTCTGTTATGAAAGACTATTGTCAGTTCCCTAAATCAGGACTTAAATGGGCCTCTACTGGAGGCAACATAATAAACAAGAAAAAATGTTTTTCCTATCTCTTTAGAGTTAGAAATAATTAGTTTCTAATTTAGTTTTCTAGGAATCTGCCTGGATGGCATGCATTATTTTTAGTGTAATAAAATAAAGATCTTAAAAAAAAAAAAAAAAAAAAAAAAATCTTACATATTATGGTATCCAAGCTGTACTCTCTCACATCTACATTCATTATAAAATATTGGGCCAAATTTCCCTCTTCTGTGCAATGAGAGGTAGAACAACTGAGTGCAGAACTTGACAAAACAGCAGGTGGGTAAGGGATAGAACTGCATTGTGGGTTTTGAGGCGTGAATTAGGTTGCTATGGGAAATGGCTGAGAAGCAGCTGTTCTACACATGCATTCCTTCAACAAATAATTTTTTAGTGAAAATATCCCCAAGCTCAGTTCTCTGCCCTTTCATGAGAGGGCACCCTATATCTTATATCAGCAGAACAGCTTTTGGGGCAATCAGAGAATGAAGACGTGTGTGTGAATTGAATGGCACTCTGTGTTACAGAATCTACAGAATTGGAGTCAGTTTTTTCCATGAATCCTTGGATTCTTCCCTTAGCTCCTTCACATGACTGTTGACCCTCCAAAACTTCTCAAACAAGTCATGCTTCATTTCCTTTCCTGCCTTATTTCTTAAGGTGTGGAACTTTAAATTTGTTCCTCCTGCCCCCTTCCAGTTTTGAGTAGGAAGAATGTCTCATTTTTTTCATGAAATACTAAGTTGCATGTGGTATTACAAGTGCCTAACATGCAGATGTAAGAAAGGTGTGTGTACCTGAAAGTTTTCAAAGAAAGATAGGTGGTGTGTGTGTGTGTGGGGGGGGGGGTTGCAATTTCTCAGTTGGTCTAATAAAAAGTATAATCTCTGAACCAATAGTTTTAGAGTTTTGCTTTTTTTTTTTTTTTTGTCTTAGACCAACATGGCTACCAAGTTAGATCAGGAATGGGGTAGCCTGATCTAACATACTTTTGGAGTGCAGCCTCAGGGCTAGGAAAGCCCAGCCATTTACCCCAGCCTTGGGGCTGCATTCTTTCTATCCCCATTCCCTACCACCCAACCCTGCCTATGGGTTATAGAGTAATTTTATTTATTTTTTTACAGGTTCATTTTTAAATGAGGATTCTTAAAAAAAATCAATCCTTTTTGATAACATGAAAGATGAGGACATATTGTTAAGTTTATATAATACAGTTGTACATTTCTAAGACCTAAATTGTAGTGTTGCGAAACATAATTATTACTGGGACATCTGCCTAAGCAATCGAAACAATAGAACTTCCGTGTGAATTCTGTGCCCTGAATTGGTCAGACTATATCTTAGAACGTCATAATTGTTTGCTAAGTCTCACGGGTTTTATTCAGGTGATGTTGCTTAATTGAATGACGTAGTCATGTTTGTGCAACATCTGTCCCTGCAGTGTTCAAGTTCCAAAAGGATGGCACTATGAAAAGGAATTTTGACAGTGTGTTTTCCAAATAGCAACTGAAAAAAGGTTTCATATTTAAAATATCTGTAATCATTTTTGTGCCATTTCAGGCTCATTTAGTGGTGTATAGATTTTAAACCGTTCAATTTTTCTATGTGTGTATGTGTAAAGTGTACACAATGTACATGTATTTCATGTTTTGCATTTTGAAACTTTTATGGCTTTTATAAAGACTAGAGAACAAAAACTGAAATATATCTTAAGTATGCCAGGTGCTCAATAACTTTGCATAAAAAATAGCTATTATGCATGTGTCTAGCCTTTTTTAAAGATGTCTTTAGGGAAAAGAGAAGAAGGTTATCAATATGGATTTAGATCTAATTAAACACAGGTTTCCCTTGCTTTATGCTGTATGTGCATTTCTGGAAAACAGCGCATAACTCGAATTCACATAAAGAGAACCCACTTTACAATGTGACAATGTCATCCATTCCAAGACCTCAACTGTACTGACCCCAAGACTCATTTCTACCAGTTTTACAAGAAAATTTCTGTACTCACCAACAACAGAGAGGGGTAGGAGATAAACTAGTGGGACACTTACAAGCCATAATGGGGATGGCAACTACAAAAACATGTCGCAGACAACAAGTGAGGAGCACAGATTCACAAAGGAGACTGTATTTTGGTGTGCATCACTCCCACAACGAATCACACAAAACAACTGATTGCAGGCTTCCTCCACACCGATCACACAAGACTGAATTTACCTTGCATATAACAATTTTTTTGTATAAATGGTCATTGTATAGGAGTGAATTTGCATGTACAGAAACTGCATAAAGTGAGGGAAATATATATTTTACTAATGGTGTTGATACGAAAATTAAAATTAATAAAAGGAAGAGTCTTTCATTTTTTCTGCATAAGAAGTAAACCAGCAAGTAGGAGGTAAAATTGATTTCCATTTAGAAGGATTAAGTATTTCTTCTGCTTATGAGAAGTGAAAGGGACTTTAGGGCTGATTACCATTAATGAAATCATCCGTAAAGCAGGTTAAAAGCATCTACAGAAAAGCATGTTGTACTAAACCAAAATTGTGTAACTTGATGTAATTTCTCTGTGCAGACTGGCTCTTGCAGATTTTTAAAATAAATATATTTTATTTGTTTCATAGTCACTAGCAAGAAATAAAAAGCAGAATATTCAATTCTGGTTATGTACTAACCTACCTATAAACTTATATGGGTTGATGGAAGATTCTGAGTTTTCCTTTTGTCCATCTTCATTTTCTGGAATCCTCCTTGACCTGTGTAGCAATTTCCTCCCTTTATATCTAAAAACTTATATCTCTACTTGTCTCAATTTGATTCATGCTCGAGGGTGTGTTATAAAAAGAAAATACATCTTTTTTTTTTTACCAGAGTTTGGTTTCTTTACATTCTGACCCTGTACTGCTATTTGTATCTTAAGTGGTAGCTTACTTGAAGATCCGTACTAATTTGTGCATACATGCATCATGTTGGTTTGTGAAGTACCAGAACTGTAGTTTGAATCCTTTTTGTTGAATTGTCATCTGATTCTTACAAACAGTAGTGTAACTTGGTTTGGGAGTCCAGGAACAGGACAACACCCTGGTGCCACCTTTGTGGAGGGATGCAAAAATAGCCAAGACCACAGCAACAGCTGAACATGCCGTTACGATCTGCACCACAGCAGCCAGCATTGTCCCAGTTGTCACATGGCTACTTATAGCACAGAACTGCCCAGCTATGCCTCCACTTATAGGCCAGTAAAAATGAATTCTGAAGTCTAAATACTTCAGGGAACTTGTCAGTATGGAACATAAAGATTTTCATCTGTCAATTTTTGTACATCATATCCAGTCAATGACAACAGAGACTGAAAATGAATATAAATCAGTTCAGTGAAATTAATTGGTCATGGTCTCAAACCTTTTTGCATGAATGTCACTGTTGTAGGCAGCCCCATGGAAAGGCCAAGAATTTAATGGGAGTAAGTGCTGTTGACTCTTTTTCTCTTGCTCCCTCCACCCCTGCTTCTAGGGTTTATGGGGCCATGTGAGCAGGCATTGCCTGGATTGAACACATTTAATAGATAATTTAAGTTGCTCATCTTTCATGATGTCAAAGGTCAAAATTTCAAATGTAAATGCTTACAGTTGGCCTTCTGAATTGTTACTTAAAATATAAATACATGGCCCAATGTGAGCACCTAGAAATTGCACTGAAATTGAGATACTAAAGTAAACCATAAAGAGGGGAAGGAGAAATTTCTAAGATGTGATTCCATTCACCATCTGCTGAAATAAATAATATTCTTTCAATTCAGTTGGGACCAACCTTTTCGGCAGACATACCAGACTTTAGCCCTGCTCTTCCCTAAGTGCTAGTCCAATCTCCTTCCCCAGCATGATCTGCTTTGCTTTCTGCTCCTAGTGCCATACTCCCAGTCTGATCTGCTGTGCTTTCTGTGTTCTTCCCTGGTCTCTCTGCCTGTCCTATTTCTATGTCCTATTTGCCACTGTGCTCTCTCCCCAGCATGCCACATGTCACAGAGCTGCCCATGCCACTTTAAATCAATTTAAATTGATTTCAGTGGCCCATTATACTTTTCTGCACTTATTCTCTGTTCTAGACTCTCAGATTTCACACATCTTTGATTTTTTTTAAATTTTTTTTTATTTTTTAGATTTGCTAATTTTTGGTCGTCTTTTTCATGTACTTCCTCACATTGTACCTTTTCCTTCTGAACTGCTCTTTCAGTACAACTCTGCAGATAACAATTAGCTGAACCCCAAATATGCTTTAGACCCCATCTGATGGAGAATTTCTGAAATTCTTTACATCTGAAATGCATTCTGTTATCATTTATTAGTTCATCTGGAATGCAGTACTTGCCACTTGAACTTTCATCTTCTCAGCAATAACTGATGACTTAATATTTGGTAAAAAACCCACTTCAAACCACTGTGTAGTATAGTGTGCTATTAGCAGAAAGTCTTTGTAGGGGAACAAGGATAAGTCTGTTCTGTTTCTCTTGGATTTTTTTGAAAATGTGAATGACAGCAGAGAGACCCTGCTGTGGCCCTTGTCTCTAGCATATGCCTTAGATATTTCTGGATCTTTTTTCTATGCCATTTACTCATCAAAGGATAATGTCTTAGGCTTTCTATCCCTGACATTATTTACATGTTGCTGCTCAGTATTGTCTTACTGTTTTAGTTCTTTCAACATGATTGACTTGATTTAACAATAAAACTTTAGAACTTGTACACAGTGTTTTCATTGTCAGAGCCTTTACAACATGCTACTCAGTAATCATATGAATCAATAGAGTAAGTAAGTAAATTCTGATTTTGCAAACAGGGGAAAATGAAGCAATATGTGACCCAGTTTATGACTTGCCTAAGAGCACAGAAGATACTAGTGTCAGCTGAGGATAGAATTTAAGAGTGTGTTTGTTGTGGTGACACCATTAGAACATGTCTGCATGTACTAGTATAATATACTTAGAATCAAAGCACTGGAAGGGACCTGTACGATCATCAAGTCTGGTTTCTTGTCATGGGCAGGAGGTTATTGGGCTCAAACAACAAGCTCAACAAGGTGCTTGTCTATCCTTTTTTTGAACACCTCTAAGGATGGTGACTGCACCACCTCTGCTGGGAATATGTTCCAGATTCTAGATACCCTTACAGAAAATAAGTTTTTCTAATGTCCAACCTAAATTTTTCCTCAATTGGCCTGTGCCCATTGGGCCTTGTCCTCCCTTTCTGAAGAGTTGCTCCCATATATCTAAGTGTTCACCCTTGACATACTTGTAGGTGGCTATCAAGTTACCTCTCAGTTTTTCTCTTGCTCAGACTGAACAAACACAGTTCCCGGAGTCTCTCCTCATACGGCCTATCCTCCAGGCCCTTAATAATCTAGGTGACCCTTCTCTGCACCCTTTCAAGCTTATCCACATCCTTTCTGAAGTGCAGTGACCAGAACTGGACACAGTACTCCAGCTGTGGCCTCACCAATGCCAAATAAAGGGGGAGGAGCATGTCTCTGGATCTGTTTACAACACATTGGCTGATGCACACCAGGGTCCTATTTGCTCTGCTGATGACTTCATTGCACTGTTGGCTCTATTCATCTTCCGGTTGACTGTCACCCCCAGGTCCCTTTCAGATGCAGTGCCAGCCACTGGACCACCACCCACCATATAGTTCTTTCTATCTAAATACAGGACCTAGCATTTGTTCCTATTGAACCTCATCTGATTGCATTCAGCCCACAGGACCAATCTGTAGGGGTCATCCTTGATCCTTACTTTATCTTCAGGTGTCCTCGCATTTCCCCGCAGCTTGGTGTTATCCACAAACTTAATCATTGAGCTTTCCATCCGCTCATCCAAGTAATTGATAAAGATGTTAAAGAGCACGGGCCCAAGCACTGATCCCTGGGGGACACCACTGGAGACAGCGCTCCAGGATGAGGCCATCCCATCAATTACAATTCTCTGGGATCATCTTCTGAGTCAATTGCCAACTCACCTCACTGTAGACTGGTCTAGGCCAGTACCCTCCAGCTTAATTGAATGATTTCATGGGAGACAGTATCAAAGACCTTGCTAAAGACTAGGTAAATGATGTCAACCTCATGTCCCTTGTCCAGCTGGTTAGTTACCTGGTCATAAAAGGACACCAGATTTCTTTGTTTCTTAGGCATGACCTACCCTTGACAAAGCTGTGCTTTTTAATAGCCTACCAGACCATCAGGTGCCCTCTGTGCTAGGGTTACCATATTTTCAGGATCAAAAAAGAGGGCACTTCTGGTGGGGAGGAGAAGAAGGAAGGGGTATATGATTGTAGTGGGGGGCAGCAATATACCTGCGCTCTGCCTCTGCCTCTCGCTCCTAAGCCCCTGCTCACTAGCCCTGCTTGTGCCCCTCACTCCCAGCCCAGGAACCCTTGTCCCTCCAGCCCTGCTGCTCATGCAGGTCACATTCTCACTCACTCTCTCTCACCAGGGCCCATGTGTAGAGCATGTGACCCCCAACAGCTAATCACTTTGCCTGCTGCTTCCAGCCCCAAACATCCAAGTTGCTTGTGCCTGGGACAAGTGGAAGCAAAGCAAAAACCCAGACATGTCAGGGAAAACCCAGATATATACTAACCCTATCTCCATCCAATCCTACCAGACCCCCCGCCCCTGCCCCAATTGAGTTACCACTTATGGCCTGCTCTTCCTCACAGCAAGCAATGAACACTTGCATGAATGGGATCCTGACTTGGTTTAGGCAACTTACACTAAGTTGTGTAAATGTGAGCCAAGTCCCACAAATGCTTTTTTGCACCCATATACTGCAATGGGTTTCAATGCCTGTAAGACACGTATAGCTTCTTTGCATGCTTGGAATCTGATGGAACCCCATATACCCTACTCATGGTAGCAAACGAAATGCTGAGTTTCTTTGGTTTGAGCTTCATTTAAGAAATTATGTAATTGCCATCCTTAGATTCAACAGGATGTCTTTAAATACAACACTTGATCTGAGCCTGCAAGAGGTCATGAAGCTTTCCATTCATGCACTGTCAGTTTTTCTTTTAGTAAAAAACCCCTTAGTAATATATGCTTATATAAAGAATTCCTATCAAAAGCCTTGGATTTTTAGAAAAAGAAAAATACTTGTAATATGAATGAAAGCAATTACCAGTTTTTAATAATAAGTCTTTTTATAGGGCAGGGCTTTAAGGTTAGTGAGGGAAATTTTTTCTGGAATCTAGACTGATTGAAGAGATTAGGTATGCTCAACAGAAAACAGCCCTCTGGTCCCAGAGGTCAGAATTAATCACACATGATATGGTATATTAAGCAAAAGGTTTAATAGATTTAAAAGGGGGACAAATAGATTTGTATTAACTGTATTTATATTAGGGCTCATGTTGTTGAATCCAATCTAAAAACTTTCAAAATCTTGTATTTAGAAGTTCTTGGACAGAAAATTTAACTGGAAATTTTCCACTTGTTCTGTTAGATTGTGTAAATTAACAAGGAGATAGAAAATTCTTCTTTACAGTGTGGGAATTATACCCCAGATTTTAAATAGAAAACCAAAAGTTTAGTATTCATCTCATTTACTCAGATGCCAACTAATATTATTAACTTTTTTTTAAAAAAGCATTCTTTGGCTTCAGATTGTGGAGTATGGAAATTCAATGTAAATACAAATCAAAGAACTTGTATGAAAGGTGACTCCAACTGCCAAAGTCTGTGAAAAATTCAACTTTTTCCTTTGAACAGGTGTTGGCCCTCAAATTCTTTGCAAAGCCTTCCATATGCAATTCATCAGTGAAAGATCAAAGTGATACCAGTTGGTAGAACATTTTTAGGGATTTGTAACCTGCCTGGAAGGGATTTTAATTGCTTATTTAGAATATAGACAATTATTATAAGGAACTTATATTATGTATGTAATGTCATTTTGGATAGCATGTACTAAAACCTCAAAAGACATGCTTCATGGTCAGCGTTACTTAAGTATTCCTCTCCTTAATAATTGTGGCTCTTAAAATAAGCTTAAAAAGAGCTTTCAGAAAATTGTTTTTAAAGGCCTGACATTTCATCTTGTGGGAATTGCGCACACAAAAACAGCAATTAAAATGCCTATTCTCAAAATAACAATAACACTTGATAGACTCTAATTTCCAGTCTTATTAAAAATATACAATAGGAATATTATATGTAACTATATACATCACTGGCACACATTCTCAGATGGTGTAAATTATCATTGTTTTATACCAGCTGATGGCCTGCCTCACTTTAATTTCTGAAATGCAGGTATGGAAGCTAGTTTTAGTTACAGGAATGGAAACTATAGTCCTTGGGGAAAATCCTGATAATGTTTCTGGGTGCCAGAAGAGGAGCACATGAAAGCATTTTGCTTGGCATGTGTGCCTTGGTATGGACAGTGGGGAAGGGGCCAGGGCTGCACTGCTACAAGGATCAGGCCCCTTGTGCCTCACCTGCTGCCTGCCTCTGGCATGCCAACATCTTCCAAGCTGAGGTTATGGGGGTTTTTGGCATTTTGGCCAGAAACATTGCTGACCCCTGCCTTAGCACCTTCATAAATAGACTCATTTCCTGAATGGGGAGTTTTGCTGTCAACTTTGAAAGGGCCAGGGTTTCATTCACTGCCTTCAGTGAGATGATTTTACAGAGTAAGGTACCATAAGCCCACATAAGTAAAGCTCTCAGTAACAGGAAAAGTAGACTGCCCTGGTTAAATGCACCCACTGGACAATGATTTTGTTGAATAGCATTTGCAACACATAATAGTACTTAGAATTAAGAAGGCCTGGAAGGGACATGAGGAGGTCATGTAGTCCAACCCACTGCTCAAGGCAGGATCATCCCTCTCTAAACCATCCTAATCAAGTGTTTGTTTAACCTGTTCTTAAAAACTTTCAAGAATTGCACAACCTCCCTGGGTAGCCTGTTCCAATGCTTAATCATCCTCAGAGTTAGAAAATTCTTCCTAACATCCAACCTAAATTTCCATTGCTGCATTGGTCTTATTACTTTCTTTGGCCACAGAGGACAGTACTTTAACTGCATTCCCATAAGAACTACCCTTCCAGTATTTGAAGGCGTTGGTGACTCATTAAATAATGTAATGGTATTTAGAGATATGACACAAATTTTTTTTTTTTTTTACAGGCTACTTTAAGATAATGTTATGTTTTGATGAAATAGTTTTGAAAATGAATATATTCTCTGTAGAATTCTTCAATATCACTGCTACATTTGGTTTATATATTGATTACAGATACTTGATCTGAATTACATGCATCTCTTCTTAAAATGAGAGTGACTTCTGTAATGTTTTTCCTTTCCAAAACAACTTTAGCCTTTCTGAGGCACTTGAAAAATTAAAATTAATAGTTGGAGATTTTTGTTCTCCAATAATTAAAAACATTTGTAAGATATTTTGCTGGCTTATTCATCTATCATAGGAATTAGTACTTTAATGAATTTATGAGGAAAACAAAATTATATGTGCCAGAATCTCAGCTTCAGTGGGGCTACATTTAAAGAAATCTTCATTCCTGTTGTTACCCTATATTCTGGGCAAAGGGAAAGGAGTGGTATAAACAGACTTAAAAGTGCTGGCTCTGGCTGAAGAAGGATTTGCTCAACCAAAGCAACATGAAAGACTGTCATAAGTCTGCCTTTTGAAGATTCTTTTGGAAACCCAATCTTACAGGTATACTGGAGACAGGAGTGGAATATCACGGCTAGGAGTTCTAAAAAGTATGCTCCATCTCTAAAAACCAATGCTGATGCTTGTATGTTCTCAAAAATGGCAACATACATCAACTGGAATATATTGGCATAGCTCTGTTAGATAAATTGAGATAAATGAATCTATACAATTGTAGTGCAGCTGGGGATCTGGTTCACCACACCTAGCCATGCTGAAGACCATATCCGATGTCTGAAAACATTATTTAGCATGTTTAAATCGACATGTTTTTAAAATTGTTATTGTAACCACTTAGCATAAACAGTTTAATTCACTTTAAAAAAAAATGTTAGCTGGTTCTGGTTAACTCTATTAGTATCCTATTTTAGTAATGGGAGCTGACTTTGCGAACTGTTGATTTGCTTGTCTAAGGAGGCATCAGTGGGAAGTGGATACATTCAGTAGCTTTTCGTCTGCTATGTGCTTTATTTTCCCTGTGAGGTGTGTTTTAACTCACATTTAGCTTCTGTGACATTTTTTTACTCATAGTAAAAAACTATACTTCAGTAGAATGCAAGGCTTCATCACTGCAAATTTCCCCAAGTGGAACTACTTTATTGGGTATCATTATATACCAGCATGTGTTCAGTGGCAACCGTTTCTTAGCAATTAATTCTGTCTCTTTTGAGTTTTCAGTCTCTGACCCAAGGGGCAGTTCTTAGAAGCTTTTTCCATTTTGAAGGCAGTGAAAATGTAGGATGTAACCATATTTTAGCATCTCAAACAAAGCCCATATTGAAAATGACCACACCCTTCTTTATAGGATGTATATTCTAAATATTTGTATTGCATGTATACATGAAAATATAGGTATATGTATCACTTTAATTTAATGTAGTGTTAAAATATAGCCGGCTTGTAAGACTACCATACATCTATTATTATATGCTAATAAAATTGTCTTCTAGAATCTATGTTAGTTATCTAACTACAATCTACAAATTTGGCAGTATGTCCATTTATACAGAGAAAGCCCAATTATTCGTGTCAATGCAAACATTTTTTTTAACCTGAGTCAAAATATTTCTGTAGTTGGAACAAGGATGAACAGATGAACAAAGGAAATGCTTTCTATGTAGGGACTTGGAAAATATTCTTTAAAAACTGCTGAATTTTAATTTTAGACGAGTGTATATATTCATTAGACTGCTACTGAATGTTTAGTCTTATTCATTTTTTTTTCTTTTCCTTTTTTTGGCTCAAATTATTTAAGTTGTTTCTGTTTCAGGAGTCATGTATACTGTGCATTTAAACCATTTATTTCCTAAGAATATTGTGATTCGTGAAGTATTTTACTGACCAAGACCCTTGATTCACTTAACACTCAGTGTCATGAGGTAGAGTTGATGTGATAAATTATGTTCCATCTAAGCCCTAGTTATATTCTTATGTCTAGACTGGTCTGCTACAAGGAACATATGATTGTGATTGAATGGTCAGGCTGCAGTGAAGACTTTCCTCCCTCCCCAATAAGCTTTTAATATAAAGCGACAACATTTAGAAAAACTCAAGACGTGTACATTGTCTGGACTGCTCTTTTTGAAGTGATAGTTCTGGTTGTCTCTTCTGTGTTAAGCTGATTAACTGTTGTGTGACCTTGAAGTATGTCCAATATAAGCCTGGATGACCACCAGAGTTGACACTATTCTGTTTTGATGTCCCCTTCTGGCAATACTGATTCACTTGTTTCTAGTTAATTTGACAGGCCATTGTTAACATCTTTACTAATAGCAACGTTCAGCAAGTTGCACATATTCTGTGGCAGAGCTTTCAGATATATTGGTGCCAGTTAATTAGGCTACAAAGAAATTGCTAAGTGCTCTCTGTCCATGAATTAAATACTCTCTAATATTTCAGAGGAGAGACATAGAATGGCATATATATTTATTTCATGAATGGAGTTCTTTTCTTCACTGGCTAAAGGCAATTGAAATTAGATAAAAGCTCGAATGCTGATAACACAGAAACAGTGCTAAAGCTAGGTTAACAAAATCCTGAAGGCAGGCTTAAAAGAGAGCCTTCCTTTCCCAGTAGCTATTTATCAAGCTGAACATATGACGAATCATCATCACAATCTCACCAATTCTCCCTATTCATCTTCTGTGTGGGTCTACAAGGTTTATTTGTACAGTGCTGGGAATACCACTCCTTGCCTTGAATGTTTTGGAGCCAAAAATACTTTTTTTTTAAATAACTGGCTGTGACTAGACAAACCTAGTTTTAATTTGGGGAGTTATGAAGCTATTTCCCAATGGGATGCGTAACACTGAAGCTTCAGTAGTGAAAGCCAAGTCGTTTTGTGTTCCTGCTTTGTAGGGAGAGAAGTTCATGGACTGGTGCAGTGTAGACATATATGTTTATGCATATATACTGGATAAATGTGCACCGTAGGCTATGTACTCAATGGGCAGCTATGTGCCTACGTATGGGTATATATTGGTATAAATCCAGGGGAAAAAAAACAGGAGAAGAGCCCTCCCTGGCTAGGGACAGACATTCAAAAAGCCTGAGCCTGAATTGATTCAGTCTTTGCAGGTTAGTCTAACCTGACTAGGCTAAATTGGTTTAAAACTGGACAGACATTCTCTCTGGACTTAGGAAATTCAGGCACATGCCTGCAGTGGCTCAGGCTAAAAGGTAGGGGGCACTAGAGCAGCCCTCCCTACTCTTCTGCAGGGAACTGAGCTGAGGTGGTGCATGGCCATCTCATTAGGGAGGTCTGCCTGCATGGTCCCAGGCCTTTTCCTGCTGGCTGCTCACAGGGTAGGAGTGTTGCCAGCCCTCAGCCCCCAGTCCCAGGTGAGCACTTTGAGGCAAAGGAAGGTTTGCAGTGCATGCATCTATTGATGACATGGAGCTTCTCAATCCTCCTCCCTGCAGCAAACAGACAGGTGAGCAAGGCAGTGGAGGACTGATTAGTCTTTATCACCTGATTAGTAAAACAATGGCCTTTCTCCACATTACTTCAAAATTCTTAAACAGCTTACCAGCTGACCTGTTAATTAGCTCCAAAAGCCCTAAGTGGTCACTGTTCTGTCTGCCAATCCCAGTGAAATTGGAGGCAGAGACTCACACAAACACCTCAGCATTAGCTAGCATATCACATACTGGCTACAGCCCCTGCTGTGGTGGAACGGAGGAAGGGATCTCTGCTTAAGCAGTGACTGGTGGGAGAGGAGCAGGGTACGGGGAAGCCAGCAAACCCTGCTGTGTCTGCAAGTCTGTGCCAAGCTCCAGCCAGATAGCAGAAGGGAGGGGTTAACCCTGCTGTGGGGCAGAGTCTCCTGTCCAGCCCAGAGAGAATGCTGGAGGGCTCTGATTTAACTTAAACCAAGAAGGGGTCTAGGACAGACATTGCATAAACTAGTGTGAGCCAGATCTGTTAAACCTGGTTGAATATAATATCAGATTTATCTCAAACTGATTTCAGCCATTTTCAGATTGCTCTGAACATCTGTTCTGCTACAGGCTTAAACCATTTCTGAACCAGTTTATGTGTAATGTCTGTCACTGGTCCCTAGGTTTAGTCTGAGTACTGAGCACTTTCTGAGGTAGTAGGAGATTCAGGTTCTAGGCCTCCTTACCTAGATGGGTTTAAATCTCTCTCTCCCCGGCTTCCCAAGGACAGTGCTCTAACCACAACACCACAGGGTAGGTATTATCCAATTTATTTCTCTACTCTTTTTAACACTGTCCTTTGCATTTAATAGTTGCTGAATAAAATGAAGGAAGAGCAGTGAAGAAGTTTTTATCCCATTGGGATAGGTTGAGCCTAGAACCCAGGGCCTCTCTAGAGAGGCAGTTTCAGATGTCTCCAGACTGTGGTGGGTGGAGTTACAGCACTACAGGGTCACACCTCAGCCTTGGGGAAGGAGTCTAGAATCCATGTCTCTTGCTTCTTTTCCTGGTGTCCTAGCCACTCAATTATTGGAATTAGAATATATGGCAAGTCCTATGTTTGCAGATTATATGTAAATGCAAAAATGGCTATTACATGGGTGGAAAACTGCAAAAAGTGTGCTTTGCTAGTTCTAATTTACTTCAAATAAAAATAAAAGCAGCCCCTGCCATAATAAATTCCCATTATAACTCAAATGCAGGTTATTAGGGGTGTTCAAAATGGGTCTTATTCAATTCAGATTCAGCCCAAATCAGGGATAGTGATTTGATTAGTTAATTCAGATCACTGTCCCAGTTCAATCTGGCTGAATCTGAAGATTCGATGCTGACTAGGAGAATCAGTGATTCGGCCGCAAACACAGAGTTAAATATTTTTTCTATATACCTTGAGGTACCAGGCACATCTTGTGAACACTGCAATGGTGGGGCAGATGGAGCACCCCATAGGAGTGCAGGGGGCCCCCCTGCATGCTTGGCAGTGAACCTGGAAGTAGATCAAAAGTACTTCCAGTCCATTTCCAGGTCCACTGCTGAGCACATGGCCCCCACACCCTGCACTTCACCCCTAGCTTAGCTATTAGCTCCAGGGGGCCCTGGGTGCCACCCTAGACCCAGGAGATACCAGTTGCTGAGCCAGAACAGAATGGGGGGGCCCCCCCATATGCTCTCTTGTGGACCCAGAAGTGGACCAGAAGTGCTTCTGGTCCACTTCTGGGTCTGTTGCCCCGCACGCTGGGAATGCCCCTATGCTTCTGAGGAATGCTCCATCCACCCCACTGTCTCAGCATTCACAAGCTGCCTAGTACCTTGAGGTATGTAGAAAAAAACATTTAAAGCTGTATCTATGTCCGAATTGTCGAATCTTTCCGAATCTCTCCGAATCAATTCGGAGAGTTCTGATTTGATTCAGAGAGACTAAAAGGTTTCCTGATTCAATTCAGAAAGATTAAAGGGTCTCCTGATTCAATTCAGATTCAGAGATTCAGCTACCAAACAGGCTGAATCTCCACGTAATCGAATCAGAGACTGAAGCTTCTCATAACCCTACAGGTTATTTGGTTCATATGCATGTGACATTGAGCAAGTGGTGCCAGCTTGAGGCAATGACCAACCGGACCCTAGTGTGCATCCAAAGATGCATTTCAAGCCGGTCCAAGGCGGTGATCCTCCCCCTTTATGTGGCGCTGGTCAGGCCGCAGATGGAGTACTGTGTCCAGTTCTGGGCGCTGCACTTCAAGAGGGAT
>JAGPOW010003316.1:69060977-69080009 GCA_030014935.1 Caiman crocodilus
GATAGGTACTTGGCTGGGGTCCTGTGACCCTGGCACTCGTTCCTGCCATTGGCGGGGGGTCAGACTAGATGGCCTGCTCTAGGCCCCTTCTGACCCTGGGTACTATGACTATGACTATGACAGTGACAAGACAATGTTATTGGTGAAATATTTTACAGGAAAAAATGTGTTCTAAGGAGTGGTTTGAGAGTAGACATTTTTATTCTGTGCATGATTGAGATGGTTACAAATGCAAAGGGAAATGTAGAGTAAAAGAAGAGAGTGGAAAGTAGTTCTAAATAAATAGCACAAGAGTGAGTACATATTTCAGTGAGATAAAAAATGCAGCATCATAGGTCAGAAGAGAGCCTTGTGAAATAGACTTCTGGGCTAGGAACAGAAGTTGCATACAAACTGGTTTAAATCATCAGAAACTGGTTTAAACCTGTAACAGAACAGAAGCTCAGTGCACATACACCAGTTTCAGGTGTATCCTATCTGGATGTACTGACTTGAGCATATCTGACTTCTCTAAGTAATCCCTAATCTGTTTTTTTCACTACTGTAGGATGTCATATTTTAAGTAGGGTTATTTTGTATTTGAGAAGGATATGGTACTTGCACAGTGATCCACTTCATATCATAGTGATATCCTTCTCAAATACAAATTAACCCTACTTAAAATATGCATTAATACTGTGCTAGTGCCTTGGAGCATTGGTCATGGAGAAGGAACCTATTGTGATATATGCTGTAAAAACTGAATAAAAAGAATGGCTTGTGTCCCAAAGACCTGTGGTGCCTGGTTGAGTAGCTAACCAGTGCCTTGTTACACATTTAGCTAGAGGGTACATAAAGGCATAACACTCAAATTGACCAAGCAAAGGTTAGGTCAATTTAAATAAGGTTCAATCAATCATGCAGCTCAGGAGGTAAACTAACTTTAGATTGGTAACCGATTGACCCAAACTATGAATGGTTAACTTGATCTCACAAAAGCCCATACATATTCACAGCAGAGCCTCAGGGCTGGATAAATTCAGCCCCTTGAGCCAGTCCCAGAGCTGTGCTGTTTCTATACCTCCTCCCCTCCTCTGACTTGGCTGTTTTTAGTCCCCCTGACAATCCCTCCACACTGGTCAACCCAGCCACCCTCTGCTTCTTCCTCCCTCCTCCCCTACCAATGCACCAAGCCCCCGCCCTGGACCTGACAAGCCCCCTTGGATCTACTAGCCTTCCCCCATTAATCCTGCCAGCCCCTCCCCTCACTCCAGGTTACTTACTTCAGGCTGCCTGCGCCACTTCCAGCACTGGTGAATGGCTGCACATGCTGCTCCTGGGTTAAGTTTAAGAAGCTTAAACCACCTAAAACTAAACTGGTCCTATAAGTGCCCGTACATATCTGAAATGTTCAAAAGTGGCAATGTGTTGGACATAAGATCCTAGATTTAATTTTTGAGATCATTAATACCAGACTACCAAAGAATCATCTTGTGATAGTTCTGTGTCTGTCCGTGAAAGGAAATTACCTGGTGAAAACTACTAAAACTATTTCTTGCTTCTTGATGGCAGATAGGTGCTTCTAAGCTGTCTGTCAAAATGAAAAAGAATTATAAGGCCTCCCTCCCACCCTAGACACAATAGCTTCCTATGAAAGAATCTGAAATATATTATCTGTCAAACAGCTTATAGGCAAGCAAATATGGGTTTTTAGTGATTTCAAAATAACTTCTATATTTTAAAACTGGATCCAAATAATCCTCCAAAATCAATCAAGCCACCAGATAACAATGAATTGCTTTATTATGATGCTTACAGTGTGTATCCCCTGATGTGTATGTAAACCTCTGTTGTATTCCTCACCTCTTTGTTTCTTGTTCTATTTCCTGTACAATTTGCCTTTTTTATGATTGCTCTGTAAAATATTGCCTATAGCTTATCTATTTAATTTTGTTTCTCCTGGAGAAAAAGTTAAAAAAAATAATTTTTTAAGAAGAGGGGGAAGTAGAGGAGCCACTGGAAGAGTTCATGAAGGACTCATTGGTAGGGGTTGGGAGGTGGCCATGCAAGTATAGCACATGCACAGAGAATATGCTCTGAATTTTTATTTGAAGAAAACATAGTATAAGTTCACTTTCTTTAGAAACGGATAAATGCCAGAACATCAATTTTCCTTTATCAAACCATCTACATTTACACTGAAACTAAGCCTGGCTTGACTGCCTTTAATTAGGCAGATTCATATCTTACTTATCTGTGCATCTCAACAGGCGACATTTACATTTTAGAAAGAGGAACAATCCAGATAATGAAATGATGCTGTGCAGAGGGGTGCAGCTGGATTATCTAAATGTGATCTACAAAGCTGGAACATGGGTCCTGTTACTCAGATGCAAGTGTACAACTCATTGATGATTTTAGGGTTTTCAGACACATGTGCTCAGTGATTGGTATTAACTTTTTAAGCCTACTCATTTTTATGAATGCAATAAAGGCTTACATCAAAGTTACCACATCTTTCTCTTACTCTGCCATTCATGTGGCTGACATTTTCAAAGAGGGGTGATACAACCCAATTGTGGCTAATTTAATACAGGGCTACAGCCAGCAAAACAAACAAACAAAGCTTCAGAATGCAAGTGTAGCAAGTAACTTCTGATCAGTCTGATATACTGTTATGTACTGTTCCCTTTCAACTGGCCTTGATCTCAAGTCCTTGTATAGTTTCATTGCTATCTAGAAAGAACAAAAGGATGGCAATGGGCATGTCTACATGTTTATTAATGTGTTTTTGCTACTGTGCATTAAATTTAGTACCTCTAGTATAAAGTACTAGATAAAGGTGCAGTAGCTTTGCTAATGCACAGTAGCAAAGGTGAACATTTTTTTGGTGATGATTAATGCACAATAGACCAATTGTACTGCACATTAGAGCATTACCACAGTTTTTGCCATGACACGCTAATTTGTAGTAGAACCGTTCACTGTGCATTAAAGGTGTCTTGTGTAGATACACCCAGTGAAGAGTAGCTATGAAGAAAGCTTTATTCAGGGCCATAGCTCTGCAGTAGTCATATAATAATTATTTAAACATGGAAATCAGTTATTAATGTTAGAACTAGTTTATAACTCATTGAAATGATGCCTTGTTGTCACAAATAATATCGTATGGTATAGACTGACTCATAGGGTTCAGTCCAGAATGAATGGTCCAGATGAGAAAGCTATACTGAACTTACCAAAAGAAATGTTTAAAGCAAGCTAGTTAAAACAATTACATTGCCTCTGAGAGTATAGAAGCAATATATTGAATGTAACTTAAAGCTGTACTCAACTGACCAAAAACTAAATTAAAAATTGCAATATCCACACACGTTTGGACCACTTCAATTAAATGTTTAAATTGATTTTGCAGTTCCTTCCCTGGCCTTTGAGGTAAAGCAAGCTGTAATATTTTGCTATAGTAGAATTTGCTTCCCTCTTTGTGCCAGTCATACTCTTCCTCCCACCAACTGAGCACCAGCATTGAACCATCTCTAGACTGTGGGGAAATAGGAATTATCCTAAACGTTGGGGATACATGCTTCACTGGTCCTGGCCAACAATGAAGACCAACGGTTTTGTGCTGAATTTAAAAGAGTGCTTAGCCTTTTTTTATTTTATGTGATGAGTTATTTGGAGGATCTCATCAGATCTTAACACTAATGATATTATTCTGAATCTTTTATAAAAACATTCTTCTGCTTTACTTGGTGTATATAGGGGAGGAAAACATGAGAAAGAGATCCACTTTATTTTGGGGAGTGATCTGAAAATGTTGAATAGCTTAGTTAAAATACTCAAGAGAGCAATCAGTAAAGCACTAGGCTATATTGATTTTTTTTTTTTTTTTTTTTTTTAAGTATGAAGATTTGTGTATCTAAATCCCTATTGTGTTTGAGGGAATGTAGGATGGGATCTGCAGTTGCAGAAAACAGACATTACCATTGTTAGCTGTTGACCCAAGAGTCTGTTCTGTTGATTCTTGAACAAATGGGCAGGCACTGACAAGCTATTGGGATGAGAACTTTGCAGCTGGTTTGAACACTGTAGCCAGAGTACAGGAACAGAGAGTTAAAAGAATCTCAAAAGTATGCAAAAGCTGCAGAATCAAAACAAATATTTAGGATGATTTCCTTCTTTTAAAAAAGTGTAATCCACATGGGGTCATTTTAAAAATGAATTCTTTCATGGACTTTTTGTAAGATTATATTTCTGCCTTGTTTAAAAGTACAGTAAGTAGAGACAGGATTTTAGCCTCCCACACACATGCAGATCTTTAGGATCTTATGTTTCTTCTGCTCCCTGACAGGAATTGGGGGTGGGGGGAGGGAGAGAAATGAACTTAAAACTGCTGCTACTTTTTAAGGGCAACAATCAAATGCTCAGAGGAATAGTGGGGCAGTAGGGCCATAAGTAAAGCCATGGCAAGCTGCAGAAGCAGATCAACAAAAAAAACAGGGCTAGAACCCATGGGGGCATCCCAACAAGTATACACACATTTTCTGGTGCCTCAGAGTCATCTGAGATGCTACAAACCACGTGCAGTGTACTACATACACCTGGGAGATCCCAGTGCCAAAAAAGCCATTGCTAAAAAAAAAAAAAAAGCGTCTCTATAATGCATGCAATCAGGGTGAATAATTAAACTCTGGAACAGTTTGCACTGGAGTTTATTGTTCCCAGGCACAGTGTTTATATGCTGGGGTCAGCATGCCAGCCACTGGGCGGTGGAGGGGGGGCAGCGTGCCAGGCTGCAGCTGTTCCACCCTGGCTCACCATGCTGCTGAGTGGCTGGCTAGGGTATGAGGGCACTACAGTGTGGGGCTAGCTAGCAGGCAGCACTGCACAATAGCACCCTTGTGCCCCAGCTATCCCCGGTCACCATCTATATGTGGCACACTAAAAACTCCACTGTAGGATAGTACTTATTAGGGCTGTGTGAAACGTCGGTCCCTGATTTGATTTGGTGGAGATCCGGCCCGATTCCATGGCTGAATCTCCAAATTGAATCAGGAGACCCTTTAATCTCTCTGAATCAAATCGGAATCCTCCAAATTGATTGGAGAGATTCATAGATGCGGATATAGACACAGCTTTAAATGTTTTTTCTACATACCTCTAGGTAGCAGGGGCTCACGGACACTGTAATGCTGGGGCACATGGAGCATCCCACAGGAGTGTGGGGGGCTCCCCAGCACAGTTGGCAGCCAACCTGGAAGTGGACCAGAAGCACTTTTTGTCCACTTCTGGGTCCACTGGTGAGTGTGCTGGGGCTGTCCCCGATGCCCCCCTGGCTTGGTGACTAGTGCCTCCTGGGTCAGGGGAGCACCTGGAGTCTCCCTGCAGTCAATTGCTAAGCCAGGGCGGCATGGGGTGTGTGTCCTGTGTGCTTCCCAGCAGTCCTGGAAGTGGACTGGAAGCACTTCGAGTCCACTTCTGGGTTTGCTGTTGAGCATGTGAAGGGCTTCCATGCACTCCTGTGGGATGTTCCATCTGCCCCACCACCACAGCATTCACAAGCCACACTGGTACCTCAAGGTATGTTGAAAAAACCTTTAAAGCTGTGTCTATGGCCAAATTGCTGATTCTCCGAATCAGCATCAAATTTTCAGATTCAGCCAAATCGAATTGGTGACAGTGATCTGAAACAACAAACTGAATCATTGTTTCTAATTTGGGCCAAATTCGAATCAAATAGGGCCCACGTCTCACACCCCTAGTACTTATGTCGGGCAATACGATTATGTCAGTGTTAGTTTACTCCAACCCAATAGCACTGCACATGTAGACAGTGATGCTTTACTGTAGAGATAATTAGTCAGCCCCACAGTAAAGCTCACATGTAGTTGCACCTATGTCTGGTTTTATGAAATACAGTTTGATGCAGAAGATGATACCTGTTAGCTTATCTTAGCCATACATTTAAGTAATTAAAATATGAATTGAACATGAAACACTTTAATTTAAAAAGCATAGGTTTAACTTTTCGCCTGGGACTGGTAAGTCTCCTACAATCCTGTAATTGCTTTTGTAGTGTGCTCAATGAATGAATGGCAAAATCCAGCAGTGCTAACCTGTGATTTTTATTATTTTTATACTTGTATGTGTATCAGTCTTTAGGCAATCACATCGTTTCCTTCTTGCCTGCATCCTTCTGGACCAAGGTATCTGAAAGAGTTGCCTTAAGAGATTATTGGCTCCCTAGTAACAGAAATCTTTAGGAGATATTCTGTTGCTTCGTTATGAAATAGAAGAACATGGTAGTCAATCAAGCCTGCCTTCACTTGCTTTCCTTAAAAATCCTTGGAGGCTACTATAGTTCTGGACAAGCTGCTAAAAAGCTTGCATTTGAGACATAACATTAACTGAAAAAACTATAGCCTTGGACCCTCTGCCTTGCTTTTTTTTTTATGGTGTGTATCTTTGTTTGATCTACTGCCTCCTTCCTTGCTGGCAACCTTGCTTTATTCCCAGATTGACACTAATTGTTTCAAACTGTTATGCATCTATTACCATGCAAAGCTGAATGAATTTTTAAATTATTCCTGAATAATTCAGACTGATAATTTCCCAGCATTCAAGTAACCAACTGGAGTTTGCTGGAGCAAAGGGCTTTGGCTGAAATTGTTATTTTATAAGTATAAAAAAACAAAGTTGTTTTTCTCTTTCCCCCTCCCTACCTCTACCTCTACCTTTCTGAGTTTTGAATCTGTGAAGCTGTTATATGACATGTTTTTCTTACAGAAAGAGCATGGGATTTCCTGGAAATCTGTGATAAGATTGTAGGACATCATTAGGTGATGTGAATTTGATGTAGCTCCACTAAAATAAAGGCAGCAAGGATGATTTATACCACTGGCTCCTACATCTCTAGAGGAAGGATTACAAAGAAATAGCAGCATCCCTGAAAGAGATAATTCACATACCTATCTAAAAGGTACTCATAAGTTCCTCATAAGTTGTTACTCTAGTATTTCAACTCTTCTCAATTTGTATGAGCAGAGAAGTTATCTGTGTTAGTCTGAAGTCAGACAAGGCAGAGAGGGTAACACCCTAGGCTAAATATAGGTGTTCAAGAAGTCTGCAGCGGAAGTGCTCTAACTTTTGAGTTTTACTCTGAGTGCCCCTATTTAGGTTGCGAGGAAGTAGGACACACATTAGCTCTTGTGGAGTGGGGTGAGGAGCCTGCCAGCATAGTCTGAGTGCAGGAGAAAGGAGGAGGCTCTCACATGCTCTATAGACTCCCCAGGCTGTCCAAGACTCCTGAGCAAAGCCAAATGGCAAATGGTTTAGCCACTCCTGATTGGTTGGTGGAGACAGCACAGCCACTCACCTGGACCTGATGCAACAGTGGCTTATCATGGTTACATGCTACCGTCATACCCACTAAGTGTGTCCTCACCCACCAAGTTTGTGCATGTGTCCCAGGTGCCTAGGTTCTGTATGCGTCTATATCCTGGATACTAGGGTTGCATTTCCACATGCATGCACACACAGAACCCAGACATCCTGGTGACACCACACATGCCAGAGTCAGAGGGATGACTGGACCACCAACTTTCACGTGGCTGATGAGAATGATACCCAGTTCTTGTGCAACTCCCTGTTTCTTGGGCTGATGGAGAGTGGACACTACATTCCTAAGGTCCCCAGTTTTTTCATCAGCAATGTCATGGCCCCCTGATCCTCATCAGTGGGATGACCTACCCCCTTGTGCCCTGGCTCATGAGACCCAATGGGGAGACAGCTGGACCATTGGATGGAGCTACAACTATGAACCGGGACTCATACTGCAAGCACATCCAGTGCAGGGATGGGGGAAAGGGCAATCCCTCTGCTGATGTGTGTGACCCTGGCCCCACACATGGCAGGCTGTCAAATCCACAGCACCCTGGCCAACTGCCTCCACACCCATGTGGAGCACCCTGGTTGAGTGGGGCTGGAGGGCTTTGAGTGTCCATGACCTGGCACTGGGTCATGGGTCTCCTGCCATGGATTCCTCTGGCCCTGCATCATGGCCACTGATGCCCACAATAGAGGCTTCCTGGGCACCATCCTCCTTCCTCTCTCTCTCCTTTTCCCACCCTGCTCCAAGAGCATACATCAGGGTGTGGAGAATACAGTGAGAGGAAGAGATATGCCTCAGTTTACAGTGTTGAGGTTGCAAAATTTTTCCCATGTTTAATAAAGAAAAATGGTTGAACATTGCCCATGTCTCAGCCTGGTTCCTCTCCCAATTCACACAAAACAGAAAACCTTTGCTGGTGGTGGGGTGGAGGGGATTGAGAATTCATGAGAGAATCTGGAAGGCAGTTTGGAGTTAGGAGGAACACTGATAGGCCTGAATTCAATAAACATGAAACTTTGGAGGGGAAGTGTGGGGTGTGGGAGTTTTGACTTGGTGCCTTACTTTCAAGGGCTGGAGTCAAGAACAGCAACTTCTCCATGTAGGAGCTGGGCAGCTGCATCATCCCAGATACAATGTCTGTGTGGGAGAGCTGCAGGCTGGGAGGCATCATTGCAGTGGGCACTGGAGATGGCTGGCACTCCCACGTGGGATCCCTGGCTCCTTGGCCATCAAGGCCATGTTTCCCCTTTAATGACCATGGAACCATGGCCCTCGTTGATGCCTGGGGCTCATGCCAGAGAGTCAGCCCAACCTTGTAGGACTGCCTATTCCTGCCAAGGCTGTGCGGTAGGACACTTGCAGTAGGACCCAGGCCAAGATTGGGGCTAAAGGGGGGGGAACAGCTTTCCCCCAGGCCTCCCGGTGGAGGAGTGGAGATGAGTTGAGGCCATGGGGCTTTGTTACCAGAAGCTGCCCCATTGTCCACCTGGCCTGGCAAGCTGGTGGGCTGCACTCTCCTGTCCATTCTGAGCATTTCTGCACCCCTTCAAGACTGGCCTTGACCTGCTTGCAGGGGCTTGTGCCTACAGGACAACTAGCAGCAGTTCAAGACTCCCTATCCTGGCACTGTGACTACCTGGACTCTGCTGCACCATGGGGCATCTCAATCAACCAGCGAGTGGCCACCTGGAAGCCATGGTAATGTAACTCAGCAGTCTGGGTATATGATGTCCCTAGCCTACCCATTTTCCCTGTATGTGACCCAATTCATTTCCCCAGCTGATCTCACAGACCCTGGTGACAGGAGTCCATGGTGCATGACCTGAGCTTAGAGGCTGTAACATCTCTTCATTTTGCTGGCACCTTGTATGCACATCTTTAATTTGCTCAGCAGGTGTTCAGGCACCCATTCTGGACTCGCCACTGTCACAATGTGGGCGGCTCCAGGTAGCGGCAGAGGCCCGTCATGTGAAGTGCACACCAGGCGGAGCACTGCGCTGGGTAGCAGAGCCAACCCAGGTGTGCCCGGATCCGGGGTGGAGTACGCGGGAGGGAGACTCCAGAGACCAAATTAATTTGAAGGAAGAAAAAAAACTTTACTTACGAGGTCTGAAGTAACTTATATACAAGGGGTCGACCAAAACAGCATAGTCAGATTTTCAGGTACAGCTGTAATATTCGGTGTGGCAGCTACAGCCAGATCTAGGTGTACTGCAGCGCATCGGTGGCCTGTGGGATTCCCCTAATAGCATTAAGGGCCTCCTTGAGTAAGGCCAGACAATCCGTCTGATCGAGGAACCTTTGCTCAAGGAGATTGTGTAAAGCTGAGAGGTCCTCTCCTCTCCTCTCCTCTCCTCTCCTCTCCTCTCCTCTCCTCTCCTCTCCCACCAAATTCACTCCTCACACTCAATCACCCACACACCACACTGCACTCAGGTGCAGGGGTCTTTTATACTCAACAATCACCAATCAGAGGCCTTCTAACAGAGAGCTTTCTGGAAGGGCCCCGAAGCTTCTCACTTACAATGTAAAGTTTAACCCTTCAGGTCACAGACTCCCTGCAACTGCACATTACTTAACTCTTTCATAACACACTAACAACAGGGTAACATTAACAAAGACAATAAGGCTTATACGAACGAAAGGGACAAGAGCAATAAGCTGGCAGGAGGCACCAATATTGATCTGCCACAGCCACCTGCCACAAGCTGGCCTTCTGCACAGACATGCAGAGTCTCTAGACAAGGGGGAGGGGCTGATTAATTTGAAGAAGGGTCAGGAGGGGTTGGTCCAGGACCAGAGTTGGGAGCTGGGGGTTGCCATAAGGGGTTGATACAGCTGGTACCATAAGAATTGGAATCAGGAGGTCTCCTGGGTGAGGCCCATTGGACCTTACCCATAAATCAGATCAGAGGGGAGGGGTAAAAGTGCTGTTGGGCTACTTGCCAGCCTGCTCAGGTATGCAAGCTGGGAGTCACCCTGGCTGCGAAAGCCAAGCAGCTGAGATAACAGTTCCCATGCGGAAATCCTTTCGTGACATGTGTCCCTTTCAAGGAGTGGCAGAGAAGGATGGAGGGCATTTTTTGTCATTCTTGCAGTGGTTGTCAGACCTAGTTGCTGGGCTCAATAAATGCTATCAATGCCTTTCTGTACCTTGTGGGGAGGGGTATCTATACTGTGGCATTTACACACATCATTATTATAGTCAGGATTTAGTGACTGGCTGAAAAAAATGCTGCTTTTCTGCCATTGATTCACTGATACAATCCCAGGATAACTGTTCAGATGCACTTTGTGATGTCCTGGGATAAACTGTTAGTACTTACCCTGTGAATCTTTTTAGGATTTATCTCAGGACAACAGACATAAATCTCTAGGACAAAATTGTTTATCTCGGGACAAGTGTTACATCTATTTGCAGCCTTAGAGAACTAACTAGTTCTCATGGGCTCATGTATCATGAGCCCAGCCCAGCTCCCACTGAAATCTATGTATAGATTTCCATTGACTTCCATGGAAGCTAGATGAAGCTGCATGATTTTTCACTATTAGCTGCTCAGTTTGGATGGAATACAAGTCAAACTAAAGTAGTTAGACACAGACCTTTTTTAACAATAAAGAAAACAATCCAAAATAATTGAATGACACAATTATTTGACTAAAATCCATTGATGTTTGCTTACTAAGAAAAAACAAGATGATTAGTTAAGAAAACCAGTACGTCTTTTTTTAAAGCCCTAGGAGTGAGACACGTTTACATTTTTCTCCCCATTTTCTGCCTGTGTTTTCTGAAGAGCAAAATTGAAAATAGTAAATAAAATGACTAAAATATACCACAAGAAAGAATTGAGAAAAGAAAGAATTTAGATAAGAAAGAACTGCATGGAAATTTGGAGATTTTTAACATCTGTAACATGTTTTGTGTAGCTTGGAATAAAGAAACTTAAACTAAAACCACTGATGTGACTCACATTTCCCTCTAATTGTTGAGATATCAGATAAGAGAGAACTCAAAACCAAACCACCAAAACTTGACAGTTGAATTATTTTTCTAAAACCAAAACCAAGCCTGAATGTATTTACCTCTTGTGCCTGGTTCAGCTCTTAGGAGGTCAACAAAGAACACACCTTAGTTTTAGTGAGGAAGGGATCAAGGCCACTACTTTGGAAGCTTTTGATCTAACCGGTTGGCATGAAAGAATGTTGGATAGCAAGATAAATAAGTAGTTTTCTTTACCTTCTGTATTATAAAGCACCCAACATGCTCAGCCAGCTTGCTCAAAAATTTTGACACTCTTGTTTGGAACAGAGAAAGTTCAGCTGGTATGGTGAAACATTTCATTGTAAAATACTCCATGATTACTTACTTCTAGGGAGGCAGCAGGCACCTAAACACATCCATCAATTAGATATCTGTATTTTTTTTTAGAAAATAGTAAAAACTGTGTGAAGTATGCTAAAATATTTATTTATGCAGCTGTGTCAATTGCGATTAAGCTGCGTCATGACCAGCTGGGAAGAAGCAAGAGCAGCTGGTTTCTGTGTGTGTAATCCTATTTAACTTTAAACTGCTTAGCCTTGAACATTTTCTGAGGGTTTGCTGGGAATCCAGGTCTAACAATCAGAAGTCAACCCTTAGGCATTCATGGCTGTGCTCTTTCCAGTAGTTTCCTCTGAAATAATAACAATGAATGTGACTTGACTGTGCTTACATCCCTTCTTTGGATGTTTTCCACAAATATTCTGGAGAGTATATTTTAAGAGAATAATCAAAAAAGGGAAAGAAACTCACTGATAAAATCCTGTATAAGGTGTTAAAAGTAGGAATTCTAGTAGCAAGCTTTTACTAACCCTCTCTCTAGAAGTCAATTTAATGTACAGGTGACTTTAAAACATAAGATTGTAAATATTTGTGAAAAGTGATTTGTCTAAACAAGGAACAGAACAGTAATTTCAGTTTGCCTAATAAAAATATGGGACTAACACTGGTTGAATGATAAATATTGGATCCTATCAGTTTTCTGTTATGGATAAATATTGTTAGCAGCAATTATTTAGTGGACAATTTTGAATACTAAATACATTCACGCAATTCTATTATGTTTCTGCACTATTTATGAACACAAAAAAGTGATATTTGAGAACTTTTTGTTCCCTATAAATTATTTATCCACTTTGTTTTTTGGTACAGAGATTCCAATTTTCAGCTAAGTAGGATACAAGAAACAGTGACTATAACTCAGGACTGTTTCTGCCCAGATATATGTTATATGTCACTTAACCAAACAAACAAAATCTAATGGTTAAATTATCATTTTTGTTTGGCCCAACCTTTCAGTGTGTTTTAAGATAGTGTAAGAACCAAATAAGCAATCATTATTGTACTATAACAATAAAGGACCTTGCTGTAGCAGGTGTGGATATTTTAAATCTATAGCAACTACATTACTTGAGACAATCAAAAACTTTTTCCCTTCTTCAGTTTACCTGCAGAATTCTATGACATGGTTATTATTCTGCAATAAATTCTGTAGGTTTGGAGCAGAACTGTAAGGCAGAGAAGTATATGCAATAAAAGATATGATCATGAGATATATGCTATTAATCAAAAGCAAGACATTTCAAATGCATTTGAAAACCTTTTGACTTGATATCTCAATCAATTTATTTTCTTCTCTTTGACCAGAGCAGAAAATAGAAAACTGCATATTGCAGTGCTGTGACTACATCTTCCTTTGCTTTGTTTATGGTTCTTTGAGTCAGTCAAGCTACTTCAGATCACTCCACATTTTCCAGCCATTAGAGGGTGTTCATGTTTGGACCCAGACCTTCTAGGAATCATTTTCCAGGCTAGATTTAAAGAAAGATTCATGAGTATCCAAGTTAAATGTTATGATGTCTAACCTTTAGGCAAGACCATCAGACTGGAAGTCAAACTCAGAAGGAAGAACCTAGACTTCCTATCCAGAGTATTAAGCACCTCTGAAAGGCAATCTAAACCCCTCTCTCACAGAGCTAGTAGGTAGGAAATGCTAGGGAAAGGGTGTCTCTGAGGGCATAAATAGTAGGTGTGTCTAAAACAGGCCACGTTCAATTCAGCTTCAGCCCAAATTGGGGACAGTGATTCAATTAATTGATTCAGATCACTGTCCTGATTCGATTCGGCTGAATCCGAATCTGAAGATTCAATGCTGATTCGGAGAATCAGTGATTCAGCCATAGACACCGCTTTAAATGTTTTTTCTATGCACCTTGAGGTACCAGGTGTGGCTCATCGATGCTGTGATGGTAGGGTGGATGGGGTGTCCCACAGGACCATGGGGGGTCCCCCAGTGTACTTGGCAGTGGACCTGGAAGTGGACTGGAAGCTCGGCGATTGGCCTTGGGGAGACCCTGGGTGCCCCCTTAGACCCAAGAGGCACCAGTCACTAAGTCAGAGGGCAGGGGGAGGGTCCCCCAAGTGCTCCCTGGCAGACCCAGTGGACTGGAAGTGGACTGGAAGTGCTTGCTTTTGGTCCACTTCTGGGTCTGCTGCCAAGTGTGCTGCCCCCCCCCCCCCCCGTGCTCCTATGGGATGCTCTATCTGCCCCAGCATCTAAGCATTCATGAGCTGCCTGACACCTTGATGCATGTAGGAAAAACATTTAAAGCTATGTCTATGTCCAAATCATTGAATCTCTCTGAATTGATTTGGAGGGTTCTGATTTGATTTTGAGAGTTTTAGGGGTCTCCTGATTCAGTTTGGATTTGGAGATTCAGCTGCTGAATTGGGCCAGATCTCTGCCAAATCAAATCAGTGACCAAAGCTTTGCACAGCCCTAATAAACAGGTTCCCTGACACGAAGCTGATCAGCTTCATGAGGGAAAACATGCTGTCTGTTGTCTGGTGGGGTTGGGCCTCCGGTGCTCCTGGGAGTGTCCAGACCCAATCCTACAGGACAATACTCAGGATTTACCTCTGCAAATGAGAGAACCAAGCATCCCAAGTTGGGTTAACTGGGCGTGCAGCTCTGAAAATGGAGGAAACTAGGTTTCCCCGGTTTTCAGAGGTGTACTTCAAGTCAAAATCCCTTGGTAGGTGACTCTGCACACAAGAAGTCTGCAGTCAGATTTTCCTAGTGGTAGACATCCTCCTTGAGTTGGGGTACAACAGTACAAGACATACCTGGGGAATCTCCTGTTAGGGGTTTCCTGGGTCATGCCTGTGCAAATGAGGTAACCCAGGTAGGCACTCCTGGGGTTTCAGGGGCGTAATCCTGCATGCCTCAGGAATACGAATTCCTGGGATGTGACGGATCAGTACCTGAAGCCCTGGGCGTACATCCCTGGATCAACTGGAGAACACAGGCACCTCTGGGCTCTTCATGCTCTCCTGCCTTAAAGAAACCAGACATCCACCAAAAAATAGCAGTGCAAATTTGTATCAGCTATGTCTCAGCTGCAAATTATGGCATTTATGGTGTGGTAAGGGGCATGGATATCTGTCTGCTTAGCCCTTGTGTCCCATACAGATTTTTAAGGGGGCACAAAGATGGTGTCTGTTTCCACCCTGAATTTTTCATTCTCTTGAGGTCAGGAGCTTGATTTGGAACTTCATGAAGGCGCCTCCATCAAATGGGATTTGAAAACCTGGAAACCTCTTCTGAGGTAGATCTCTACTTATAGGTGCTTCATGTTTTTTGCATTCTTTTCTGCTTCCCTACAAGGAGTGCATGGTGTCCCCACACATCAGGCAATCTTTCATAATTTCATAGTTGGTAGGGTTGTAAGGGACCTGAGAAGATCATCAAGTCTGCCCCCTGCAATGGCAGGAAAGAGTACTGGGGTCAAACAACCCTGGCAAGGTGTTCATCCAGCCTCCTCTTAAAGACCCCCAGGGTAGGAGCCAGCACCACTTCTCTTGGAAGTTGGTTCCAGATCCTAGCCGCCCTGACAGTGAAGTAGCACCTCCTGATATCTAGCTTAAATCTATCCTCTGCCAGCTTGTGACTGTTATTTCTTGTCACTCAGGTAGTGCTCAGGGGGACAGAGACTCTCCCAATGATTGCTGGTCCCCCTGACCAGTTTGTAAATAGCAACTAGATCCCCCCTCAGCCTTCTCTTGTGGAGGCTGAGCAGGTTCAGGCCCCTTAACCTCTCCTTGTAGGGCCTGCCCTGCTGACTCCTGATCATGCAGGTGGCCCTCTTCTGGACCCTTTCCATATTCTCCACATCCCTCCTGAAGTGCGGCACCCAGAACTGGACGCAGTACTCTAACTGCAGCCTCACCGGTGTTGCATTGAGGGGGAGGATCACCTCCTTGGACCTGCTTGAGATGCATCTGTGGATGCATGGCAAGGTATGGTTGGCCCTACTGACTATGTCCCCACACTGCTGGCCCATGTTCATTTTGGCATCAATAATGACTCCAAGATCTTTTTCTGCCTCTGTACTGATTGAGAAGGGAGTTTCTCAGCCTGTAGGTATGCTGCTGGTTCTCCCCACCCAGCTGCAGCACCTTGCACTTGTCAGTGTTGAAACCCATCTTGTTCTCATCCACCCACTCCTGTAACCTGTTGAGGTCCAATTGCAGCCTATTCCTCCCTTCTGGTGTGCCCACTTCTCCCCACATCTTAGTGTCATCTGTGAATTTGAACAGGGTGCTTTTTATACCCTCGTCCAAATCGCTGATGAAGATGTTGAACAGTGCAGGCCTGTTCTTCTGTAGTGTGGGCTCCAGGTCTCCTTCTCCCACTTCCTCAACAACTAGAGTGTTATATGTGAAACCCTGCTTATGTATAGTGTTTCACTCTGGTTGTATTCTATAATGAAAACCTTGTGTATTCTTTATGTGCATACCCTCATTACTATATAGGGTTGGAAGGCATAGCAGCAAACCAGTTTTCACTGTTTATTGACATGGATTGTACTGTTTGGGGTTCAGGTGTGCTACTGTAAAGAGAAGTTGGATCAGATGTTGTGTCCATTGACCCTCCCATAGGCACACAGATGTTGTTAATTCCAAATTATACAAAAGTCACTGAAAGGTTAGCCCTCACTGTGTGCTGGTCTGCATTAGGTGGCTTCAATTTTAGTACAAAAATAGTGTGTGTGAGAAGGAAAAGATATTTCAGACAGGAGTCACTTCCTGGGTGGTCAGCAATTCCTCAAAATAACAGTGCTTTTGAGCATCGGCTCCTATAGTTAGCTCAGGAGCAAGCCAATATTAACTATAGCTGACACACTTGAAAATCACTGAACCTACCACTGAGATGTAAATGAAACCTGAAGAGGGGTGGTAGCAACCCCTGGCAACAGGTAGGTGTACTGGTGACTCCTAGTGACCCAGAGAAGTGACAACCTCTGGTGAAATGGAGGAGCAACAGCAGCCTCTGGAGTTAGTGGCGAGAGCAGTGTTCTTTAGTAGTGATCTCCCAGCATCTAGAGCAGTGGACCTTAGCATCATGGTGGCAGCAACTCCAGTGTAGGTCTCGTTACCCAACATTTGCTGTTTTGGCTGGCTCCCTGGATGGCAGCCCTGGGTAAGTTTCTCTTCCCACCTGAGCCATCTAGGTGCTAGTTCTCCTGGTGTTTGGTTACAGTTAAGTGTACAGTGACCACCTTTTCAAAACCAAAGGTAGGACAAATTCCTGTTTTCCCCCCTCCCCTCCATGGGAGGCACAGCTGGAGCAGAGCTAAGCAGAGCCCATGGTGGGGGAGAGAGTATGTGGGTGACTGCTGTGGGGCTCGGGGCTGCCTGCCCTGCTGGGGCCTCCACAGCCCAGTGGGGAGGACCTGGCCTGCGAGACCAGAAAGGGTCAGTGCTGCCACAGGCCCCACACTCCATCCTGCTCCCCCAGCTGTGCCCCACAGCCTCTTTTTAGCTTCAGGCCCCAAGCAGCACCCAAGCTGGGCAGCAACCCCAGCCCCAGTTGCCAACCCTGCCCCACTCCCTCCCTCACCATGGGGGCCTTAATCTGTGGCCCTGGCCCACCTATACCCACTTGCCATCACAGACTTATCTACAGGCAGCTGGGGGAGCTGCTCTCCACCGCTGCCTGGCTGTATTGTTGACCACATACATGCATGTGGTGCTCCCTGTGTTCTGCTCCCAGCACTTGAACTCTGCACAGATCCTCCTCTGCATCCAGCCTGGGACAACTCATAGTTGCCTAATGTGAAGCCCCAAATATTACAGAGTTAAGTCCAATTTGAAGCCTCATACTGGATAACTATTTCTGCTCATTCTATGAAAAACAGAATTTTCCAGTTTGTAGAGAATGGATGAAATGGAACAAGTAGGTAGTAATGGTGGTGTTCATTTGTCAGTGTGAGCTGTGTTCAGACCTGTCTTGTTAAACAAAGCTCTCATTGTTTGAAGCTAAGAAGTGTGCACCACCTGGTCTTGCAAATAAAATTGCTTATTTGTATTTACAATGACAAATTGATTGAAATAAGTTACTCAGGTTGCCATAAGAAAGTCAACATTTAGTCATAATTATTATGCTGAAAAATACAAGATGCTTTTTTCCCCATGATTTGTCTATCTCTAAAGCTACATCTGCAGAGAGTATTTTCATTAAATAATTTTATTGAAGCAAGCTGAAGGCATGGCTTTGTTAACATCAGGATCTTATTTTTAAATTTACCACAAAAATGACTTTGAAAATGTCAAATTGAAATGTTGAAGGACATTCCATATTTACAACTCATTAAGCATTATTGTTATGAAGTATAACAGGGTAGGGGGTAGGGAAGAGCGGCAGTTTCTCTCTGAATTCCTGTTTTGTTTGAATTTCTCTATACAACTGGTGCACAGTGGATATTTTGAGGATCATGTGCTGCTGGCTGCATTCTCAACTGCAGCAAATTCAGATAGCAAATTTATTAAAGGAGAGGATTGCTGCAAGTAATTCAGTAGATTTTTAGTCCTTTGGGCTCGGGGCAGAAGTTACACATAAACCAGTCAAAGTTATTGGAAACTGGTTTAAACCTGAAACAGAACATAAGTTCAGTGCACATAAATCAGTTTCAAAATGGTCTGAGAAACCTGGTTGAATGCATATAATCTTGTACGACTGACATTTTTTTCTAAATAGTTATGCATTGCTATAGTATTTAGATGGGGTTGGGGAATTTTTCTACTTGCTATTTAGTTGAGGTGATTATGAACAAGAAAATATTCCAGGACTCCAGAGAGGTGATACTCCCCCTCTATGCAACTTTGGTCAGGCTGTAGTTGGAGTGTTGTGTCCAGTCCCGGGCACCGCACTTCAAAAGGGATGTGGCCAGCCTGGGGGGTGGCCAGCTCTGAGAGTTCAGAGGAAGGCCACCCGCTTGTTGAGAGGACAACAGAACAGGCCCTATGAGGAGAGACTGAAGGACCTGAACCTGTTCAGCCTCAGCAAGAGGAGGCTAAGGGAGACATGGTGGCTGCCTACAAGCTCATCAGGGGAGATCAACAGCAAATAGGAAGAGCCCTTTTCTCCCCAGCACCACCTGGGGTGACAAGGAACAATGATCATAAGCTGATGGAGAATAGCTTTAGGTTAGAGATCAGAAGGCAATATTTTACAGTTAGGGTTGCCAAAATCTGGAACCAGCTTCCCAGGGAAGTGGTCCTTGCCCCTACCTTGGGCAAATTCAAGAGGAGGTTGGATGATCACTTGTCTGGGGTCTTGTGA
>JAGPOW010003316.1:69080109-69091079 GCA_030014935.1 Caiman crocodilus
AATCTGGAACCAGCTTCCCAGGGAAGTGGTCCTTGCCCCTACCTTGGGCAAATTCAAGAGGAGGTTGGATGATCACTTGTCTGGGGTCTTGTGAACCCACCATGCATTCCTGCCTGCGGCAGGGGGTCAGGCTAGATGATCTGTTCAGGTCCCTCCTGATCCCAGCTACTATGAAACTATGACTTCATGGTTGGTCCTGCATGCTGGCACTTGGTACTACTTTGAGAAAATAGAGAAAACTCAAGTGGCTTTAGCTCCGAAAGCACTGGACCCTACCTATATGAGATAGAGAAGATTCTCTATTAACTGCATGAGGCTTCCACACAGTTCTAAGTTAAACAGTTCTAATTGTCCCATTGAGATCACTAGTACAAATACATATTAGTCTGCTTTTTTACCTTTTCTCAGTTAGATAAAACTAAAAACCCTTGATTTGTCTTGGCTTCCCAGGATATCAGATTTCAAATGATATTGCTGTAGTAAATTATTCTGGTCAGGACTTTTTCAGTGAAAAGACTATTGAAATATTTGTTGAAAAAATAAAATAAAAAAAAAAAGCAAACCAACTTGTAAGGTTTGGCAAAACTTTGTTTTGGGGAGGTCATGTCTATGATGGAATTTCTGGTGAACACCAAAGAAAGAAGAAGGCCATCTCATTGTCTTTAAATAGACAAGATCCCGTTGGTCAATCAGGCAGAGTGGGAACTTGACTTATGCCAACATCATCACAATGGGCATGTCTATACAGGACATTTAATGCAGAGTAGACTAATTAGTTGTGCAGTAAACATCTCACTATCTACATGTGCACCTGCATTAAGCTGGAGAAAACTAATTCTCTGCAGCAGGATAGTACTTGTAGATGCTGCCCTGGCTGGCTGGGGCACAAGAGTGCTTCAGTGCCAGGGCTGCCTGCTGGTAAGCCCCACACAGAAGCACCCTTGTGTCCCAGCCAACCCCTCCACAGCATGTTGAGCTGAGGGGAGCAGCCCCAGCCTGGCAGGATGAGCCCCTCAGTTCCCTATGAGTCCCTACTAGTTAAAGTTAGGAGAACTGGGATTAGCTGCATCTCATTCAATCTGACCAGTTACCTATGTAGCTGTCATCATCCAAGCACAGGATTTAAAAGTATTGGAGTCTGTGGGACAAGGTTGAGTTGTTTGCATTCCACCAAGTGGAAGACAATGGAATGCAAATACTAGCCAAGGCATTTCAGTACTTCTACTTTATATAGCAACTTCCAATAAAATATCAAAAAGGGAATTTTGAATACCTAAGAATTTAGTACAGAAAGTGCTTTTGACATTTTACAGATGTGGGAAAAGAGCTTTAGAGCTTGTTTTGCTCAAAAGAAACCTATGGCAGTTTGGGGAATACGAAGCTTATCTCCTGGCTCCACATCAAATTCCGTGACCACAAAACTTTTTTCTTCCTGGAAAATCCAATTTTGTTTTGGCTTGTATCCTTGACTATTGATACTGCTAGGAATCTGCAGATTTTGATTTGGTTTGTGTGGTGTCATATAAAAGTCCAGGATTATGTTTGACATCAAGCTTATATTGAATGTTGAACCCCTTCCCCTCCACCCCCACATTTTAACTGACTTGTCTTCCTTGGCAATTACTGAAATTAGCTTTGCTGCTGTTTATTTAGAAAGTATCTGATCTCAGCACTGCCAAATAATTTCAACAATAAATTAGTGTACAGTTCAAAATACTGTGGAGATCCTTAAATATCATAATATGAACAAAAGTGAAGGAACCTATCAGATGATCATTAATGCCTTCCTGCTCTGCTGTACCAGTACTGAACGCAGCCTGTTTCCTTCCTTTCTCGGTGCCATGTTGCTGATCCCCTCTGTAACCACCTATGCCCTGCTGTGTCTTTCTTTCCTCCCCTACAACAGGAACTCCTTACTACTTTAGCACAGTAGAGCTCAATCTTTTAGAGTAGAAGGCCAGGTGCTTGCAACCTGGCTCACCGTGGACCACCACTCCCCTCTGGGAGAAAAAGGGGTAGAGATCTGGCTGCCAGTTTCACAGGGATGGTAGGGGGTGCAGGTGTGGGGTAAGGGTGAGGAGAGGAGAGAAAAGGATAGAGAGAGGCAGCAGTGCCTGCTTAGGGGATGAGAGAGGGAGAGAGTAGGAAGGGATGCAGCATGACTCAGGAGAGGGAAGGGGACATGCCAGGCTGAGCTACTTGGCCCTGATTTCCCACAGGTTGTAGACTGAGCACCACATTTCTAAAGGTAACTCTTCATCTTATCTCAGTGAATTAGCAGGACAGGAGCTCAGTATTCATTGTCCTAATGAGCACTAGCCAGTGTCTTAGGGCAATTTTAAATATGCTCTGGGGATGGTGGGGAGCAGTGGCTTATTACAGTGGCTCTGACAGCCACTCTAATTAGAGTGCCACAGTAACAATTTTAAGCACCATGCTTAAAACTGGTGGTAGGGGCACTTCAATTAAAGCTCATTTGATGCTCCCACCACCAGTTTTAAGCATGGGTATGCTGATACATGAGCCACAGGAAGCTGCTAGAGCATGGCAATAGCCATACTCCAGCAGACTTGATTAATGAAGTCTGCTCCAATGTGCTGGATTTCCAGTGTGTTGGAGCAGCCTTGCTTGCTCATATATAGGCATCCTTAATACCTGAGTTTCTGGGGTCCTAAATTAGTAAAGTATTTCAATAGGTAAAGATAGTTTTACTCCATGTATGTCTATATAAGATTTGGCTGTCTTTACTGGGATTTACTTCAAAGCATAAACAAGCTCATTTGCAACCAAACAATGAATGACCTGGATGAAGCTGAGAAGGGTGGAGGTTTTCCTGTAATTTGGGGCACAGACAGAAGTGACAGTTTGTGCCTGATCTTCCCACAGAAAGCAGTTTATAGCAGTGACCAAAAATAATTGTGCAGCTGCGCATACCTTAAAAAATCAGGTGAAAATTGCATGATGGGTCAGATGAAGATGTTTCAAAACAGCATCTTTTTAACTTCTGTCTGCAGTGCCTACCAACCTTGAGCTGTTTTCAGAAGGGGAGGGGGAAAGGAACAGAGGGAGTTTGGTCGGGGGTGGGTGGGGGGGTGGGATTTCAGGTCCCACTGGAGGGTGGGGAAGGTGGATTGGTGCCCTACTGGGGGTGGGGTGGGAACTCCAATTCACCCACCCTATCCTCCAGCACTGCTTGGGGAACTTCTAGAATGAGCTTCCTCTGCTTGCTGCCTTTCCTCCCTTCCATTCTGAAATCTTTGCATTCTAGCAGAGAACAGGGTCACTTGCAAGGGGAAACTGGCTGTAGGCTCACAACCATCAGCTAAATTCCTCTCCTCCCTGGAACCAACAGTGAACTTCTGTTTGTTCCAAGGGATAGTTGTAACTCAGAACGCTTCCTGCAAAGTGTTCTCAGTTACTGCGGGCAGCTGCACATCTATCTGCACCCTTGATGGTGCAGTCAATGTTTTCCATTCTTCTTAATTTTACTGTGTTCTTTGTAATGTAAACTTAACCAGATGTAACCCAATGCAATCTGAGGGGTAACGTGAATCCTGTTTTACTGTGATGGAAGATGGAATAGATTTTCCCCAGTAAACAGAGCATTATCAAACTCTCTTTGTTCCTTCGGTGTGTATTTGCTAATGTAATCCAGGTGGTGGCATAATAGTTACCACCTCTGCCCAATATCAGGGATGGCGTGGTGAGAATGGGGAAGGGCTTCTGGCCAGCACCAATTAATTTCCAGCTGGCCCTGCTCCTCACAGAGCTGCTCATGGTCCCAAGAAGGTCTAACACTTAACTGATTTAACTATTTCCACTTTATTTACAAAACAAGAATAATAGGAAAGGTTATTTACAAGGTTAACTTGAATCACAAACAGAATCACAAAACAAACCAGAATGCCTTAGTCAACCCTTGACTCAAGAACCACAGGTAGGTTAATTGGCAGCTTTCAGTCACTGCAGAGATGCTACCACAAGGAAGCAAGGTGGTCACTCCCTGCAGCTCCAACAGGCTTCCCAATAAGTGACAGACTGCTCTTCTGGTCTGCAGCAATCAAATTGTATCAAACCCCAACCCCCAAAGAGGCTGAAGGGTGACCCTCTGTGGCAACAAAAAGCCAAGCAACAAGCACAGAGTAGTCTCCTGTAGCAATTGGCATGACCCAAGCACAAAGCTCAGGGACTCCATCTGATGACAAATCAGCTGCAGAATAAGGGACAGGACTGAGTCCCCTCTGGGGCAGTCAGTGGCAAAGGGTAGGCAGCGCAGGCAGCTCCCAGAGGTCATTGCTCTAAACTCCTGCTCCAGATGACTGTCCGGGAACCCCACACGCCTCGCAGCTCACCAATCCTGCTCCAAGTGCTGGTTTGCACCCTGAGCTGCCATTGACCCTTGTCCAGGCACTCTGCTGCTCCTCAAGATCCCAACACTTTGTCTGCTGCTGTTCTGCTTCTCCAGGCAAGGTAAGGGGTTTCTTCAACTCACCAGACCAGCTCCCTGCTCTGGATAAGGATGCTGCCTTCGCTCCTGGTGGCTGCTGCTGCTGCTTTTCTGCAGTGGAGTGGGGGGGCCAACTGCCCCCCCTAGCCTCTGGGACACCCAATACATTGAGTACACTGCGATGGGCCCTTGGGACACCAGCTTTCTGCCCCAAGCCCTGGCCACTGCTCCCTCTCTGTTGCAGGGCTGGAGGCACAGCCTATTGCCGTTGACTTCTCCCAGGGACTTTGAGGCTCTTCAGAGGGGTCTTTCTGCTGGGTCAGCTCACCCCAGTTCTTCTTAGGCCTCCTGCATCATTGCCCAGAGTCACTGTCAGCAGCCCCCATGCCAGTTTGGCTGCTGCTTTTATCCACTCTGGCACTCCCTCCCTGGCTTGTAAACCAGCCCACTGAGGCTCACGGTGGCAGACTCCCATTCCCGGCCAGCCCCGTTCCATGCAAATAAGAGGATTGAAAACCCCTTCTTTCAGTTGGTTTCTCCTTTTCCACAGGGCAGGGCTCCCCTGCTCCACCCTTTGGGTGGCTCAGAGTTTACCAGCACTGTTTCTAGCCCAGGGTATCTCAAGCCAATCTGGTGAGCCCACATTGGAAGTCTGGTATACTAATGTAAGAAATCAATGATCTTCTAAGGGTGAAGTTACATGTTACACTTAGACCATACTAAGGACACTTAAAATGTGAATGTCAAAGTGTTAAATCTCATTAACTTGTGCGTAGTGCTTTCAATGGCCGCATCCAAATGAGTGAGCATGTGCTTGCTGTGGATTCTCAAAACAGTTTAAGATACTGCAAGAGGCATGCTAGGAACAAAAAAATGTTCCAGCATGGACTCTTAATTGTGATGAAAACCCAGTATATCTATTTATCTATCTATAGAGAGAGAGATCTATTTATAAACATGCTGAAAAAAGTGGTACAGGTCATGCTCCTGGAGCATACCCTGAAGCAACCAGAAGCTGAGTCCCCCAAAAAAGATGCTCTGGCACCTGGCCAGAGCATTTTTATGGATACCGTGTGCCCCTGGCCTGCTGCCCCAGCATGCTGCCTCAGCCTGCTGGAGCAAATAGGGGTGGGGCAAGGCTGCAGCCGGGGATCAACAAAGGCTCTGTCCCAGATAAGCAGGGATGTAGGGGTAGAGGGTGCATGTGTGGGGGATGGCAGGCTCTACAGAAAAAAAGGATGAGGCTCCTCACCACTTCTGCCTTCCTCAGGCTTCTGCAACTGGCAGAATGCCTGGGGCCACCTTGGAATAGACTGGCTTGCCCCTGGGGCAGTGCAGGGAGGTGGCAGGAGGGCAGCTGGGTGTGCTAGCGGCTGGAGAAGGTGGCAGGGGGCACTGGAAGCCTGAGCAGGCTCAAGGAAGCTTAGCAGACCATCTGGGCAGCCATGTGCCCCATGCATCATCCCTGCTACCTTTTCTGGCTGCCAGCACACCCAGCCACCCTCCTGCCACCTCCCTGTGCTGCCGGAACCTGCTGAAGGCAAAAGTGGGGAGGAGTCTGATCCTTTTTTTCTGCAGAACCTGCCTTCCTGTCCTGTGGCTGGGGGCCTAAATGACTAACAGCTGCAATGTTCCAAGTTGCAATGTTGCAAACTAAGCTACATCACAATGTAGTTTAGTTTGCAACAATGCAAACTCATTGAAACCTCACAAAACTTGTGTACATGTAACGTGATGCCATTAATGTACACAAAGGAAAATTTTCATCGTGTACATCGTGACATCATGTGTACAAGCTAATATTATTTAAGAGATATCCTCTTGTAATAGAATAATAAAAAATAGGTCTAGAAGGCACTTCAGAGGCTCACCTAGTCCACTCCTCTGCTCAAAGTAGGATAATCCCAGACAAATATTTATCTAACCTGGATTTTAAAACTTCCAGGAACAGGTGCTACAGTTTCTTCAGATAATCTGTCCACTTAGAAAATTCTTCCCAATATCCAGCATGCCTATAGCCAACATAAATTTCCCTTTTTTTTTTTTTTTTTTGGAATTTTAGTCTATTGCTTTTTGTCCCATTCTCTGTGGATGGAAACTATGATTGATTACCACCTTGTTAATAACTCTTTTCTTATTTGAAAACTATTACTAAGACCCCTTTCCCCCACCTTCTTCCTCAATCTTCTTGTATCCAAATGTAATAGTCCCATTTCTTCCAGCCTTTCTTTATCATCAGTGGAGCAGAAGAATAGGCAGACTTCAAAAAAAGCATACTCTGACATGCATTTGCTAGGCATAGTTTGTATTTGATATATTTTAGAACAGTGAAATGGCCAGTTTTCTTGTGTAATATTTTTCAATCCTTTTAAAATCTTATATTTTCATTGAAAATGATACCATTTAAAGTAGGCAGCGGAATCCAGACCATGAGATGTGATTTTTTTTTTACCACACAAAAGTAAATCTAATTTAAAAAACATTACATAATTCATGATAGGTTCATGCGAAACGTGGAAAATATTGTAACTGTATTCACAAGGAAATGACCTTCATAACTCACTTGCACTGCACCTTTCATGTGTTACGAGTCATTTTCTTGCCAAGGAGAGATTTTTCCATGCATCCGACATACCCTTTGTATATCCTCTTTGCCTCTCTTTAAAACTATCCAATTGCTTTTTCTCTTCTTTTTATCTATCAAAGGGAGGGGAAAAATGAACAGAAAAGCAAAACATGTTCCAAATGAAACATAGATGCAGAGTATGGGATATATTACTAAGTTCAGAGAAGAATGTATTGGGTACACAGCAGGCTACTTACATGGAATCAATATGTCTGTGTATCTGCACTATATTCAATATCCTTTTTTAGTTTAATAAGCTTGTATGTGTTTTTTTTAGTTTATAACTGCACTATCACTTTGTTTTATTTTGGCAGCTGCATTAAAAATATGAACATCTAGTAATAGCTGAAATAGTTCCATTAATTATTTAAATTCTTCAATTAGCTCCTGACTTTACTCTAAGCTGAGTTGAGGAGAGAAATTCTCAGAAGGTATGTTCATACGAAGGAGTTAGAGGAAGTTTCCCTAATTGAAAAATCATTTTCCTGCTTTTCCACTTGCAAATACAGGAAGAGCTCATTAGGAGGCTTTCTTGTTTAACATTCACAGACAAAAAGCTACTGTACTTTAGCTTCAGTTTTTACTAAACTCTATTCTAGAAGTTCAGATTATTCAAACAACTCAAAGCTATAGAAGCCTAATTATGAAGACCTTTTTGCACATCGTGGAAATGTTTTATGCTTTTAAATTAATTTATTAACGGTCTATTCTTGTACATTTGTCTCAAACTTGAGAGAGAATAGGGCTGTTTGTCCCATTTCACATTTAAATCCTGTCATGTTAGGGAATCTGTTGTGCTAATCACATTATGGTCTCCTTAGCATGCCTGTAATACACCTTGTATACGTAGCAAAAATATTCTAAAGGTGTACAGGAATTGCAGCCACTATTTGGATTAGATGTGCTTTGAGAAAATGTAACCACGCTGTGGTCTTTACAGTGCCAATTACTTCTGTTAAATTGTTAGTGCAATCAGAGGAGAGTGATAGCCCCAGTGAATTCCTCTACAATTCCAAGGTGTACTGGTTACTGCTTAGGTGGCTCATCTGATTTCTGAGAAGCTGTTACATTAGCGGGTACCCTAGGAATTTCGTAATAAAAGGTGTAAAGCCAGTGCAACTGCAGCAGCGTAGAAGAGTATGAACGTGGCTGCAGGGCAACACTAACTGAAAACAGAAATACAACACTGGAATTTTGCACCCTTTGGCTAAGTAGAGACAGTCAAAAAGCATGAGGCAGTATGGATTCAATCTTTGTAGGTTTCTCTAAGATGCATAGATTAAATTGAAAATGAACTGAACTGATATGCAGTTTTCAATTGGGAAAGACAAGTGAAGACCTGACTCATGCCAGAAGGCAAGAGGTGCTAGAGAACACTTCCCAGCCTGCTCCCCAAGGAGGAAAGAGTCCCCCTCCCAGTGCCAGTCCCTTGAGCTGGGTGTCTGGCCACAGGGGAGCCCCACACTTCTCCCTAGGCCAGTATGATATCCCCCTTAGCCTGATCTGCCCAGCTGCAGTGGTGGGGATGACACTGGGCTATTGCCCTGCTCTGATTGTGCTAACAGTTTAACACCATGGCTAGGGACAGAAATTATGCATACACTAATATAAGTGATCAGAAACTGGTTCAAATATGTACCACAACAGTTCATTGCACATAAACTGTTTTTATAATGGCCAAGACTGGTTTAAGACAAACCTCAGTGGATGTGATATCAGATTTAACTAATTTAGGGTAAACTAGTCTATCTAACTCCTGTCCCAGATCCTACAGGGAATCAAGTCACAGTTCTCCAGCATACCAGCATGCTTTGTGGCCCCAGCCTTCAGCTCCAGCTGAGCTGGGTAGCCTACTTCCCCCCAACCCTTCCCCCCCAGCTGTCACAGAGCTGAGGCAGCAAAATCTCTGCTGCTTCCCAGCTAGGCCTGTGGGCAGCACAGGGGGCAAGTGAGAGGGAGAACTGACCCCCACTTTGGCCCTACCCGCCCTCAGCCTGGGTCAGACAAGTCATTGGAGGGGGAAGCCCCCAGGCACAGGATTTCCTTCCCATTCTCTCACAGCCTGGCTCCTAATGGCTGGTGGGGAGGTTGGACTCTTACATTTCCAGCCAGTATAGCTGCTCTGCAAGAGGAGAGAGGGGGGAAATCTGTGCCTGGGGGCTTTCCTCCCAACCAACCAACCAACCAACAAACCAACCACCCCCTGCTGGGATGGGGCCAGACCAGAGTGGGGTCCATCCTCCCTGCCTGCCCCCCTGTGGCTGACAGGCCCAGGACCCTGGCATTCCCAGCTAGCAAAGCCAGGAGGCTTTCTCCCTCCAGTCAATTTCGGCTGATGGGGTGGTGGGCCAGAGCAGGAGTCCATTCTCACCCTGCCTGTTCCCCTTCCCATCCCTACCATGCCTGACATCCCAGAGGTTGGCAAGGAGCTAGAGCCCTCGTGTTCCCAGCCTACGGGAGCTGGGAGGCATCTGTGAGTGCCCCTCTCCTTCTGCCAGTGACCAGTGCAGGCATTTGCTGAGGAAAGACTGAATGTCAGTTCAGTTCTGTATTGGTTCGATCTATGCAGCTTAGAACAACCTGTGTAGATTGAATCAGTTCTGCTTTGGGCCTTTTGACTGTCTACATTTAGCTTACGTGAGAAAAAACCCTTCATAATTAGGTGTCTATAGCTTTGAGTTATTTGAGCAAGATGAGCTTTTTGGTTTAATGTATTATTGAATACTGGTACTCTAGGTAAGAGTATTCATGGATTTGTTGTGAATTCTCTCATTCCTACACATGTACACAAAATCACACAAAAATATATATTTTTTGTTAATCACAGCTTGATTAATCTGTTTGGTTGTTAATTGTGTGTAGTGTGTCATGTTCCTTCATAGTCTCATAGTAAAAAAAACTGTTAGTGCCAGATGTCTGGACAAGAATCTGGGAAAACACCGTCTTGCTGTTGCATGCATGCACAACCACATTTCATGTATCTCATAAGTGCAATAATTGAAGCCATCTGTTTCCATCCTAGGTCTTGCTATCTTTTGCCAACCACTCACCACTAGGCTGGGCAGGAAATGATTTTCACATCTCATCAAAATTTCCAAGATTAAAAGAAAAAATAATCCTGTTCTGTGGAAGAGAGAGGGAGAAAGGAAGCTCGCTTTAGATAATATACTGCTTAGGGTGCTCATTTGGGGTGGAGATATCTAGGTTCAATTTCTGAGAAACCTTTCTTGATGAAAGTTCCATCAACACTGGTACAGTCAAATAATACATTCTGGTTTTGATAAGTCATATTTTTCTGATGAAAAAGCATTTAGCCAAAAAAATCCAGTTCTAGTGACCGTACCCATTAATTGCATATGTATACTGTGTCCAAGTTGCAAAAAGCACATTTCCCTTCTGATTTGACTGATTACCAAGGCTTTGGGGTAATAAGTTATGTTGCAAAGAGTCTATTTCTCTTTTCTGTACACCATAAAATATATTTCATATATCTGCCAAGTGGATTGAATTTACTGGTCTACACTTTCAATTTCTTTCATCCTTTGAGTGTAGTCACAGGCAGACTTACTGAAGCATCTGCTGCAAGCTGTCTGCAGTGTGGCTCCCATCATGTCTGCACAATGTAATCAACTACTAAGTTCAGTCTAATATTTTGGGAATCCTTTTTTAATTGCTGTAAATATCACATTCATATTACTGTTTTATTGTCTCTTTCCTTGGAGACAAGGGAAAGAAATGAAGAGAGCAGCCCAAACATACCAGTCTCTTTAGCAAGCAGGAGACAGTAAACATATTACTGGGGGAGGGGGAAGATGAGGGCGGAGGAGACCTTGAACTGCCAGGCCTTGAGACAGCCAATGAGCCCGGACCGTCGGTCAAACGGGAGGACCAGGTAAG
>JAGPOW010003316.1:69103617-69118342 GCA_030014935.1 Caiman crocodilus
GGCACTCGTTTCCTGCCAATTGGCAGGGGGTCAGACTAGATGGCCTGCTCTAGGCCCCTTCTGACCCTAGGTACTATGATACTATGATACTATGAAATGCAAATAGACAGCCATAGACTGTTTACATTTTTGTATACTACTTAATTATAAGAATTTCAAGAATTACAAATTTACAAGAATTACACAAATTAAAATTATTTATTATCAAAGGTTACTGCCAAAAGTAAGTTAATGAAAACAAATACTTTTCTTTACAAATGAAATTCAAAGAAAGGTACAGCTGGTTTTTTTGTAGGCATTCAGCAGGAATTAAGTTACTTGTACCTGCTGGCTTATAAAGGATTTGTCTGAGTCCCTTTATCACATGACTTAAGGATGGGTTTCTCTTACTGGACATTTATCAGCTTTTCCCATATCCTGCCTCATGTTAGAAGAGGTAGTGCTGTAGCAAAGGGTGGGGGAATTACTGTGTTGAATGAGCTTTAGCTCAAGCACCCTCACCGCCATTTTCAAGCAAGGGGATACTGAAACCAGAGACGCTGCAGTGATTTAATTAGAGAGGATCTTGGAGCTACTCTAATGTGCCACTGCCCCAACCCCCCAGAACACATGTAAAAGTTTCCCTATTTAGTAATCCAATCTACTCCAAGTCAAGTCAATGAAAGGTGTGCTGTTAATTTGAACTGTAGTTGTATCAGATGCTAAGAAGAGAAATGATGATCAGGGTTCTGAGACCTGGATCTTTTGTGGTTATATTATTCATGTTTAGAACTCATTCTCAACGCTGGGATTGGAGGGGGTATGAGTTTCAGCCTTCTTCCCTTGCTATGATGAAGATACTGTTCCAGATTTAGCTCTCAGCTGTCCCTTACACTCTCTCGAGTACTTATTACCTCCCATAGGGGCCTGGCTTTGCTACCCATTTAGCTTTCAAATGCATCCAGCTATTGTAATCTGTACAGGTTAGGTTTCATTCTTCTGAAAATCTATTAGGATCGTATTTTCCCAGTGTTAAGCAAAGGTGATATATATTAGTGAAAGCATTTTTATCTACGATAGTCTACAGTACTCCTATTGCACATCATTGAATAATGTCAAGTGAAAGTGGGTTTTTGTTTCATAACAAACTCAACCTCAAGTATGAGCTAAAATTGTGGAGAATACCATTTGAAATAGCATACACAAATGCTACAGCAAAATTAGGATCTAGTCCTTCAAAACTTTATTCATATGAGAAACCCTTACTAATATAGGTTTGACCACATTTGAGAGATGTATGTAAATCATGATTTTTCCGGTAAGTACTTATTTATAAGAATTACTTTATGCTGTAGCTTTTATGTCATCATAAATACACCCCTATCCAGTTATCTGTATTTATTTATATTTTATAAAATATTTATTTTTCTTTTGGGCTTATGAAATGGGAAAGGATGCAATCATCCGCTATTGTAAATATTTATTTATTTGTACTCTTGGATGGTCCATAGATCTGTATGCTGGAAATGCCATAGGCATAGAAGAAAGTTGCATGCCATTCTGTTGAGATATGCATGCTAGAAACTCCACAGACAAAGGAAGTTGTAAGCATTTCTCTAAGAGCTCACAAATTAAAGCCTCAATCCTGTGAACATTTATGCACATGTTTAGTTTAAGCACAGAAAGCCACAGAATCTGACTGAGCTTGCAGAGGCCTTACACTGAACTGAATGGCATTTTTGTGTTTGTTTGTAGCACAATTTTATTTCTGAGTAGAAAGAGAGAGTTATCTGGGATATTTTGAAGTCAGGGTGACACTTTAGGCTACAAACAGATGACTAGCTTCATCTGGGGCTGACTGTTCCAGGTTTTCACCCCCATCAAAAACAGGCTGGGACAATCTTAATGACAATTGCCTTGAATTAGCCTTGTTTGTTCTGTGGCAAAGTGTCAATTCAGATACTTCTCAGGTACTTGAAGTGGGACAATGAGTATGTAGGATCCCAGGATAAAATTCTTTGTCCTGAAGTAAACCTGTGGTCTGTTTTTAGCATTAGAAATTATTTCATGTTCCTGGTCTCTGCCCAGCAGTTGTATTTGAACACCCCTTCCAACCAATTACAGAATGTCAAATAATGCTGTATGTGGGAGAGGAGGAATGCTGTAGGTGTTAATTGGTTGTTTTGGAAGATAATCAGAAAAGCAAAAAAGCAAAAAAGAGAGATTGGGAGTGACTTGCTTTGTCCCTTCCACAGTGGAAGTGCAGTTTGACACACAGCTGCAATTATTTATAGATCAAGCAAATGGTTGATGGCACTCATTAACATTTAACAACATACCAGTGCTCCAGTTAACCCTCCCACATGTTGACACCCTGGAACACTTGTCTTTCATGCCAGAGGAGAAGGAATAACTGCGTACCAGGTAGGGGAGTATCTCTGTTGTGGCGGGAGCATAGGGGACACAGAACCACTTCTGGGGGGACCCTGATATTAGGAGAGGGGGGACATGTACAACTCCTGTCCCCTGGGGAATTGAAAAATGGAGGTAGACTGGAGCTGCCGAATTTAGTGGAGAAGCAGAATGTGATGAACACAGAATGCCTACCAGTGGGTAAAGAATAAGAGATCACCAAATGGGGTAATGAGAGGATAAATGGAGAAAGGTGTGCCATAAAGCTCCTGGATGGTTATGGATGGCTAAGGAGAAGATTGAGGTAGGAGAAATAAGGGGTGTACACAGAGTCAATGTCATGGGGAACTCTTACATGTAAGGATTAAGGAAGAGACTACATATAGGACCCTTGAGAGGGACAGACTAGGAGGAAATTTCAGGGAATCCTTGAATTGGAAAGGTACAGGAGCGTGGCACTCGGGGACCACATTGGATAGAGCAGAGGAAAGCCCCAATCCCATGGTATACTCAATGGATTTAGCTTCCAGCAGCCATGATGTGTATGACTGTCTTGTTCTATAGTTCGTTTTGTTACAGACATAGTATTTTTCCTAATGTCTGCAGTGTGACTAGAATGCCACATTACTTAAATTTTCTGAAGCGGTATGTACAAGTCTGCAATGGATCTTGCATAAAACTTGAAGTGGACTCCGTGCTCTCTCATTTTCTGTGTCAAGTTGTAATCCAGAATAAGGGAAGGAGTATTCTTAGTTCATTACAACATGGCTCTTATTTTATTACATGATCCTAAACATCCATCTTATTAGTTCTTTTTATTTGCTGTGAAGAAATAGTGACTCTGATTTACTTTTTAAAAATCAGAACTTTAATAAAAGTTACTGGGTGAGTTTCCCAGATGCTTCTCTAAGCAGCAATTACAAATGGCCTATAGACCAAGGAGAGAGGACTATAATCCAAATCATGGACTGTTCTACAGTCTGCAGGGGTTGGTGAAGGGGGGTGGGGAGTGCTGCTTAGCAGTCTATCCTAGGCTACCCATATGTACAAATACCCCCAACCTCTACAATGCCACCCAGCCGTGACATTGTCCTCTGTAGCTCAGTGTCCCTGCCTCAGGCATAGTTTGTATTCTGTGGCTTGTGTGGAAGTCCTTAGAAGATGGCCTTTAAGCTGTCCTCCATAGACCCAATACTGGAGAATTATTTTCCCATCTAGTTGTGGGGTTTTTACAGCCCTTTTTGACCACTCTCCTCCTCTCTTCCCTCAAGAGTACAAATAAGGATCTCGGCCATTAAAATTAGATCTCTATAAGCAAATGAAATTCACAGGAAAGATGACTGATTCTCTTTTTTCCCTTGGTTTTTAAAAGGAGGCTACAGTTACTGAAGTTCCCAAACTGTGTTTGCAGCCTGAGCAGATTTATGTTTTGATATGATAATCTGGATATTCACACAGAAATTCCTGATGCAATGCCTAGCTGAATCTTTACATTGAGATGTTTTTACCTTGGTAAATCATTAAAGGATCGAGGCTTAATTGAACCCACATGGACTGAAACCAATGAAAATACTTGTCATGCAGAATAAAAATACGGACTTTCACAGAGTCCTTATGGGAAGACTTCTCTTTTATTATCACTAACACTAAAGTGTTGTGTGTATTTCTGGCTCTTATTTTTTCTTCTTCTTATCAATTCTTACTTTGTTGGGTTTTTTTGCCCTGCATTTCCCTTCCTTTTCTTTTTTTTCACTCTTCTTATTTCTGTTTCCTATTAGTATCCTTTCTCCTTTTTCATTCTCATCAGTCCCCTGCCTCCCTTCACTTCAGTTATATTTATCCAAACTGCTTTCTTTTTGAGCTCTCAGGTAGCAATGGCCATTACATGTAAAAGGGAATACTGCAAGACTGTGAGTTATATAAATGATTGACTGGATCTGAAATGCCCAACAACACCAACTGTGAATGGCACATGTTCAGGGCACCCTGAGAAAATTAAGAAGCTACCTTAAATGACAAAATCTCTGATATTTCTAAATTGTGATGTTTCTTTAAATTAGATGTTTATTCATTGTGTCTTAGATCAGTGTTTGTCAATCCATGGGTCGTGACCCAAAAGTGGGTTACAAGAATATATGAAAGGGTCATGAGCAAACGATAAAAATGGAGAAAAATGTGGGACACAGCGACTTTTCCCTTGCATGCTGTCAGAGTTCCAGCCTGCAAGTGGCTTCTTGGGGCCCCTCACGTCCCACACACCCACCCTCTGCCCCACACAGTAAAGGGGCCGGAGTTTGGTGGGTGGGGGCAGTGGGTTGGGAATAAGGAGCACTGGCTTGGGACTGGCCTTCAACGTTTACAATTGGGTCCTGGTATAAAAAACATTGAGAACCACTGCTTTAGATAATGCAAATACCTAATTTTTCTGCATGACATAATCTATTTTTTGTTTGACAGTCTCTGATCAAGACCAAGTATTATAATTCAAGGAGAAATAACTCCTTGATCTTATCTAATATCTGGAGAAAGCTGCTGCATTTGACAGCTCAATATATTAAATATTAGAAAAAAGATTGACAATAGAAGACTATACAGCAAGGCAGTCTTAGCAGGTAACATAGGTCCAAAAACACTAAAAATAGGAGAAGGTTAGTAGACCAATATTTTGCTTGAATCCAAGGCCTGAAATTTTTCTTAGTTCAAGGATTCTTTTTTTTTTTTTTGTGAGAGGAAGAGAATGAGGTTATGTGCAGAATTGGTGCTAGAGTTTGCTGGGTGTTTTTTTGTAACTGATCTGTGCCAGACAAAGCTCAAACAGAGACCATATGCCAGCAGGAGATTGCCAGAGATGTGTGTGCTTTAGCTATCTCCCAAATAAACATCCTATTCAAGCCAAATATGGAGAGGAATCACAGGAGACAGATAAGCTGCCTTTGCACCAGATGAAAGCTCTGTCAAGAGACTATTTAGGCAGTTCCAAAGACCTGGGAGGCAGAAGAAAATCTGGCTGCATATTTTTAAGAAGAGGCAGAACCTGAAACTTCAGATGCAAACACTCAGCACAATTTGGGAAAATTTTGGATTAAGTTTAGCAACTGGACACCAAACTCTGCGGCTTTAAATATTCCCCCAGTTGAATATACCTACCATATGTGAGCTGTATAATCTCTAATAGAGCTAAACATATCAACTCTGGAAGAAAAATGGCAGATTTCAAATACCTAGTAGTTTTTGCTCAAAGGTGAAATTGTAGTCCATGATGTACCAGTACCTGGGCATGTGAATATTTCACTTCTGTGCTATTGCATAGCATTTCAACTTATTCTTTTCAATTATCTGAGTTATTTTGGAAAATGTAATTGCAAAATGTGCTGAGAATGTTTTAAAGTGGATGAAATGGCATTTGTTCAGAAAGGCCAAAACAAACAAACAAACAAACAAAAACCATAGATCTTGCAGGGAGGGGGAGGATTATCCATTGAAAGCATTCTGAGTAAATCCAAAGGTCACACAAAGATTCTGCCCCAATTGGGGAGGGGGGGAGAAGGGAGGAGGCACTGGCTAAAAAAACCCTATTCCATATTAACCCCAAAGTTCAATTATTTCAAATTAAGTTGTTCATTAATATTTAGGATATTTCAAGTATCAAAAGGTTTTTTGTGACTAATGTGATTAACTACTTGTCTTGTAGAGAGATTATTCTTGAGGTATTAGTGTGAAGAATAAATACCAGACTGGTTCATTATGTCACTATCTAAACCATTCTGTATGTGAATAGTAGAGGTCTTGTGCATATTTTTTTTCAGTTTATTGCTTACAATTTATCTGTCTCTTACTTCCATTTTTCTCCCAGGTGTTATAGACTTAATGAACATTTCTTTCTAGCAGCAGATCAGCAAAATAATTCAAAGCCCTGCACAAGCATAACTTAATCAGTCACACCAGCAATTCTCAATGAGCTTCATGTCCTCTAATGTTTAGTTTTGCTGGAGTCATTTTCAGTGCAATTCGGCAAAGGGATTTGAAATACACTCATGATTACTATTAAAAATGCAGGGATATTACCAAAATGACCTTGCCTTATTCCTTCTTGTTAATCCAAGAAACACAGAAGGGAGTCAGTGCTATACAGATTGGATGTTTTAGATGAACACATTCAGGATAAAAGAAAAGGAGAAATTATTTCAGCATACAGGTGAGCTTGCGAACATTTTCCCAAACTCAAAACTTATTCCCACCAGACTTTTACTGTCAGACAGTATGGAAGTTACATTCTTCATGAGAAGAATGAGGCTCTTCAATTCTTGAGTGTTATGTGTTTTAATTGGTGCGGTTTTGTTTTGGGTTTTGTATGTAAATAATTCATGACTGGCTTCTAAGTACAAGATTGACTATCATTTTGAAAGTGGCTGGAGCTCATTCACTTTTGAAAAATACCTTTTATTTGTGATCTGTAGAGCTATTTCCACTATGTGATATTGCACTTCCTAATTACATGTTGTGTAATAGGAAAACTGGTTTGTATAGTCAATAAAAGTCTTCTTTGGCAGTTATTCCTATAGTTTTAAAAAAATTAGGGCATTTCCTTCTTCACAAAGAATAGGTTCCCAGCTCCAGATGTCAGGGACAATAAAACCTGATGATAGCAGTTTGAAAGGTGTAGTTGGGAGATAAATTATTCTAAAATGCAGCTTTTGAAATTCTTTATGATATTCTCTCCAGACTGTGTTTGAGTACATGGCCCTCATGCTATTTAAGCCCTTAAAATAAGTGGGGAATTAACTGTAGCAAGTGCATAATTTTACGCTGGTTTTCTACACAAGAAATAATGTTGCTAGATCTGGATGCATGCAGCAAAAATGTATTAAAAATATTATTGCATATAAAACCCACAGATGTTTTTATTCTTTAATTGGTATTAAGCATTGGCACACTTAATTCCCTTAGTGGTTTGGGGCTTTAGTATGTCTGTCCCACAAGCTTCAACTGTAAAATAGGACTATTATCACTTTCTACCTCATAAGGCTGCTGAGAAGATATCATAAAAGAGTGCAAGGACTTTGAGTAGTGTCGTAGTGGGGGTCATATAAGTAACACAGTTAGACAGACAGACAGATGGAAATAAGTTGTGCCATTTAAATTAATGGGACTCCAACTTCACAGGAGTAACATTACATGCTTTTACAGGATTGACCTTTACTCATTGGAATAGCCCTTCCTTGCCTTTTTCACTAAAGGATAGATTAAGAAAGCAGAGAAATGCAGATCGTCTAGCAGCTGACTTTAGACATTTTATTGAGGCAACAACTCCTGGGTCTAAAAATGCTAGGAGCTTGGTATTTAGAAATTAGCATCCAGTATGGTAAACATAACTATGCAAATTAACTATTACTTTAAATTTATTTTAGTGAGGAATATGCACTTCAAGTCTTGAGATTACCAACACTCATTTACATTTTGAGTATATATCTACCATTCCCAATATGTTTTACAACAACAACATGTATTTGTGGTGTTATTTGCTAACTCTGACCAATTTGTACTAGGTCTCTCCCTGCTACAGTGGGTTGCCCCACAGATCTGGTATGTAGGACTGGGGCCTTTGTGAAATAATGATCTATCCAAGTTTTATGGTAAAATCATTCAATTAGTGTGGTAAAGAGAAATTCAGAGGTTACAGTCTGAGTGCTCTTCAGTCATAAACAAACTCCTTCCTTCCTGGCTGATACTACTGTTTCTTTAGGCTAAAATAAGGTTTGTTATAAGCTGCTGACATTTGCTCCTTTCCTTATAACCCATCCATAGTCACCTCTTACTCCCACACAAAAAATACAAAGGCAGAAAAAAACCCCCATGTACTTTTGGTGAGGTAGGAAAAGAAGTTCTAGCTTTTGCCAGCTACGTTTGGTTCATCTTCATTGTTAATGTTGCGCTGCATGCTGTGTGTGGTGAAAGGCAGCCCTGCACCCGTATTTTTTTCTCTAGATGAGCAATAATGAGGAGATACAGTCATGAAGTCACAACCTATATTGTGAACAGAGATCTCATCCACCAAACCATCACCTCAGGTTTCTGTACAGGGTCAGAGAGGAACAAAGTAAGCCTGTGTCAGGTTGAAATAGCTTTGGTAAGTGCTAGTGTGTGTAAAGCTGGTGATTTCAAGTCTATTTATTTTGTTTGAAAAGCCCAAATGGCGTGCTGCTGAGCAGAGGAACAAGCTGGAGGAAGTTGCCTTATAAATTATTACTGGAAGGCTAACAACCATCATTTAAGATGTAGAATTGTGCCATCTGTTTTTTCTAGGTCTTTGATTTTGTTTTTTTTGGTGACAAGTAGTTTTTTCTGAGATTCTGTGATGTCTCAGGAGACCAAAATTTACCCTTAAAACTAAAATGACAAAAAGATTTTTAAATAAAGATTTTAAGCCTTCTTGAAATATAAAGATGAGGCTAGATTTCTATGGCATGTCTTCAAATTGGATGACTGGGAAAGCAAATGTTTCCCCTTTTCATAAATAATGCAAATGTAGTTACAAGTCTTTGTCCACAGTAAAATGCGTGCAATATTTTGCTCTGGTTGTAACTATTAAAAGCAGTTAAGGGAACTGCTTTTTTCTTTCTTTCCATTGTTCCTAATTCATGCTTGATCTTATGTCTATTCAGTTTTTGCTTTTTATTTTTTTAAGTTCATTCTTGCTGTTACCTATTTGACTTCCACATGCTTTGTTTAAAGATCTTAGGCCCATTAGCATCGTTAAGAAATGGGCAAGCTAATTAAAAAAAAATGACTAAATACTTTAATATGTGCTAGCTGAAATGTAAATAGGGAACACTTAGAGGTACCAAGGGGTGTATTTATTACAGAAATTAGCAGCTGAGAGGTTGATGAATGGGGATGTGCACTTTTATTCCTGGTCGTGAAGTGCCGTTTGGATGGGGTTTGCTGCCTTCTGTCCAAAGGACCACAGTGTGTAGGCGAGTTTGTTTGGATACCCTCTCTGAGGATTAACATACTGCAATGGTTGAATGCCAGCAGAATCTCTTTTCCCCCACCCCCCAGGAGAATCGTTTCTGCTGAAGTCATTTGGTGTGTGCTTCTCTTTCCTGTGTGAGGATTAGGGAGTAGGAGAATGGCTTTGTGAGGAGACTCGGAGACAGGGAACAGAGGAGAAACTAAACACAGGGTACGAAAGACTTTAGCCTTTCATAGCTCTTTCAGTCAATTCATTCTGAGAAACCAATTGCATGTGATACAGCAGCTGGGGGGTTGTGTTTCCTTTTCAGCTGTATACTGTAGGAGAAGCTGGTAAGGTTATTTTCTTTCCTTGTTCTAATGCTCCATGATGCTATTGTAATTGCTTTATTGAAGTGATTGTTTGAAGGGGAGGGGAAGTTGCTTAATGATGCTGGGGACACCCTGCATTGTCTCTGCTTTGTACAGCTGCTTAGTTTGCAGAGAGGCACTGTTTACAGTAAAGGGGCCGGTTTCCATAGACCAACTTTGCTATTATTTTTCCAAAGTTGTTTTAGCCTCTCTCTCTCTCTGCTAAACTGGTGAAAATAAATAAATAATGGGACTCTGCTGCTCAGAAATGTTGACATTTCTAGAAATTAATTTGCAGCAAAAGCTGTCTGGCTTACCTACCAAGTCTGGGATGCTCTTTTTGATGTCACCAGCTTTGTCACTTTTCTGGATTCGTTCCAGATTTGGGGTGTACATGTTTCACATGTGTAGCAGAAGACAACGGGGGCTTCTTACACTGATGATAAAACAAACTAAAGCAAGCCAACAATATCTCTGAAGGTGAAAATGAAGAATAGCTGAAGAAAGGGATGGGAGGGAGGAAAAGTCCACAAGGCTCCGATGAATTATATATATAAAAACAAAGGAATTAACCAATTGCAGTGCAATCCTCAGCAAGAACATTGTATATGTGTCAAACAGAAATCTTCCTAAGCCTTTGTGGTCAATTTAAATGAAACACATGGTTGAATATGGAAATTAAAGAATCTCTCCAAAGATTCAAAATGCACAGGTGCACACATTGTCTAATTACACCCTCTCAAAGAGGCCGCTTTCAGATTTAGTTTCATGGTGGGGTGGGGAGGAGATATTGGCTGTCCTTTCAGCCCCCTCCTCCCATCCTTGTTATTTTTCGAAGTGACTTGTATTTGTCTGCATCTTTTATTTCCTTTCATATCATCGTGGGAAACTTTAGCTTGAATTGCTTGGAGATACATGAACTCAGCTTGGGGCATACCATGGCTATTCCACAGGCAAGCTATGAAAATCCTTCTTGTGACCCAGATGAATTGAAAAGACTATAATTACCAACAAAAGTTTCTTTTGTGGCCAGTCAAAAATCACAAACAAGAGAAAGGGGAATGATTGACAACAGTTACGCTAGTGATTGACAGAAAACCAGAAACTTGGTCTGTGACCTACTATGTTAGTTTTTCAAGCAGTGTTGATCTTTCTTCACCATTATTCATTTCCTTTTGTCAGCTTATTCCCAACTCCCCTATTGAGTTCAGAATGCCTATCTAAAATGTTTCTTTGTAATTATTGCCTATAGCCTGCACATCTCTTTACACTTTTATATATCAATCTGTTGTTGTTGAAACAAAACTGTGATAGCAGCATTATAGTCAGACCTCCATGAAAGCATGTGTTTATTCTATACCCTTCCCATGCTTAGCTATTGATTTCAGTCACAGATCTCACTTTTGTTAATAATGAAGTACCAGGTCCAAATCTGTGAACCTCTGCTCACAAAACTAGCTCTTACTCATGAAAGCAAGACTCCTGATTTCAGTGTGTTTACTTGTGTGAGAGAGGATTTGGAAGCTCATGGCCAGAATGCACTAGGAAATGAGCAGTTACTATGGGGGATTTTGGGCTTAAAAAGAGAGAGCTCTGTTTAAGCAGATACTCATGAGATTTGCTGTGGATGTCCAAGAAGAGCAAAACTCAGTGACTGAGTATTATTACAGTGTTGCAGGCACTTGATTTTACTGTTTCCATGGAAATAACAAAACTTACGCTTTCTTTACAAGATAAACAATTTGGCAGGAAGGGAAGCACAATTCGTCGGTCTCTTTACTGTACCACTAGGTACAGTTGTGACCCCAGGGTTATTAAGATGACTTTGAGTTATTCCTTTATATAAGGATAAACATTAATGTATTGTAATTATCATGTAGTGTTGGACTGCCTTCACCTCCCTCCCACTAGGAGTAACTATCATCTCTGCCAAATGGTGAGATACATTATCTTTTGTCTCCAGGATCTGTTTTCAGTAAACTGAGAGTTTAAGAAAGACTTTTAAAGATTTTAAAAACACTAGGTTTTTAAAGATGGAGACATAGTTTATCTCCAGACAGTAGAGCAAAACACAGCATGTTTATTATTTTCACCCCACTGATTTCAGTGTGAGAAAGCATTGCAGGATCAGTTCCTCAGACAAATGAACCTATTTGAGAAGTGAGCAGTTACTATGGCACCCTAGCTTTCTGTAGCAGTACTGTGCCAATTCCATTTCACTATTTCTGTAATTTTCAGTGGTCCTTCTTAATTTATGGAAAGAAGGTTGTAGCTTAGTTGTCAGTTATTCCCATATTCTCGAGGATCTACAAAATTCCCAAATGTGGGCTTTGTTACAAGTTATCCACGGTAAATAACTATTTTATCCCTTGATAATTGGATAGCTTCAGTGAGCTAACTGATCCCAGAAAATGAAGCATGAAATTAGCAGGCTCTGGCTAGACTGACCTTTTATTACAAAGCAAAGCATTGTATGTATACATTATTATTGACACTTTTTGTTTGGAATAAGGGTTCAAATAATAGGTGCACTAATATAGCATTTATCCCTAAACACAGTGGTATTTTTGGTTTACAAGTGTATTTTATACCATCACACATTACACACACACACACACACACACACACAAACAGACATATCAAATAAAGAAACTAGAGGAGGTTTTATTCCATTTTTTAAAATTTATGTGTTTGAAAACTTTCATTTGAAATCATTATTTTATTTTCCAGGAAGTATACATTTCATCATTTATGTAAAAGAATGTATATTGAAGTAGCTTAAACTTATGATACTCTACAGTTTGGTGAGGTTTAGGCAAACTTGCTATATAGATGGGCACTAGCACTTCATGGCCTTCAAGTTGATAAATAACCACCAGAATCCCATGTCACTGTATGCCATGTGGTAAAGAAGTCATCTTTTTATTATTTTATACTGGCATAAGCGACACCTAGTCTATCATGAGCCATTCCTATTTTACAAACATTCATACTGGAAGATTGTTTCAGGCTGGACATAAGGAAAAACTTGTTTACTGTCCAAGCCCCCCCAAAGCCTGGAATAGATTCCCCACAGAGGTTGTGCAAGCACCTAGTGTGGACACTTTCAAGAAACATTTGGATGCCTATCTTTCTGGGATCCTGTAGTAGTTCTTACTACTGCTAGCTACATCCCCAAATTTCTTGGTCAACTGATCATCTGATTGGCTAGAAGAAGCAGCTCTATGCGCCAGATCCAGTCTGAAGGCTGTATCTATGATACCTCTGGCCTATGCCCTTCTTCAGGCATGTCTGGTACTCTGTTCCATAGTTCCTGGTGCTGAGAAGGTTAATGGGTATTTCTGACCCAACTGTGTAAATGACTGGAAACAAGTCTTTATGGGGAACTGTGGGGAAAACCATTAGAAGGGGATTTAGTATTCAAATGATAACTTTGTCATCACTATAAAGGACTGTTTTTTGCTTACGTTAAAGCTCAGCTTCTGATCCTCACTTCTAACTGGGCAACTAGTCCAGGCTTAACGCATATCCAGTGCACGCACAGATGAACACACATATGCAGTCTCCTGCACTGCAGACTGCATGTACTGCACGTGCAGGCATTTGCTGCACTGCTAATTAGGAACATGGTGAGTTGTTTGGGGTTTTTTTGACATAAAGAGATTCTAGTGTCAAAAAAAACCAGGCTTGGAAAAAAGTGAGGTGGTGTATACAGTGGTAGTGTGCATCACCTGAAATCGGAGCCATGCTGACCAGAGACACACTTCAGCTGTCGCACAATCAAGGCTCTGTGCACTGGATTGCTGCTGCTGCTGAAGCCCCAGAAAGCACCCAGAACCCCAGGGAGAGCTGCTGAGGCCAGCCTAGGTGCTGGACCCAGTCCCTCCTACCCCACCCAGGGCAACTTGCCACATGCTACAGTGTGCGTCTATGAGCATTCCTGGACAAGTAGTAGCGGCACAACTATGAGCTGCTGCTGTTTGTCCCTGGGGAAATACATGCATGCACTCATCTGGAAGGGCCCCTAGAGATTTCTTTGTATAGGTGGCGGGAGAAGCAAATTGGAGTTACCAAAGGGAAGGCTGAAGAAATATACCTGTATCCATTCTCATCTATAGTATGTTTTCATTGCATGCAGTCTGCCAACAGGCTATCTATGTAGAAACTATGAATATTTGAATCCAGTTCATGTTTTATGGACATCTGACTCTCATTGATGTCTGGGCATGTCATCTTGATTAATCTTAGATACTGCTGCATTCATGCTCATTCACACACTTGTCATCAGTGTGTTGCTTCCATACCATACTGATTTCTTTTTTTGTCCTGTGGCTGATGATGGTGGGTCACTTTGATCATTCTGTCAGAATGATGGATGATCAACTTGAGTATATTGAGAAACTATGGTGTGTACTAGCTGGTGATCCAGCTTTAGGGGAAATCCCAAGTGCTAAGAATGCAATTTCAAAAGCCACCTTTCACTTTATGTTCTTTCATGTGTGTAATAAAGGCCTGACTTTATTTAAACTGGTAAACAGTTTCCATTTAACCAAAACTATTTTTCTAGATATGTATGGCCTTGGAATTTTGGGCTGATAAACAATATGGTGAACCTTAAGCAACACTATATTTAGTACAGATGATCCCTTAAACTCAAACTCAACCAGCTCCATGGACTGAATGAGTGATGTGGGGCCAGTTCGAGAGCTGGATTGGGCCCACAGACTCCCTTCCCACTTCTCCTTTTCCTCTCCCCTTCCCCCACCAGCAAACCCTCATGGATTTGTTAAAGGAAGGTCCTGTCAGACCAACCTGGTCGCCTTCTACGACCAGGTGACCAAATCCATGGATGCTGGCGTCCCTGTTGACGTAGTCTTTTTAGACTTCAGGAAGGCATTTGACACAGTCTCTTACCCCATCCTCATTAAAAAGATGGGGAGCTGTGGCATTGACCCCTACATGGTTGAGTGGGTCAGAAACTGGCTGGCGGGGCGCTCCCAGAGAGTGGTGG